>CAHIKZ030003794.1:3730000-4288442 GCA_903632075.3 Acanthosepion pharaonis
AAAGGAGAAAAATGGGTTGACATCGTCAATGAGTGGATTGAAAGATAATGGCATGCAACCGAGACATATGGGGGGAGCTGGTCAGGTGCTCAGCTCTTCAGTGACCCAGGACCACACCCAATGGAGAGGAGGGGGGGGTTAATGAGGATGAGTTCATATGATTATATAATACTTGATCAATCCAACTTTAATTTTTACTAAAACAAATACACATGTAATTAAAAATAAAATGGTAAAAAAAAAAAACTAAATTAAGTTAAAAGGGGGAAAAAACTGTCATTTTGAAAGATTTTAGTGAATATAAAGATTTTTAAAACATAAAATAATTTTGTATTTAAATCATAAACATAGAGAAAATATAAACTTTAGCAATTAATTTTTTTTAAGATGTCTCTGAAATAAAAATATCAATTAAAATAGAAAAGAATAAAAAATACGACAAAAAACAAAATGGTGCAATCAAAAGCTGTTTTCACAATATTTTCTATGAGTAACAGGATCTAGTATTTTTACTGAAGAGCAACTTTCAACTCTAGCTTAAAAATTCAGTTCATTTTCAATAACTAGTTTTAAGCCAACGCATAAAATAATGTGATAACGTTTTTTGAACGTTTAATAAATGAGAAACACCAAAATTACTGATGAACCAGATATCACATATCTAAATAATATATCATAATCTATCAGAAAAATCAATGAATAACATTGCAAAGAGAAAAAAAAATACAATGATTTTCTAATGTGCAAGTGTGGATATAGACATAAATACATACTTGAAAAAGTGCTGAAAAGTGCTCAGCCTAAGCACTTCCCAAAATCTGACCAAAAAAGAATCTTGTGAGGAATCCCATTTTGGTTGGTCCAAGGAGTTTCTAGCACCTACTTGTGTGTGTGCGTGTGTATGCATACGCATGCACACACACACGATTATAAAGTTCTGATTATTACAACAGATTTACTTATGTGACAATCATAGAGAAGGAATGCAAAATAATAAGATACAAAAAAGAATAATAAAGACGTCTGCATCAAACACATGTATTCCTCACATTCTCAACTGTATAGCAACTTCTGTATCCGCCCCTGTGTATATTATACGTAAGGGACTATTGAAAAGTTCTCAGCCTGACCTACTTCCCAAAATCAGTATTTCAATGAACAAACAATAGAAATGGAGATGGAGGAATTTCTTCATGGTTGGGCCAAGAAATCCACCCAACTTAACACACACACACACACATACATATGTATATAATGGCTGGATATACTTACAGGTTCAGATAATTATTCTCTTTTGCCTGCTGACCATTGACTATGACAAATTCTCTCGTCGTTGTGCAACACACCACTAACTCCTCATCCAGTTAATTGGTACATTAATTCCTGTTTGTGGTCGTTCTCTATTTCTTATATCCTGTTTTTTGTACTTGTGTTCATTTATTTGGGTTTGTACACCAAAGAAATAAATTAGTGATATGAGTCACTATGTGGTTTATACAGCCATTTTGCAATGACTTCTTTTCTTTTTTTTCAGCCTATTCAACAAAAACAAAAGTGCAAATCTCAACTGAGACGCTTAGTTTTTGTCTGCTGAACAAAATAAGCCCATCAAGTAAACACGCCAAGCCTCTTGACAATGATCCAACTTTGACATTGTGCTCATCAAAAGAGGGTATAAGTCAATGTCAGTTCAAATGACAAATGTTTTCTCAACATTTTTTTTCTTTCTGAGAGGTGGGGTAATAGTAAAATCAGCAGTTTCCATGTGAGGAAACATTCGGCATTTGTTAACTGAACACTTAGCATGGCTATAAAGTTAAAATTTATAAAACATATTTCTTAAAACAGTTTTTTAATTAAATCCTCCAAGTCCTGTAACTGTTATCGCTCTTTTTAGTGCTGATGGGCATTTCCTTGCAAATATTCTGTTTAAGATAGTGTACAAAGTGAACATCTTCATAACATTGTAATGGAAGAAAGATTTATTCTCACCATTTATATTTCCCCCATTATGGGCATTATTATATCAGTGATATAATAACACCACAGTTATTGGACAGAACAGAATGGCTGAAAAGGAAAAGGAATGACAAACATACTTCATTATCCGAGAGACTTTTATACTACTAATATATATATATATATATATATATATCCCATGTGGAGAAAAATATATCATATATCTACACGGCAAAGCAGAGTGTAAGGAGAAACAAAAAGGAAGGATCTTATCCTTCTGTAGAACATTTCTGTTTCTTCTTCATATGTGAAAAGATTATCCAGCATTCAGTGCCATATAAATGCAACTTGAGTGTTTACATAATTTACATTATTCAGACTGTTATCCTCGTCTTCATTGCCATGTTCACAACATTTCAGCCGTTGTACACTCTTGCCTTCTTCAGGTGATTGAAATTTCGAACCAAACCCTTTATTTTATCCATCAGGGTAGATTGTTTTAGTTCCACATGCCATGCCTCTTCCGGATGTCTCAGTTATTTCCCTTTAACTCAACACTCCAAGTATTTTGGTTCACCACTAATGTAGCCTGGTATTGAATTCACAATTCTTTGGGTCTAGTCACTGGATCTAACCAACGTCTGTATCCCCTGGGCGATAATGTAAATAATCATAGTACCTCATCTCAGATATAGACAGAACTTGAGTGTTGTTTATCATATTGTATATACCATTTTTTAAATCTGCTTATATCGCCTCTATTGAAGATCACGGTTATGAGCAGAAGAAAGGATTTGAGTGACTTTGATAACAGTGAAATTGTTATGGCAGAAGACTAGATCATAGCATCTTCAAAACAGTACATCTTGTGGGTTGCCCACCCTCAGTTGTGTTGAGTACTTACTAGCAGTGGTACAAAGAGGGAAAAATCATCAAGTAGGCATTGAAACAATCAAAACTTATCAATATGAGAAATAAATGAAGGCTTCATTTCCTACCAAGTATGGACCAACAAAAGGACTACTAAGGCACAAATTACAAATACTTTTAATCAAAGAGAAGGAAGGTCTGTGCCACAATATACAGTACATCAAATATATTCAACAGGCATGTAAGCAGTGAAACTGAACTTTGTATCATTTCTAGATAGAGTAGGAGGCAAGATATGCACGCATTGTTATCTGTAAGAAGTGAAGACACATATACCAGAAGAAAATTAGAAGATGGTCAAAGTAGTGGGTTGGCTTAAGCATTATTCTGCTGAAAAACACTGGGTACCTACATTCATGTGGAAGTCACTTTGTCATGTACTTCATCATCATTGCAGACCAGGTACATCTCATCATGGCAATAGTCTTGTATAATAGCCTCATTCAGCAAGACAAAAACAGTTCAAGAACAGGAACAAGACTTCACCCTGGCTACTAAACTGCCCGTCCAAATCTCAGTCTCATTGGGACTTATGGGATATGCTGCAGCAGTTACATAACCTCCTATTAACATCCTGACACCAGATCACAGAGGAAACCTTTGTTGTGTTCATAGCTAATCAGATAAAAATATTTTTTTAAAAAAAGATAGAGGATCAAAACCTTATTAGGCAAGTAATCATGTTTTGGCTTAGCAGTATATATACAAGGAGGATAATTCAGTGAATAGTCACATGACACACAATACAATGAGTATGTTCAAATGATCAATAAAATTTAGACTTCTGATCTGAGCTTGGGGTTTACAAAATATGTAAACATTTTCCAGTTTCTTAATCTTTTAGCATCTAAATAGGACATGAAAAATTATTAAAATTGAAAAAAAATTAGAAAAACTAAACAGAAATTAATAAATTACATTGAGGGAAAAAAGAACATGTCTCCATATGAAAATCAGATAATTTATCAATTTTTCAAGTGATTAACAATCGATATAGATTTAAAGAAATCAATTTATAATTAATGGCTTATTAAGAAAAATTTAATTTTCTATCTATAAAATTCCTTTGTATTTTTTAAAGCACTGTCTTCAGAGCTTGTAAATGGCTGATCCGGAAATCAGTAATTATAAAAGGCTATCCTGATAACAGAATCATATTTTGCACCCATTAAATACAAATATATATAGTGTTCTTGCGGGGTTTTTTCCAGTGAAAAACACAATGATTTGGAAATTCTTGCAAAAATCAAATAATTGACAAATTTTAATGAAACTTTCAGGACTCATACACAAATGAATGAATTTTAATTTTTTTTTTTTTTTTTTTTTTTTAAGGAAATCTTGATAAATTTCTTTTATAAGTTAAAAGTAGGACTCATTGAAAAATGTAAATCATCATTTTTTTTTATAAGTCACCAAAAATCTGTTCTGAATTGTAAAATTAAAAAAAAATGCAATAAAAGTAGGATATTATTAAATTAGAAAAGTTTTAATTGTTTTTATAAATAAGATTTAAGAAAAAAAAAGTTTGATGAATTCTTACAAGAATTGTTTTCATTTTCTAAAATTTTAATTTATAATATAAAATTATTATAAATCGTTTAAAATTCTGCATTAGTTTAATAGGAATTTAGGCAGACCCAATGAATACAGTTTCCACAAAAAGCCAACTACAAACCCTCTACAACACTAATTGTGGCAAACAACTAGCTCAAAACTACTAGATTTCATCTGTAATATAACACATGTAGAGAAAAATCAAATTATCCCTTAAAAAGTCCTACTTCATTTTTTATTTCTTGTTGGGAAAGGTCACAAGCATGTCAGAAAATTCCAATTTTTAACATCTTTTCTCATCACGTTTCTATTCAGTCAAAACGCCTACTAATATACAATTAATATTTTTAATCTAATTATCAATATTATTATTTTTTTTGCTTTATTTTTATCTCATAAATTTTCAATTAAAGGGACACAACTTTTTCACTTTCAATAGCTCATCATCATCATCATCTTCTGTATAATAAATATTAGCATTTATTATACAGAAGATGATGATGATGATGTGTCACACTTTTTCAACTTTACTTCCAAAGACCGTAGCCGAACATATACCATTTTAGAATCAGGCTGAATCCATGAGGAAACTATAAACATTCCGGGCCAGATACAGACCTACAATACTGAAATTTTAGATTACCAAGCTTTCATTACTGCAATTGTTTTCTGCGATTTTTGTATGTGATTTTTTGCGACAAATCTTTTTGTATGATAACAATTTTTATAATGTGGGAATAATCAAAATTAATTGCAAAATTCAGCAAAAGTCACCCATGAAATAAAAATAATTGTTTGTACGGAAAGTAAGGACCTACATCAAATTGTCTTTAAATTAAGTGGTGGCAGAAGAATTATCATTGAACTTTTAAAAAGGTAAGCTCAAGTATTAATACAATACTTAAATGCAGCGATCAATCTTCTGTAGCTTACTACTGCCAATCACATCTACTCCTCCCTACTTATTGTGATGAAGGCCCAATCAAGATCCCACCACAGGAGCTAGCTTAAATGCCGCCCGATAGGGTGGCTTTTAAATTAATTATATATATATATATATATATATATATATATATATATATATATTTATTAAAGACATTTTTTTATGTTTAACGTTCTTTTTTATAGATACAAGTATTTAAGTAAATGCTCTGTTTATAATAAACAGTATTAAATAACATTTACTGGCCTGAATGTCGAGAAATTTTCATAGAAAATATTCGTCTTTGACAAGATTGAACCTGCATCTATACGGAACCGTCATTTACGCTGACGTGCCTAACCTCTCAGCCACAAAGGATCATTAGGTTGGCAAGAAATTTAATTTACTGCTTATAAACTTCAATCTTCCATAAAGGATGCAGGTTCGAATCCTGTCAAAGGACGAATATTTTCTATGAAAATTTCTCGGACATTCAGGCCGGTAAATGTTATTTAATACTGTTTATTATAAACAGAGCATTTACTTAAATACTTGTATCTATAAAAAAGAACGTTAAACATAAAAATGCCTTTAATAAATAAATTGTCGGACTTTGTCCATTTCTTAATATATATATATATAGAGAGAGAGATAGATAGATAGATAGATAGATATAGATATATTCAAAACCTATGATAACAAATTTAATTGAAACATAATGGCACATTAAGTGGATTAAGAATTATCATTGAACTTTTAAAAGGTAATTATAAATAATAATGCAATACTGAAATGCAGCAATCAATTTTGACTTCTGCAGTTTATTGTTGCCTTTCACGTCTACACCTCTCTACCTATTATAATGAAGGCCGAATCAAGCAACCTCTGCAAGAGCTAGCTTATATGTTGCCTGATATGGTGGATTTTAAACTTGTTCTTAATAATTCTTGTCATAATAATCTATGTCATTTGTCAATAAGAATATTTGATTTTAGAGCTTTTTGTTTATTTTTATCAATTTTTAAAGATTTTACATTAATATTACTTTTTACATATAAAAAACAAATTTTACAAATTCTAAAAAAAAATAAACTAATTTGTTATTGTTAGTCATTGCCATGGTGCCGTCATTTTTAAGGGGTCCACCAGGGCAATTTTCGCCTGCCTCTATCTTAGGCTAAACTCATATATATATATATATATATATATATATATATATATATGTATGAGAGAGAGATAAGAAGTTTGTATTCACATCTATTAATATTGTTCCAAATTTGAAAACTTTTCCTTTACTTTCTTCTTCATTTTAACAATATTCACCATTTCTTTTCCCTAACAAACTGATTTTGTAAGGTCTGTATTAATAAGATTTATACTAATTATGTTGTCTAGTAATAAGTCACACTCCAATATTTCTTATTTATGCCTATATTAAATAAAAATCTTAAAGAAAAAGATTTAATGCCAAGTATATATGCCTTAACTTGACAAAGGAATCATCATGTTACAAAAGTACATTTCACATAAATTATCTGCTTGCATACCAAATACCATCAGAAGGAAAATAATACAGATGTTAGATATATAAGCAAAGATTCAGTATGAAGCTGAACAGAAAACCAAAATTCATTATCATTCAGAGAGCAAAGAAGCATTTTTGTCAGAATCTATCGTTATTTATTAGACTCTATTCTTTTAATAACTTATTTTTTTATCAACTTATAAACATGTTTCTTCATTATCTCTGTATCAAATTCTGCTTTAAGCCAAATACAAATGAATATTTAGAAAAGAAAAAATAATATTTATAGAAAAAGTGTTAAAAAATGATTTGTCCAACAAAGAGGATGATCAAGAGCCAGGAAACACACACATAGATACACGCTATTTCAGCTATTCACCCCCATGGTTCAACACATCATTATTTTCACAGGTTTCTTCTTTAACCCTTTCTCAAGAAATCTTCATGTTTGGCCATTGTAATACTGCTGTGCTGCTCCAAATCATTCCAAATTTTCCTCACTTTCAAAATCCTTGTTTAAAAACAGAAAAGAGTCAAAAAGGAACAAGATCTGAATAGTAGGGTCAATGATCTATACACTCAGATCCTAAATTCTTCAAAAATCCAATGTCTTGCCAGTTCTGTCAGCAGGTGTATTGCCCTGTAAAAAACAAAAAAAACAACCTTTCCATGGCTCCCTTGCCATTTTAATTTCAATGTTCCATTAATCGAAACAGGTTATAGTATTTTGCATTAACTGTTTGAACCTTCTAATGATAGTTATCAAAATACATTCTTCATTCCATAACAATATAGCCATGACCTTTCCTGCTGATTTTTGGGCCTTGAATTTATTTTATCTTTGGATTATGGCATATTCATGTTTCATAAATATTGACAAATCTTTCCAAAAAATTTCACATGATTACTGTCAAATCAACTTGAAGGCGTGTTCACTCAATATTGTTTCTGACTGGCATTCAAACATTTGGCTCACCACTCATCTGACAACTTCTATATACCCAACTGCTCATGGATTATAAACCCAGGGAATTCCCTAGATACCTCTGGTGCCACAACAATTTTTCTGGTTGAGATTTGATGATCAACTAAAATTATGTCACATTTGCATATGAAAGACACATGTCACCCAATATTTACATCATGTGCACATGGATTTCATTTTGGAGTTTTCTTCTACAGCCTGGAATTCAATATTCTACACATTTCTGTTGACATGGTTCAGTTAACCGATTGGAAACAAATTAGAAAAAATAAGTGTACGGATCCTGTAAATTGGTGCATTAAAAATAGAAAATAAAAGATTATTTCCAGCTACAGTGAGAAAATAATGCTTAGAAAATAGATCAGGCCAAGAATTTTTCAGTATCAAGAACAGATAGAAAGGTAGATTGACAAATTAGCACATTGGGATTGAAAAAAAGAATTTTCTAACAGAATGGAACTTATTGAAAAACAACAAATTGACTGTGATACACAAATAAGAGAACAAAGATTCATGAAATGAAAGAGAGAGTTATGAAAGAGATAGCTTGAGAGACATGAGAGAGAGAGAGAGCTAGCTAGACAGACATGAGAGAGATAGACGTGAGAGAGAGATACAGACACAGACATGAGAGAGAGAGAGATAAAGAGACAGACATGAAAGAAAGAGATAGACGTGAAAGAAAGAGATAAAGAGATAGAAAGATATGAAAGAGATCAATAGATATGAAAAGAAAGAGCTAGATAGATAGACTGTTGAAAATGAAAATAACTTTCAAGAAAATACTCAAAAGAAATATTAGATTAACAAAAAAAATCTTTTTTTAATATTTTAAATGTTTTCGTAATCACCAAAAGGAAAGACTGATTAATTTTTGTCTATATTTCTGAAATGAGGTATTGTAACCATTTAAATCATTCAGACTGTTGTCCTCATTTTTATTGCCATATTCACAACATTTTGGCCATTGTATGCTCCAGTCATCTTCAGGTGATATATATGCTGGAATTTCAAACCAAAGTCCACAGGGATAAATTGTTCTAATTCTACATGCCATACTTTTTGGGATATGTCAGTCTTAGTTAATTCCCTTTAGTGTGGCCAGGTATTGAACTCATAACTTTTGGTTAAGTCACTTTTTTTGATTACTCAACCTACGCTTTTAATCTTTGGGTCATGGACACATGTAAATAGTATAAATAATTACAATACATCATTTCAGAAATATAGACAGATATGAAACCATATCCACTGGACCATGTACCCTTGGGGACATCAGTCAGTGAATTTGGGGAACTTATAAAACTAATGTCTCAGTACATTTTTTAGGAGCTTATATTACATTTTTTTGTTATTGTTGTTTTTCTCTAGCTCACTGTATTACTGGTTCCCATATTGTATTCATGCCTACGCTTGGCCGGCTTAGGAGATTTTTGTGACCAAGCATATGCGCTGATTCCTTAAGTTTTCGTATTTTCCAGTGATGTTCTCTCTTTATTATTTCAATTTCATCCCACAGGGATTCTTGGTATACATATAACACCAGACATAACGAGAGATTTTAACCCTGCCTACAATTCCAGAAATCTGCCCATCAATCTGGCGCACATTCTGATGACCCATTTGAACTTCAATAATTCATGTCCATTTGCTATGAGCAGTTTAGCCGGTGTTCACACTGACATAGATCTGGACATTTCCATGACGTTACGGTATGACAGTGTCACCTATCATTTACTTTTACATACTGCTTTCCCATGACTTTTGGCATGTCAGTGTATATAATGTAGTGGCTGGGGTGCATTGACCCTTTATATCTTATCTGAATCAAGTGGCAATAATTACAGATTATAAGCTGCAATATTTGGAGCAGGGGTGGGGATAAATGCATATAAGGCTCAAAAGAAATCAAATCTATTTTTACTCAATAAAATAAAGCCTAAGACAGGTCTTTTCTTTGTCTTACATATGCAAACTTTGCCAGTAAGATAATTTTTCTTTTCATTCCCGACCACCATCTCCAGATAAGAAAAAATTCTATTGATTCTTTTGAACACTATTTAAGTTCAAATGTGTTTAATGTCTTTGAACCATAAATAATTGTAATCATCTAGCTATTATTATCTTTGATCACAGTCGACACAAAAGTCTTTTTCACCTGCCTCTTAACAATGTATCAATTATGAAAATGGTTAAATACACTATTTTGTAATATTACAGCCATAATCATACTTATTATAAAACCAAGGTTGTGTGTGTGTGTGTGTGTGTCTGTTCGTTTATGTATTGGATTGGATTTCCTACATTTTTCAACCGATTTCAACAAAACTTCACAGGACTACATAAAATTACCTTGCGGTGGTTCTGACAGCGTCAAAAATTGGAAAAACACAATTGTTTTTGCACAAAATCAATTTGAAAACATGATTAAGAGGCATCGCGAGAATGAAAAGGGGACAACTCATATCGAGTTATACTTATTATAAAACCCAGGTTGTGTGTGTGTGTTCATTTATATAAGGGATCGGATTTCCTACATTTTTCAACCGATTTCAACAAAACTTCACTTTTTTTTTTGGCAGGTAGTGTTTCTTATTGTCTTGCACAATTTTTTCTTTATTTTTACATTCAGAATGCTTTAAAAATTCCATTTACATTTATAATAAAATTCTATTCAATCAGTAGACTCATAACAATTGAAAACAATGTTTTTGTTTGAGTTTGACCAATTTGTAAAAAAAAAAAAAAAACTAATTAAGACATGCGTGTCCATCAACCTTAAACAATAATCATTGTCAATTTTATTTTTCAGTCTTTATGATGGTCGATACTTGATCTATCTCTTACTGTTACATCCCCGAGCAACGCCAGGCTCTACTGCTAGTCTACATATAAAATTCTGCGACATCCATTAGTCCATCCATCTGTCACATCCTCTAAAATAGCCATACATTGACCGATCAAAACTAAATTTGGGGGAGAAGTACAAACAGGTAAGGGGGTACAAAGTACAATTGGTTTCACTAGGGTGCATAGCGTAGTATAATAAAGTTTCATTGATATTTTAGAAAAAATTAAAAGTTTTATTATTTAACATACAAAATACTCCTATTTTAAAACCAATTTAATCATTAAAACCAATATTTATGAAAATGCAATACCATTTTTGGCATCTTTTTGAAAGGTTTTATATACAAATGCTTCTAGGAAAAGAAAAAAATTCTATTTATTGCCAATCTATACATCAACATTTTTACCTGAAAAAAATGATAATAGAAATAACTAAATGTCCAAAAGTGTTTAACTCAAAGAATAAAGTTACTAACATTAAAGTAAAAACAAATTTCAACAGAGCAAATCAACTGACGTTTATCTTTGTAGATATGTAAACAGAAATGTAGAAATATTTCAACTTTATTATGCATTTTATGTCAAAAGTCTTTTCTCTTTGGATGAATGCTGATCAAGAAGAATCAACATTTTTTTTTTATGAATGATTGGATCATTTGCTTTGAATGGACATCACTTTAGGAATAAATATCAGCAACATTTGAAAAGTTTTCAGGCTTTGGAAGGATGATGAACATTGAAAAAAACATCTTTTTCAGGCAACAACCCAGCCAAATTAAAATTTTATATTTTAGTAAGAAAATTAAATTTTGAGTCTGAAATTTGCTATAATATGAAAGATGATGATAAAATAATTTTAGTAATAAATTTATGAAATGATCAAAGATCAAATTATCCATGCAATCTTGTAACCAAAAGTTAAATGTAAAGTTATTGTTGCGAAAACTAAAAAGGATGCAAGACTAAATCTCTCATATGTAAAATTATTGATTATTTAAGTCCAGGATTTATCAATATCAGCAAGTGGATGTGTGACTTTGGGGTTTTTCTCTGAACATGGATCTTTTTCTGACAAGGCTATGAGAAACTTTCTGCCTTTTCCCCTTCAGATAGGTGCTTATAGATCTTCCTGTCAGCAACTGTGCACATCCTAAGCACAGGTGGGTTGACAACTTGTTTACATGTCAGGGGCAGCCACTGACATCTTGTGATGTGCAGATGTGCACATGGTGAATAAGAGGTCATCTTTTAAAAATCAACCCACTGATACACCTGGCTTCTCTGTTGATCTGTTGTAACACTAAATGCAAAGTTTATTTTGGTAACATTTAAGGTGATCAAAAATCAACCACACCCAGAAGAAAAGTTCTTTATTGACACCAAATTAAATTACAATCAGCTGGCATTTCCTATCATGAATCTCATACTACAGAATGAACAACTTAAAATGAAAAATAATTGTTTGAACAAAGATAACAGAAAAAATAAAATTTTCAAAAGCTCATTTGCTAGTCCTTTAAAACAAGTCTAAGACTTAACTACATTTTGTAACCAGTGATTAACTTGTAAGATGGATCATACCATGCATTTTTTTTGGTGGTGGTGGGGGAGGTATCTGCTGACATCTGACAAAACAAAGCTGATAGCCTTATCATTCTCTTATCATCAGATGTTGATGTGAATAGCAGGAATCCAGTTTTCTTTTTCAGAAGTTATTTTTATGAACATTTTTTAGGCAGATTAAAAGCAAAATTAGAGATTCTGCAATGAACCCACACACACGAGGATGTGTTGAAATGTTCTCAGTCCAACCAAGAAACAACTCCCATCCCAAATTCTACATTTTAATTAGATTTTGGAAAGTGGGTCGAGCCAAGAACCATTCATCAACCCTGTATCAGTGTGTGTGTGTGTATATATATATATATATATATATATATAAAATAAAAAGGCTTAAACATGTATGGAATAAATCATGACCATGGAATATTAGTGTTTAAGCCTTTATATTATATCCTTACTCTGTCCTGGACATTGAGTTCTACCTGGATTCTATCCTCTTGAATTTTTTTATTCAAAAAATATACATGTATGTGTATGCACCTATGTATATATATTTATATATTTTGCATATGTATGTATATATTTACCACTAATATTAGCTATATATATTTTATTTATTTATTATATATATATATATATATATATATATATATATATATATATATATCTCAATCAAGGATGTAGTTAAATTTAACCTAAAGACTCTTGGTGTTAATGTTGAAGACTGGGAAACTGTTGCTGGAGATGGACCTGTCTGGAGAAGGTTGATTTGGGAATGCTGCAAGAATTTTGAACAAAAGAGAATTGAGCATTCCAACAAAAATCACACCATGAGGAAGGGACAAAAGAAGCTATCTCAGAGCTATTAAAACACCAACACACCTGCAGTATTTGTGGAAAAGTCACCCTCTTTGCTGCTGGTTTAGCTAGTCACATGAGATCACACCAGAGAGGTCAGGTGCAAAGTCCTGTAAATGCAACCCTACCAGAAAGACCAGCAGGTTACTTGCGTGAGTTTTGCGACAAGGTTTGTAAGTCTGTTGCAGGATTCAAAAATCACATGATTGTACACGGGGACAGGCAAGTTTCAAATGCAGAGAGACTTTATGTTTGCCAGATGTTTAAGAGAGGTTGTAAAAGAATCACTTATAGGCGCATTAGCAGAGTGTTAGCTCACATATAAATGATAGAAATAATAAAATTCTGAATGAAAAACACTAAAAAGCTACCAAGTGAAGAGATTGTCTGTTGCAAAGAAGTGAAAAATCACCACGTATAGTAGGGGTGGCCAAACCACAGCACATGAGCTACATGCATCTCTTTGATCTTTAATATGCTGCTCATGGAAACATGTTGGCTGAACTCTTTTTTTTCTTTTCTTTTCATCAGTTATTATAATAGGTAAATAAGAAAAGTTTCAAGTTTTATAGTTATTTACTGGGTATGAATTAAGACCCCATTGGATGAAAAGATAAGTGTAATGTTAATGTTTATGTAGGAAACACATATGTATCAATTTTGTTCATGTCTTCTGGTTCTGAAACATCTGAAGTTTATCATATGTGGCCCTTATATTAAGCAAATTTGTCCACCCCTAATATATATTGTGTGTATATATATAAGATTGTGATAAGAGAAACCGTATGCTAATTTTCTTGCTATGTAGTAAACTTTTACTTTTCAGATCATTAGGCTGTAATTTCTTTTATTATGACCTTAGATCAAGTTTTTTTTTGTTTTTTTTTTTTAAACACTGAGAATACTTTTGTTTTTTTTATGTTTTTTGAAATGCTGTCATTATTTTACACCAATACCTGCAAACACACTTTAAAACATGCTATAATACATAATTATACTTTGTGAAATTTATGTTTGTTTCACATAAGTACAGGGTGCAACACAAGCAGAAGAATACAATCATGTCTTTCGGACAATTTCTGTGACTACATCACCCTTTACATCTGGCTACCTACTCCTTGATTATTATGTGTGGGATGCAGTTTAGTGACAGAGCAACAAAACTCCTTGTAACAGTCAAAATGAACTGAAGGCAAGGATTATGGCAGCATTTCCCAACTTAAACAAGGAAACCGTCCAGAAGAAATGCAGGAGATTCCAAAGTTGTCTGGAGGCCATGGTTGAGGTGATTTTATTGAATAAATTTACTGTTTAGTATTTCAAGATATTTTTGTGCAATTTTGGTAAATATGTCTGTTAAAATGAGATGTCAGTGTTATTTTCATTTATGCATAATTTAGACGACAATTTATCCATCACACGCTGTATATAAATACAGGCATATACATCCATCTAATATATTCCTACATGCAAACATCCACAAATTGTGTCATTCATTAGGGACATAAAAATCAGCCCAAAAGAAACTGACATCTAACAAAAACCATAGAAGAAACTAAATAAAAACTTAAGATAATGCACTCAATAAATGGATTGAGAAGTCATTTTGTTAAAGAGATTAACTTCTAATGACTGTTTGCATTTTAGCATTTTTTTCTTTTATAATTATTAACATTTTTTGTTAAAACCAGGAAAATGTTTCATACATCAAATCAATTCAAGAAGAATTGAGAATAAAAAATTGTATAGTTTTTTTTGTTTTTTTTTTTACCAATTTAATAAATAAAATATTCAAGAAAATGCTATCACAAGGAGCTTTTAAAATAGTGCAAATAAATAAATGAACACTGATCAGAAATAATTCAAATTCTGACAAAAACCCACAATTGTTTACAATAATAAGCAGTGTATATAGTTACAAGGTGTTTATATTGGTAACAACCTTTAACGAATAGTTTGGTCAGGCAGAAGTAGAATGTTAATGTTGGCTAATATCATTTGTATATTGACTATTAGTAACCAATAGTAACCATTAGTGATAAATGTCAGACAGTCCAGCACCAATTAATGTCAATGTCATAATTTCATCATTATCACCTTCTATACAATTAAAAGAGGCATTTTTCAATAGAACTAGAAATATCTTAGCAAAAGAAAATGTCCTGTTATCAGCATTTTATTAAGTTTCCCAAGTCATTCAAATCATTCATTCTGGACAGTTTTAAAATAATTTCAAAATATCCAATATGCTTAAGTTTACAAGTTTTTTCCATGTATTTTAACATAATTTCTCATAAAAGAAATTGTTTAAGTAAAAGAAAAGAAAAACATTCAGCATATAAAGTAGGAACCTCCACAAGTAAAGAAAAATGTTACACTTAAAGTTTAAAATTAATTTTTAATAATGAAAAATCTTTCTTGAAGCTTTTATTTTAGTTTTTATTACAAGCTGATAAATTAAATTTAATATTTCCAATAAAAAAATACTTTGCTCTATTTCGAAACTAATTTAAAGTGATTGGAAGCAGTTTTCATTTTGAAATTTCTAAATTTCTTGAATTTTGCCCCATTTTTATAAGCATTTCACCCCAAGCAAGGCAGGAAGCCACTAGGACGCAAGGGGTTACAGAAAATTTAGAGCAAGATCAGATAGGAGTGATAGAAGAAAGGATGAGGGTAGTGGATAGATCAAGGCAACTGGAGATGTCGATTGATATTACACTTGAATAGCTGGAAATTCTTTTAAAAATATTCAAGGTTAACAGATTATAATAAGCTTTATGATATGATTAGTAAATATAGTTTTACTTTATAACAATATTCCCCAACAATTACACCATTGAAACTGAATTTTAAGATTTAAAAATTATAAATCATTCTAAGTCATAAAAAAAATGAAAAAATCTAGTAAAAATTCATTTTTCATCAAAAAATTTTTTTCTTATGACAATATTGCTCTTAATATATATTATTCATAAAAGTAATTAAAAGATTTTCTAATTAAATAATGTCTTAGTTTTATTGTTTTATATTTTATGATTCAGTACCTATTTTTGGTAAAACGGGGTTCAATTTTACAAAAAAATTGATTTAAATTCTCCAAAAAGTTTAGCTTTTAACTAATATAGTCACTAAAAATTATCTTGTTGAATTTCTTGAGTTTTCATAAAATTAAGTGCGGTATAAAGGATGTAAAAAAAAAAAATATTTTCACAGGGATTTTTTAAAAAAACATCCATTTCTAAAATAATTTTATTCATTTGTAAATAAGTCTTGAAAGTTTCATTAAAATCCAACAATTATTTGAATTTTGCAAGAATTTCCAAATTAATGCCTTTCACTAGAAAAAAGATGCTAGAATTTGATATGCTAATTTATATTACATTTGCTGATACAACAAAAAACAAGATTTTTAATCAAAAGTTTGAATGTTCTAAAAAGAATTTAATTAAATAGTCAAAAAATACTTTGATCACTCTTTAATTATAACAAAGCTTTTGACGATAAAACTTTGTTTTCAATAAGTTTGGTGCATTTTTCATCACGGTATGTTAATTTTTTAGCAATTTTGTGGAGGTACCTAATATAAAGCAAAGAAAATGTGATTCAAAACAATTGTATCCCTATGCACCAGAATATTTCAACAAGACTTCAGAATAAAAAGAATAAAGAAATAAATAATATTTTATATAACAAGTGTTAGGAGTCATCTTTAATTTTCAATATATTGTTTAAGTCAGAATACTGATTATTTTTGTAATTCTAAGAAGTGTGATTACCATTCCAAGATTTGTTCAGACAACTGCCTTTATCCTTTCTCTTGTTTTTGTTGTCATCACGTATCAAATGAGTTGTCCTTTTGTTATATAATCCATATAGAAGACAGGGAGTGTGGGACAAATTTAATTTTGTATTATCTTAAAAAGTAGACCATTTCAATCAATACTAAAAAAAATTGGTTTACTTTTCATTTTAATCTTTCTTGAACTTGTAAACATACCAATAGAGGTCTTTTTCTTTTTCACCAACTGGATATATAATCCCATTTTGTGTCTATTCTCATGAACATTAGTGTGTACAAAAACTGGGAAAAGTCCATTGTACATTAACAAGGACACTATGGTGAGAAATAAACACTGAAACCTTGTTCACAATATAATTCATTCTTAATTCAGGGATTTACTTGCACAATCTGGGTAGGTAGGTGACACTTGGAACAACTTCTGCCACTTTTATCATGTCAGACTAACAGATCAGCTTTTCCCTTCAACCAGTGAGGATGCAGACTTTCTCCTACCATGACACTACCCATCTCCACATTACAATGTGACTGGAAACTTTTTCTCAGTGGGCACCAAAAGTTTTCAGTTACTTATTATTTTATTCCTTTTTGGTCAAGTGGGTGGCCACTTTGGAGACCTTACTTAATAGATTTTACTGTTGGTCATAAAAAAAAAAACACAAAACACTCAAGATTGAGATAAAATCATTTACCATCCTTTTCTATGTAATGACCCAATCTCTTCCCAATGTTGATTGGTAGTTCAACTAGTATATAAAAATCAAACATATGCATATATACACTTGCCTGCATATGTTTACAGGATAAAATAACTGTAAAAGAGATTATATAAAGAGAGAAAAGTAAATAGAGCACAAAGCCCAGCAGTTGACATTTATCCTTAGAGACTTCCTTCAGCTGTTGAATGCATCAATCAACAAGAAGCGCTGTTTATCACTTATTTTGCTAAAAAAAAGATGGCTGCACAAATGTTACAGTAAAAAAAGACTCAACAGCTGAAAGAATCTCCAAAGATTAAACAAAATCTAACCACAGAAGGATAGAAATTATCAACATACAATCAAGATTTATAATACATCAGCAGGTTAGTTTGTGTAAAACTATCATCCCCACTTTGTAACACTATTTTATAGTCATTATATTTCAGGTGTTAATCTTTTATCTTTATGAGGTTGTCTTTCTTACATTTTTCCCATGCTATCCATAAATAATAAGTGGAAATATTCAAAATCATTTCCCATTACTATATATATATATATATATATATTGATTTAATAGGAAAGAATAGTTAGATTAATGATCCAAAGTTCTTTAGTAATTGTTTTTATTACCAAAAAAAAAAAGTGCTCGATACAGAAATAGAGCTTAATTTATAATTATTTGTTTGTTTTTTTTTTTTAAATATGATTCCATCGCGACAGTACAGTTTCATTTTCAAGCAATGTTTAGAATAAAGTTATTCTAAATATTGCTTGAAAATGAAACTGTACTCTAAATTTTAAGTTTAATATTGAAATTCAACTTTAGGGCTTGAGTCAAGTATTGAAACATAGTAATTTCTGTGTCACAATGGAATCATTTTTTGAAAAAAAAAATATATATATATGTGGCAACAGTACTCCATTTTTGGCTTGATCTGGCTCTTAGCAAGAGGAGTCAGGTAGTTACTGGAGTGGTACAGGGAGCGAACCATCTTACCTGCATCTTTAGTGATAGATCGTATTTGAGAGTTTGACTTAAGGTCAGGTGTGTATTCGAGGATATATATATATATATATATATATATATATATATATAAATTTACCCACGCCTTCCTGCATGTCACACATTCTATTTGTTAGAAAATGATGACTGATTTTAAATTGTTGTTATAATTTGTAGAGAAAAAATGATGCATTTCAATAATCTTGCCAAAGTGACCTCCATCTTCTGGCTTTCTCCTTCTATATTTTGGATAGGAGGCTTGTTCAAATTTAAATTTAATTTAAATCAAAGGGGAAAAATTGCAGTGGGGGGGGGATTATATACTCTTATCAGACTGTCATGATGGCTATAATGTGTTCTGTATATTTATACCCCGCTGTCACTTTGTTGGCATGCTGCCCTCATTTTCTTGCTCTTAATAATAATAATAATAATAATAATAATAATATCCATTGTTAGGTTGTAAAATTATAGACAAAAATCAAAGTTATTTTAATAAAATCTTTATGAAATAGAAAAAGAGTTACTTCTGCTTTTCATTTTTGGATAAGAATAAGAGAAAAATGCCAAATGGCTTTTAGGAATGAAAATAAGGAGATGCAGTGATATAAATCAGCTATTATCTTAATAAATGGGAAAAACAGCTGACCTGTCACAAAAATGGATTTAGATTCAGATGTTTATTTTTATCAGTAATGTGAAGTGGACTTCACAAGTACAGATCAAGCAGCTGGGACAAAGAAAAGTCACTGAATGAAAATAAATTACTTTTTCAAAGAACAATGTTCTCTATAAGACGGTGGCTTTGGCCCACGAAAAGTTAGAGAGGCAGAAGGAGCCCACAGAGAACAACATGTAAGAAAAGACATTTGTTAGATTGTTCACCTTCCCCCTCAGTTACACCACATCTCTGCTTCACTTGTCTATAGCAGTAAGTTACAACCCAAAAATAAATCTGATTACTGCTAGAAATTCTCATGGTTTTCATTCATGGTTAACGATCTGGATGAAGGGTTATTTTAAAGCCACAAGCATTTAACTGGAAGAGGCTGAGAACGAACCTGGTATCTGGTCTGAGCTGCAACACTACAGTTAATAGAATGAAGATTTTCTAATTTGTTTCAAACTTAAGTGTTAGAAGAATACAGAAAAAAAATATTATTCAAGGTAGGCTGGCCTGCTTCACAGGGAAAGTAAGTATAACACTATATTTGCAAAGTGATCTTGTGTGAGGCTTAACTTCTTAATTATGTGCTCTATCCCTTCAGGACATGGGCAGTTATGACTCTCCACAACTACCTGTTTTTTGTAGCTCTTAGTAACATTTGTCTTTTTGCTATCTCTCCTAATCCTTGTTCTACAATTACACAAGCTTTTTAGGTAGATTATTCACTGTTTTACTCTGTTTCTCTTCAATATGTCCTGTGAGTGTCAAATTCGCCAAGCATTCTTTCCTCATTATGTACCTTAGAAATGTGACTTGTTTCTAATTCTAAATATGTGTCCTTTTTGTTTCCATTTTTCTTAAAACTTTATCATTGCTCACATGTTCAGTCCCTAATATTCTCAGCCTCCTTCTGTAAAACCACATTTCTATTGCCTCAAGTCACTTCTTCATAAGTGAAAATTGTCCATCATGTAGTAGAACTGACATTATATAACAGTTCAGTACTTATTTCTTTGTTTCTAACAAAATTTTCTTTCTTTTTAATAATTTGCTTAGCTTTTGGAAGGGATTATTTGCTATTCCAATGTGCATTCAGATTTTGGTGTTTAGCAAATATAAAAAAAAAAGAGTTAGGAAGCTATTGGAAAGTATATCCAATATTACAACAGTTACACAATTTCCAAGGCAATTGAAAGCTTTTATTAATTTTCTTTTGTCAAAGCCACAACCTCATTGCCACAGACACAACATTGTAAACCTTTCACTAATATGTCCTAAATGTAAAAAGGAAGTTCTAATTAAACAGCTTTTCCCCCAAGAACTACCACTTTTGTGAAACAGACTTCCACATTGGAGAGTGTTAAATAACATCAAATTTGCTCAGTACCTAGGTGAGTGGCCACTTGGGAATACCAGGGGCTGTAAACTTGGAGGTGCAGGTGGTGTAATGAATAACGGCTTGGAATTGGAAATCAGAGTGCCAAGTTCCAGTTTGACTTATTATATTCACTTGTGCAAATATTCTTGGGAAACCTATGAATCCGCCTTTACTTCCTCCAGCTATGGGTTCATTAGTGAAACTAAATCATTATTATCTCCAAAAAATTCTTAGTATATAAAAATATTTTCTGGCTTTAAATAACCTGTAAAAGATTGATAAGCTGTAAAAAAACAAAAAAAAAAAAAACAAAAAAAAAACAATCAATCAATTTACATGATATCTCCCTGAGCCCTTCAAGTCAAAGGTCATTTGTTATCTATCCACCTTATTGTTATAATCTCAACTTCCTACCACCCTAAAAGTAGTAAATACTGTATGTTAGTCTGCAGTTGGAAATTTGTCTCCAGCTGTACTGGTCAAACTCTCTGCCTCCAGGCAAACAGGTTCCCCAGACGAGGCTATGTCGAAGGGCACTGTCTCGTCTCGGGAAACAGCTATCTGAACCCTGGTCTACAGGGAATTTTTGGCCAAGCCTACAGGCTTGGATACTCCAGATTAAATTTGGCCTAGTTTTACATCTGACCGCAGGGGTGGTTGGTAGATATCCTGCAGTTGGAGATTCATTGTGGAATTCACTTGACTCACTTCTAGCAGTTGCAAGGTCAGAAGATCATTAGGGAGGGATTGAACATAGCTGGTTGATGGTTGCTGGGCAATCAAAACATCTTGCTCCATGGCTAGGTGTCCAGAACAGTAGATAACTTGCAAGTTCTTGTTTTGCTGACAAGCAATGTTCTACAAAGTGTATTCTGCATTCACGTAACATTGTAGAAATATCAGGGATGGATCCATACAGCTATGATCTCAGCATCCAAGACTAGGTTCCATCAAGCTTAGACTGTAGGGTTTTAGTTAATGTCCAGGTAGTAGCACCATACAGTGGCTCAGATGAATCTCTTTTACATACCTAGGAAGTAAGATAAATTCTACTGAAAAGTATGTAAAATATTTTTCATATAACACACCTTGTTCAGCATTAAAATTGCAACTGTAACAAATTTGATTGGCTCTCAAGTCTTGTGTTGGGTAAAATTTAGTTTAAAAAAGTTTAAAATTAGTTAGAAAAGAGCAGAAAATAGTAAAGAAATACCGAATTTAAAAACTTTTTTTTTTTAATGTTCTTCCCATTTCAACCATAATAAAATTACTTACCGGCTTTTCACTTCAACTTTTGTAGCATTTATATTGAACCTCTCCTTAATTTTTGTATGAACGGCAAAACGGTTTCGGCAGAGTGCATCTGATTTTAATTTCACAGTAAAATCCTCACTGGGTGATTTTATCAAATCTGATTTTTTACAAAGATCTTCAGACAGAAAAGATTCCTCAGTAAGTGCTATGGAAGGTGAATCTTCTTCATTTAAGTCTTCAATAACAGAAGCTGAAGCCTTGCTGTCACCATCATCATCATCATCATCTTTGGTATCAGTGTAAAAACTTCCAGAATTATCAAGGTTTACAGGTTCTTCAGGATCATCATTTTTTCTGGTCACTTCTTCGTCAAGCAGTGATGCTAAAATTCCAGCAGAGCAATCAACTTCTGAGTTTTCTTTTTCATCTGATAGACGATGTTTCTTGCAGGCAAGAGTTTCAGCCGAATACAAAGAGGAGAGTTCCAAATCAGATTTGCAATCAGGACTAGCTTCAACTGAAATAAAAGAAATATAAAAAATGGCAATAGAATCTATGAAAAGTCCATGGTATATATCCACAATTTACAAATTCACACATTTCAATTATACAGAAAATTTACATTTGGATCTTTGTATCACTTTAAGCTTTATTATTGGTGGATACTTGTATTTGAGTCGGCACTCTGTTTATAGATGAAACAGTAGATTTTGTTTATTTTTACCGACCAGCCTGAAATTTCAAGATATTAAAAATAATTAGGAAAATTTGTGCTCTTTGGCAGGAATTGACCCTGCATCCCTCAAGGTAGAAAGAAATTTCGTTACACTTCCAAATTTACAATTTTCATGTTAAGTTTCCTCTAAATAAACTCTTCCATCATGATAGATAATACACTTGTTAAAAAAATAGTTATAGTAAAATTAAGGTATTTCATATAAACTGAATACTCAAATAGCAAAAAAAGGAAAGGGCTTTTTGTTCAAGTTGTTCCCACTTTCACTGGGGTTGGAGAAGGTACCATCTTTGTAAAGCTATGGTGGCTTGAAATCTCTCCGCAGAGATAAAAAGATATCAAGATTAACATGAATTATTTCCCTTTCTATCTACATACTATGAATGCAATTCACACCTGTAGACACTAATTAAATCATCTGTCATCAACAAGCTACAAATAAATTCATACATTAAAATAGTAATTATAAAAAATTTTCCAAAACTTTCATTTTTGATTTTTTCTCTCAATATGCATATTTTTCAAAATGTACATAGCTGCAATTTGCAGTGTAGTGGAGCATATTTCGGGAAACACTGATATCACCATCATCAACCACAGCTTCATCTCATATCCAAGAATTTAATTTCTTTTTTGCTGATTGCTTTCTTAAAGATTATGGCATTGATGACTAAATTCACCACCAAAGTGCAGGTTCAGGACTAGAAACTTTCTGTCATCCATTCCCTATTGCCGTTTGGCTTTGCAAGAGTTGGTTGGTGGGGTAAGAAAATCAAAGAAGAAGAAGGTGATGATCGCATGAATTTGTTTAAGGTGGGCCTCAATTTGCCAGGAAGGGATCCACACACTTGATTTCATGACCTTCCTCTGCGGCACATATGGAATGAGACATGCAGAATCCAGTTATGAAACTGTAATGGACTGTCGTTGGCTGTTATAATTTGGCACCTTCTGTAGCCAGTTCGTTATGCATGGCTCTCTTCATCTGCTGGTTTAAGCATTAAGATTTTTTGTAATCTGCTTGTTTCACCATTGGGGTCTTTGGGGTTGGTCATGTTTAGTCTGGGTCCCCATCTTCGCCCTTGCTACCAAGGGTGGCCCTACCAAGAGTTTAGAACTACCAATGGCATTGCTCAAAGAGTCACTGAACAACACAAACCCCTCCACCACAATGAGCGACCATCAGATATACAAAAGAAATTGTTATGAATTTAAATAAGAGCAGAAATAACTTTTTTTTTAAAATGATGATAATTTAAAATCTTATCCTTGCCAAAGGATCAAGTCCAATTCAAACAAAAATGTAAAACTAAATGATATCTTTTAAGAGAAAAAAAAGAAAAAAAGAAAAAACCCTTATTATGTATAGAAACAATATAAACAATAGGTGAGTTATTCAATTTAAGATTAAACAGTTGATCAATTAAGCAGTTAAACTAGGAAATAAACAAAAGTAAACAATGTGCAATTTTAAAATGAGTAAGGCACATAGAACTTTGGCACAATTCTTACATTAAGTACATTGGCAACTTTATTCAAGATATTCTCTCTATAAGTATTTACCGTCTTTTAAACATTTTGAATAAAAGTCCATGCAATACCCAGTTGACTGAATTCCTTGCAATATATGAAGTCGCTTATACAAAAACAATAAAATTTTTCCTATACTTAAGAACCATTTGAAATCACTTCTTCAATCAGCTATGGTTGAAGTGAAAATCAATTTCTTCTTTTGAACCACTGATTTTTAATAGATCTAATCTTTTTTTGTGTAGCTGAATCACTTAAAATGACATCTATTGAATCTTAACATGGAATTTATTGAAAACAATTTGAGACACTATAAAATCAAGTAGCTATTTATAAATTAATTTATATAAAGAAATTAAATCAAATTTTCATATCCCAATTGGAAATTAACTAAAAAATACTATATAAACAATGTAAAGCTGTTGTAAAATTCAGTCATGTCTAAATTTTTCACCTCTAATTTACTAATAAACTAACATTTTTTTTTTACTCTTGGTTCATATTATTTTACAAAGTAATCCCCCATCCCAACCAAATACAATAATATCATATCAATTTGATAGAATCTAACTTAAAAATGAAATAGCTAAAAATCTGTAATCGGTTTTCCAGGAAAGGCAAAAAGGAAAACACTAACACCCAGGAAAATTATTTTTTTTAAAAAAAAAAAAAAAAAAAAGAAAGTGAAGTCACAAAATGTTTCAAAATATACATTTTTCTATTTTTATAGTAGAAATAATCTTTTTTTTCCTAATATATGCTAAAAAGGGGGTAGCATGATGTCTTGCGTGCTTTTCTGATAAAAAAAAAAATAGTTTACTGCTTGCCTTCATTTTCTTCTTTTGAGACTTAAATCACAGCTCAGAATGTCTTTTTCTTATTTTTTATTTATTAATTCACATTTTGATGAAATCCTCAGAAATCATTTACAAGGATCAGTTTATTTCACATTTTTTTTAATTTCTACGGATCAAATTTTAAGAGATTTCACAAAAATCTTTTTACCAATTAAGCATTTGAGTAACTCAAGGATGTAAAAAAAATAAAAAAATAAAATAAAATAAAATATAAAAAAATGAAGCCATGGAACATTTACAGAAAATAACTTTCCAACGAATATTAAGTGTGTTCAAAAGTTCTCAGTGATCTTCATTTCTTTTTCGAACTAGAGATTAAATACACAGTTGAAAACTAGTTTTTCAGTAGAAACTTCTGTAGCCATTAATATTGACTGAAATTCACCAGCAACAGAAATAGAGATTTCAATGATATTAAAGGTTACTCAGTGTACATTCATAAAAGAAACAAAAAAAAAAATTAGATTGGCATATCACTAAAAGCTATGTTCTGAATTACATGTTTTAATAGAAACAAATTCTATCTTCAAAGTACCAAATTTACAATTCTCAGGTTCCATATATAAAAAATACCTTAAAAACTCTCCACTCAAGAGTAAATATTAAATCCCCCTGCTTCTAGGCAATCAAGCTGGAAAGTGGGGACAGTTCAATTAAAAAATAAGTCAAGATAAAAAGGACCCAGAGAAAAGAATCAGTCATACATTTTAGTTATAAAATCCTCCGATTCAAAACTTGATAGAAAATTATCCTTATGATTTATCCTTATCTGTAAATACTTTCTTACACTTAATTCCACCTGCTTATTGCTACTGAATTCTGTTGTGGAGTATCATGGTACAGACTGACCATGCTAAGAGTTGCTGCCATGGTTTCTGTAGCAAGTAGATTTTTTTATGAGGTGGAGTTGGCCAACAAGTTTTGAATTCAGAATTGCCATTCTCCTACACAGGTTATTAATTAAAGCTACAGAGCCCAGTCTTCTGTTATTTAACCCATAATTGGGGAAATAGAGGAACTCATACTTTTACTAAGAATATTTTGCATAACAAATTCAGCTCTAATTTAAACTCAGCATGCCAATTCCAATTGATAACTACTACACTAAACACATACCTGTCTTGCTTAATTAAGTTACCAAGATTTGGTATAATTATATATAAATATAGACATTTAGCATTATGATGTTAAAGTTTTTAAACTAATATTAGCAACTTATGAATTAAAAAGTGCAAAATGAAAACCTATTGATAATTGGATTAGAATTAAGGATTGTTTTTAAACAAAACTAATTTGAATTTTCTAAGAAACATGTGCAACATGTAGACAAAATCTTCATTTTAAATCTTTCCAAGCATCTTGAAAGGAAATCTAATATTCTTTTGTAGATGCCAATTATAATAATAATGTTCAAAACACTGTTTCTCTTACTAAACTATAACGAGCTTTATAAACAACAACTACATCCAGCATCAGTGCCTCTGATCAAGAGATTGGAGGTTTTGAGGAGCATGGAACCACCTCTTAATTACTATTGTTCCCAGGTCCACTCTGATCAGGTCCCAACTATGGGCAAAATAATGAAACCCCAAACCAAAGTCAACAGTACATTTTTATAGAAAAATCACAATCAATGCAACACTAAAAAAATATAAAAATACATTTTTATAGTAAAATTACCAACAAACATTTTATAATCTACAAAATATATATCTAAAAAACACCTTTACTCTCAAATTTGAAAATTATGTACAAAATATTTGTAGTTGAAAGCATAAAATTATATACAAATTATTTAGATTTTGTCATTAAGTAAGTCATAGAGGTGTTGATATGCTGCTAAACCAAAATCAATCAAAATATAACTTCAGCAAAACTACAACATAAAACACACGTCACTGTCTTTAGTAATTATGTACACAATCATGTATATGCAGAAAAAGCTGAGTATCATCTACCATGTATACAACTGTGAAAGCAGAATAACATATTCTTATTACTTCAAAGCTCAAAAAAAATTTTCAGCATTAAATGACCCATAACAAGTTACTATGCTGTTAAATCAACAAATCAATATCAACAACAAATGTAATAATTCCATGGGACAATTTCTGAAGTTGATTAAAGCATTGGTTCATGAACTTGATGACATAGTAATTGTGACTTCAATCCCAGGGCTGGTCAGTGTGTACTTAAACTCAATGGAAATAAGGCAAGCAATAATTTAGTACAGCTATCTCTAATAGTCTGCATGAAAATACTTCCTTCTTGATGCTAAAAATGCTTCCAAGAAGACAAAGCAGAATTCTAATGATAATTACAAAATACTCATTCTTTAGATATACATTTTTATCAAAATTTTGAATTAATTGATTTGTTTCATAGCATATCAACTCCTTATGGGTCATTAAATGCCAAAATTTAATTGAAATACTTTGAATGCAATTTTATATCTTCAACTACAAATAAAATGTATTACCAGTCACTTTGCTTTAAAATTGTATTACTGTTATTTTTACTATGAATATGTATTTTTATATTTTCATGGTGTTTTGGGGATTCAATATTTGCCTATAACTGGGATCCTAACAGGTTCTACCACCCTGGGCCAGTGTGAACCTGGAAACAGCAGCAATTAAGAGGTGGTTCCACACTCCTCAAAACCTACAATCTCCTTATCAGTGGCCTTGCTGCCAGATGTAGTTTATAGTCATACCCAGGACTAGAAAATGTTGAATTTTCTCAGTAAGATCATAAAACCCAAATAAACACAAGACTGAACAGTTTAGAAGTGTGCGTGTGTGTGTGTGTGTGTGTGTGTATAAAATTGTGCATTTGGGAAGAAATCCTTCTTTTATAAAAGTTTCATCAAAGATGACTGAGAAGGTACTACACTTAAGATTTTTATTTAATTTTTCTTGTTTTCATATAAGTGTTTTACATAAAGTGTATAAAAATTGTACAAATATTTTGTATGTTCAAGCACCTTCAGCAATTTTAAAACCATTATCAAAGATATTTATTATTTTTTAACTGAATGAACATAGTCACAATGTGCTGACCATGTATGGAAAATAAAAAAAAATATTCCTATAGCTCTAGATATATACATAAAAAAATCTACACATTTAGTTAAAAAAAATAAAAACCATCATTGATAATGGCTAAAAGAATAAGTGTGCATTGATCAAAATTTTTATCCACCTAATAGAAAATTTTCTGACAAATTTTCATGCTTCACTGACCTTCTCTGGAACGCTTTAAAGAATGCTTAATAATCTTGACACTGGTGATTACTTCTTTACCCTTCAAGTTGGGTCGCTCTGGAGGCTGGATTGCTGTTAGGGGCACTTGTGAACGAATTCGATAGTCTTTATGCCACACACTAAGCATATGTCGGTGCCCCAAATTGGTTTTACTCTGTACCTGACAAAAAGAAAAGAAAAAGTTTGGGAAAAACTTTACATAAAAAATGACAATTATTATTTCATGTAAAAAAAAAAAAAAAAAAAAAAAAGTTAGCTTAATGTATAAGTTTTGTTTGGTCATCTTTTTACTATTTTTTTGTTTATCAGACAACATATAAACCAGTTCATTTTCTAGCTAATAGGTAATTATATTTTTTTTGATTCAGGCAAAGTCTATTATTTTTTCAGTTCTGTTAATAACCCAGTCATTAATATCTAACATGCAGTTTTTGAATTTCATCTATGACACTATTTTATGATTTTCAATGTTGCTTTTTTTTTTTTTTGTACTTTCACCTTAAAACATTTTGAAGATTTTTTTTTTTCCCTTGTAAATTGAAGTCTGCCGACATTGGCCACATTGCATTACAGGATACCACAGATAAATTGTGTTATGTCATTTTTTTCCTTTATAACCTATTCATTTCCACACTGGTCTTGATGCTAATGTTATATATATATATATATATTGTGGCCAAGTGGTTAGAATGTTCATCTGAAAACCATACTATGGGTTGATCCAAGCCTTGTGTGTGAAATTAAGCAGACGGAAACCTTGGGGTCCATCAATAGCTGTGCTAGCACAAAGTCATAAGTCATTATGGGCAAGGGCTTGATCATGCTGGCTGGCCTTGTTCAAATTGATGATCATGCCAGATAACACGCTCTTTCCTAGAAACTGCAACTAAGGTCTGCTCAGCATAGTTGCAGTATAAACCACAGGTGGGCTCTGTTGGTATTAAATAAACACAAATGTGCCTGAACAAGTATCTGCAATAGGGATTGGCTAGCTGCCCTAGCAGACAGGTACCCTCAAATACAAGTGGCCAGCTATATATGATTGAATATAGTTTATGGTATTCTATATTTATGGGTTTAAAATGCTCAATATCAGGGATAGAGCGTATGTAAATATGAAAGTAGACACTGAAGACAACAACCAGAGTCAACAGTCTGTTTCATGCTAAACACAATCATCAGGCCATTTTTTATGGTCTTTATGAATAAAACTCTTGTCTCTGAGTGCTGACTTCAATGGAAATGAAACTTCAACATAGTATAATACTTGTCTAACCAGATCAATTAGGACTGAATAGTTAGTTCAATCCTCACTGGGTGCTCCATGCTTGTGGCCTTGTGTCACATCAAATCTACACTTAGTAAATAGCTATAAGTACTGATCATTTTAGTTTCTCATTTTTCCAATATGATTTTGTATCAGTTATAATATTTTGGTTTTAGAAAAGGTTATGATCTGCTTTCTCACTTTTTATATAATCAGTGGTATCTACTTTATGGTCTTCCACAGAGCAGAAAAGACAAAACAAATAGATGGGGATAGTAAAAAGAACTTTGGAAAAAAAATTAATAAAGCATTTCAAAATCTTGAGTTGTATGTAAACAAAGACCGTGAAGATTGTCTGTTGAAACCGATGGAAGGAAGAAAGAGTAATTAAAATTAGGGGATATAGTTCAATTAAAAAAAAAAAAAATTTTTAAGTTTAGATATCTTGCAAAGTATTTTCTTATAGTCGGTCACTTTCCTACCATCATAAGGTTACTTCTCTGCATATTTTCTATAAATACTTTCATGGAAAGTGCTCAGATGAGCTCCTCTCTATTGTACCAGGACATTTTGAATTTAAGCCCAGTACTAGACTGGTGTCAAGATCTCATCAATTTACAACTGGCTAGATGTAAGCATAAATTCTATGCTAACGATTTCTTTTCTGGCACTTCTTGCTTGTGGACCTCCCTTCTGGCCTGATGCTTTCCAGCCAACTTTAATCTTCAAAAATTTAAATGTAATATCAATCGCTATCTACTGTCCCTCCTGATTACTCTTTTCTGTTCCTGCTCATTATTAATGTTTCTGTAGTAAAATTAGGTCCAAACAATAGGAAGGGAACGGGTTGGCCCGGCACCGCCTACTTCCGGAAGAAACAAAACTCCTCAGCTTCAAGACAGGTTGCTCAAAACAATCTAGCTACAAAACTCCCACAGATCTTTGCACTCAATTATTCCAACACCGCCTCGTAGTTAAAGCTACACACAACTCTCCCGAGTGGTCTCTCGTGCGTCCACATTTATGCCAGCTTAACACCAACCAATTTGCATACGGCCAAGTTCACCTCTCACCAATCCTCGCGGCTACGAGATCGCGTTTCCCCATAAGTCCGACTCACCGTAATGGTGGTGTTTCTTCCTTCGGACCAATTACTGCCCTGCACGCCAGACACAAACGAACCCTCTTATGTCGAGAGCTGAGGTTAGTCTCACTTTCATGTCCACAGTTTCTGTTCCTAATTCCTCCACACCAGTAACCCCTTGTGGCTTAGTGGCTTTTGAAACCAAAAATGTTTTTCTTCTTCTTGCTTATATATGTTATATTTTTCAACTACAAAGACCCACCACCACCACCTCTAAAATATCTTGTTACATTTTGAAGAGAAGAGCATTAAAAGCTTCCTCTGCAGTTAGGTATACTCCAATAAGTAATGTAATATTCAGACTTGTAAACATGGTAATTTTTCAAGATTTATTTTATGGCAAGGAGGGTGAGTAGCATTTTCAACATTGACAAAAGCTGTACTTCATACAGTCATAAATGAACATGTAATTTTTTTTTAAATTAATTCATCCCAACCAAGGCAATAATGCCACTAAGACACAAGGGGGTACTGAGAGTGAAAGAGAATGAAAAAACTTTAGAAGGAACTGAAAACCCAATCTTAAACAAGAACACAGGATACTGCTGTTCAAAAGACTATGGAGGGGCATGAACTGAATGATAGGCAAATCTATCTATTTGACAAAGGTCAAATCTGTCTATTTGAAAATGGTCAAATCCCTGTGTGTTCAATAACAAATTTTATGAATTCAATTGAAAGAAAAATCCTAATTTTTTGTACCTTCTTATAATGGCCCATGTTAAAATGAAAACAACGAAACTCATAATACAGACTTCTTGTAGATTTGCTTTGACTAATATCCTTATCTTTGTAACATTTTTACATGGCTTATTCTTTGATTATCCCAGAAAAAGAAATTCAATTTGTAAATAATTGGATACTTCTAGAATATTTAATATGATTTCCTGACACAATAACCTCAATCATACAGAATCATTTTTCTTATGTGCTGATAAAATTTGCGTTCCCAATGACAAATATATATACTGAGTAAAGTATTTTTTTAAGTTTGTAAACAGTTGATCTGCTTAAATAGTGAGATAACCATGTCAAAATAATAATGAGGTTCAATTGTCAAATGCTAATGACTTTTCTCAAAGTTATAAACAACAGCAAGTGTTTCTCTTTTGCAGGGAAACTTGGAATGAAGCTTCCAATTCCTTGGCTACCAGCCTGCTACTTTAAAATGAGTAGAAAACACAAATAGTCTTGTAAAGAACAATTCCATCTTTTTTTAAACACAAGTCAATAAATGAATAAAAGTTTAATTTTCATTGTGTTTGAAGAAGCAGGCAAAATTAAACAGAATTGACAAAATGTTCAATTATAAAAAGCAGAGGAAGAAGAACATGGCCAAATAATATGAAATAAATAAATGTAATGTGTAGTATTTGCATGCAAAAGGCAGTAATAACAAGCCTTTTCACTTCAAGACAAGAAAAAAAAATGTGTGAGTAAGACCAAGAATTGTCCATTTTTATTCACGAGGAAGAAATCCTAGCATGCATCTTTTATTTCTCTCTTAATTTTGGCTTCACTATCAGATTCCAATAAAAGACATGAGGAAGTTAAGTGAATTGTTCAAGCGTTCATCTAAAAATAAATTTTAAAAGCACATATCACCATGACCATCAACAATGGTTTTGCCACTAGGCATATAAGAAATATCCCTATACAGGCAGATATAATAAAGGTGGCAATATAAAATAATCAAAACATATAAATTACACAGATATGCTTAAGAGTTAAACATCCTTTAAGAAGAGATTTTGATTGATTTGTTTGTTTAATGGCATATCAACACAGATTATAGGTCCTTTAATGCCAAAGTTTAATTTTCCCTTACTTTTTTCATAAGTTTCTTGAATGCAACTGTGGGCTTTCCAATTCTATTTGTCAATTCCTCATTCATAGATAGGGTCAATGTTATGGTGGATCCCAAATAAACAAACTTATCTACTGTTTTCAGGGATTCACCATCAAGTTTTATCTCTTGTGGTGTGTTTGTTGCTTGTCTTACTGCCTCAGTTTTCTTGATGCTGATTGTCAACCCAAAGTGTTCGCATGCTTCTGCTAGACAATCAATTAGTCACTGAAGCACAATTTCACTGTACGACGCTATCGCAGCATCATCAGTGAAAAATCAATCTAATCAACAATTCAGTTGTCAGTAATTTCAACTGCAGTCATTTCAGATTGAAAAAGAGATCTATCAAACCTGGTTTTAAGGTAAACTCCATCCTCACTTCCATCAAAAGCATGCTGCAAGTGGCCAGCAAAATAAATGGCAAATTTCAGCAACAGCATTATGTGATACAAGCCACATTCTGGGAAGCACTGTGATGCTAAACAGTTTTTTCTCACTAGAATCTATTTTACATGTTGATAAGTTTACCATTTGTTTATACATTAAATACTGCTGTAACAATCTGATCTGGAACTTCTATGTGTTTAGAGATGCTTGATAAAATACAAAGAAGAATCTGCAATCTCCTGACCTGGCATCTTGGCTTCAGTCAATTTCTCACTGCCATAACATAGCATCCACGTGCCTTTTCTTAAATATTTTCAAGGTAATTATTCTGATGAGCTTTCCTCTTTGGTAACTAGGCTTTATAAATTTAAACACTGTACTAGATTGGTGGCAGGGTTTCATCTTACAGTTGAAATGAGTAGATGTAACCATATGTTCTATGCTAACAGATTCTTCTATCACTTTTCTTACTTGTAGAACTCCCTTCCGGCTTCTTGCTTTCTAGTCAAGTTTGATCTTCAAAAATTTAAATGCAATGTCAATTTTTATCTTCTGTCATCTGAATTGTTATTCTTTTATTGTTCTCTCACTTTAACACTTTAATGCTTTTCTTTTTCTTTTATTCTTTCATGCAGTAACCTCTTGTGTCTTAATGGTTTTATTGTCTTGTTTGGGATGAAAGAAAGAAAAAGCTGTCATCCCACAAAATGCATAGCCAATGATTGTAACCATGTAAAAAAAATAGTATTTTTGCAGCATAAATCTTGCTCTATTTGTTATATTGTTCTCGCTGTATTTGATGTAGCTTCCATGGAAAGTAAATGGGTGTCATTACTTTCAGAGAATCCCCGATTTAATATATCCACTTGAATTTATATATCAACGTGCCATGTTATATATATATATATATATATATATATATATTATCCACAGACATGTCATTGATACTGGTAAATAAGGAGTGTTGCATGAGGGTGGTTGGAAATATCAAGCCTCATCAGCATATGCATGATAAGGTTAACAAACACACCCAAAGTTATACTTTATTTTTATAGTTCTCTTTATTTTTCATAGGAAAAATTAGATTAGAGGTTCACTAGTCATGAGAGTCATAGCAGAAGCTTGAATCATAGCACTTGACCCATTATAAAACCCACACACACAGAGAAAAAAAAAAAAAAAAAAAAAAAAATTCATTTTTATTAAATCAAATATTCCTCCTCTTTGAATCTCATTCCAAAAATTTTTTAAATGAACACAGATGATTAATTTTATAAAGATTTTTTTTTCAAAACACCAATGGTAAGAATGAGAGAACATTATTAGAAATGATCAGTTTTATGTTTGTATATGTGTATGGTATGCATACTATAAGATAGGTATCGCCACTAATTATCTGAAAAAAAAGAAAAAAAAAAAGAGAGTATACCATGATGGAAAAGTCCTAAACTTGATAAAAAACAAAGTTGTATCATCAAAATGTTTATTATTAAGAGGAAAGACCAAAGTATTTTCTGATTCTTTTATTATCCTTTCTAGCACATTCAAAATTTTGGTTAAAAATCTTGTTTTTCTTGCATCAGCAGGAAGGGGTTATAGGAAATTGTGGTGTCTTTTTTGAGGTAAAAACACATTGTTTTGGAAATTCTTACAAAAACCAAATAATTGTTGTTTTTTTAATTACATTTTCAAGACTTATTCACAAATGGATGAAATTATTTTATAAATTTTTTTTTATAGAAAATCTTGGTAAAATTTTTTTTTTACATGTGTTACTCCTCCACTTATTTTTTTGAAAATTACGATAATTTAAAATTTCACTCCCCTCCATATTTATATTAGTTAAAAGCAAGAGTCATAGTAGAATTTAAATCATCATTTTTTTTTTTTTTTTGTCAAACAGAAACGCCATTTACCAAAAATCCTCTTTGAATAGTAAAATAAAAAATGCAATAAGACTATGACATCATTTAATTAGAAAAACTTTTAATTGCTTTTATAAATAACATATATGAAGGACAATTAAGAAAAAAAAACATTTTCGATGACTAATGAATTTTTATGAGAACCATTTTCATTTTTTATTTTAATTAAAATAATTTATTAAGTTTTAAATCTTAAAATTCTGTATTAATTTAATCTTTTTAGATAATACTATTAAGTAAAAACTATATTTACTAGCAGAAAAGCTTTGTACAAATCATCAAACACCAATATTTTAAAAAGAATTTTGAATTTTTTAGTATGTGTATAATTTTTGTAGATATGGACACCTATACACATTATCAGAAAATAAGAATAATAACTATAGTAAAGTTAAGCCAATAATGTTACATTCAATTATTTTTTTATGGTTAAAGCTCCCATAGAATAACAGTTGATAAACATCAAGCTGTCAAACATGTCAACAGATTAAACCAACAGATAAAATTCATTTCTATGATATTTTAAATTGAAAGTATACGTTTCAAATCGGATTAATTACTTTAAATCAGTTAATATCCCTCAAATTAAGTTTCAGAAAAGTATATTTTATTTTTGCAATATTTTTTAATAAAGAAAATTAGATTGCAATGAAAGATAACAAAAAAAGGGAACTAATCAGATATTTTAGCAAAAAAAAAAAAAAAAAAAAATTCCTTCCAGACAAATTAGTTTTTAAAATAAAGTAAAGTATTTTGCTTATGGGAAATATTAAATTTAATCTATTAGCTTAAATTAAAATTAAAAAGGTTCAAGAACAATTTTTCATTTTTAAAAATTAATTTTAAACCTTAGGTGGACGTACCTACTATAATACTATGAAATCAAATGCTCATCTCAAGAGTCATCTTGTGGGGAGGGGTGCTAAAACAAGGCGCAAGTGATTACAAATGATGTGAAGTGTGAGGAGGCGGCTCTCATCTGAGTAAAGATGTAGCAATCATCATGCTATAATGTCAATATACATGTAAATAAAACATCTTTCTCTTTACCCACATACATACATACATACATATAAGACAAAAGGAAAACTTATCATAGCCGACACATTTTCTCCTCTGAGGGACTTTATCATGGCAACAGCAAGGATTTTATTTTGTAACAAGTATTTATATACAAGAACAAAAATGTTATTGATTTTTAAAAATGTTGGTATAGGAGTGCTTTACAGATATACTCTATCTGAAATTTTTACACTTATCCAGACACGTGTGTGTGTGTGTGTAAGGTTCTTTCTCTCATACAGAAAGAGAAAAGGACATAAACACAAATTGTACATGTGTACATGTATGTCTGCATAACTATACACACTTATGGTTTAAAACATTGGAAACAAAATCATCATTTTATTCCAATCAAGTAAGAGATGAAACAAAAATCCATAAATCAATAAAAGATGTAAAAATAACAGATGAAGCTTGCTGCAACATCAAAAAAAAAAAAAAAAAAAAAAAAAAAATCCATTGCATCAAAACCCTTATCAACCTGGTCTCTACAATAACAAAAACATTTAGCCTAGGATTTTAAACACCAATAAACAAAAAAAGGATCTTTTTTCTTTAAGCAGACACAGGGTAGCTTTCAAATAACCAATTTAAACTTGCATCCATGTAATTTTGATTTGCCCGTGTAATAGGCCAAGTTATTAGATTATTTACTAATAGTAAATAGTTATATGTACTTGTTTTTGTCAATGTCTATGTTTAAAAAATAAACAAAAAAGTTTTCTTATGGGGTTCAATTTTCATGAGCAAATAAATTAATACTTGTTTCAAAACCACAACTGCTTCTTATAATATATATGTATAAATACATACTGACATTTTTGTTTTTAACATGGGGATGCAAATTAGTCCAAAGTAACATCTAAATTGATCTCAACCATACCAGAAAAGCATGTATCAAATATTTATATATATTATTATTATTAGTTTGTACACTTCATTAATTTGAATCCCAAAACTAAAAAAAATAAATAAATAAAATACATAAATGCTGTATTTTCTGGCTTACAAGACACACTTTTTTTCCCCCAAATAATACCCTGAAAAATATGTGTGCATCTTCCAAGAAGAATGTAAGGCAACACCCAGGTTCAAGTAAGCTTGGATGGTCACCTAACTTGTATGCTGAGTCATTACACTATAAAGTTAGCTATCTATCTAATTCAGACTTTTATATGATGCAACCTCAGTACTAAGCTGTTACAAGTATTTCCAAGACTATAAACCTTCCTGGAGCCAAGCCACAAGCTTAAACATGCTCTGTTTACTAGCAGCGACGGGAGCCTTTCTACTCTTGACTAGTATGTCATTGCCATACAAACAAAATCAGCCAAATGATTAATGGAAACAATACGTGGCATCAGTATGGTGAATGTGTTGTTGTATGAGAATGACTTCTTTTTTTTTCTTAGAAATTTCTTTCCAAGCCAGAAAATATAGTAAATGAAAATAAAATAAATAAATAAAAATAGATGAATAAATAAAAACAAATAAATAAATAAAAACAAATACATAAATAAAAACAAATACATAAAAATAAAAAAAAAAAAAAATAAATAAGTAAAAATAAAAAAAATAAAATAAATAAAAACAAATGACTAAAATGGTAAAAAATGCTTGACTAAAACATGAATTTTAGATAATTTATCTTCATTTTTTTATCCCATGAATAACAACTTATTTGAAAACTGGAAAAATTCAATAAAAAATTAAACAAAACTTACTGAATTTAACAAATTTTACAAGACTAGTTTGGATTGATTCTTTCTACTTAAATAGATAGATAGATAGATAGATAGATAGATACCTCTCAGGCCAAGAAGTCTGAGATGAGAAACAAAACAAAATGACAAGACGGAAAATATAACAAAAAGAATGTACAGATGCTAAGAATCTAAGAATAGAGCTACTAATGCACTGAAGTAAAAGTCAAAAAAACTGCTTACCTAATTCAACAAACACAGATGTAGGCATTGAGATAAATGTGTGTTGAGTCAGCAACATGTAAGAAATTTACTCTTCAACAAAAAAAAAACAAAAAAACAAAAAAAAAACACCTGACTTGGAATGTTTTCAAAATAAAAAAATACAAAAAAAGCTCCTGATAAAAAGATAGAGTAGGACTTCTCCCTCCATCACATTTAGCCAAAGTTAGACCAATCAACAAAAGTTTTGTCTTTAAAATTTTTATCAAACTAAAACTACTTTGAAAAATATATTTTAAAGAATAAAATATTTTTAAAAATGAGAGACATAAGTCATTATTAATAATACTATTTGAAAAATTTTTTTTTAAAATTATCAATTTAAATAATCTCAAAGCTAAGCAAATCTGAATCATCAGGTTTGGATTATTAATAAAGAATACTTGCTCTTCATTGGCTATTGAAATGTTTTTGCCAAACTCATTTAATTTGGACTTCAGTTTCTCAGATTAATTTCTTGGATGGGTTGGAGGTGGGGGGGGGGGGATTTGCATAGTAAAATATCACAGTTCAAGCTGAAGTTCTAATTTTCATACAAAGTGGGTGCCGTGCCATCTTTTTTTTTTTCTCACTCCAAAACAAACTTTAGACTTTTTCTTTCAAGCAAAATCAAGTGAAAATTCATGAAAATTTTTAAATTTTAATTCCATATTTAAAGTGTCAATTTCCAATTGAAAAATTTGGTACTGGTTATGTAACAATATGATTTCTCATACATCTTTAGAAAATAATTAAATGAATTTCTTTTCTTTTAAGCCCACTTAGTAATCTGAGTTTAGTAGGAATTTTGTCTCCAGTCCATCTTTTAGTAAACTTAAGTGTCAGTGTTTTGGGGGAGTCATGTCTCCAGTTCACCTGTAAATTGGGAAATGAAAAAATTTTATCAATGGTTTTAGATAGTCATAAAAGTAGTCCTTTATAGATTTGACCACCCACATGGCTTTGAGGTGGTCTCAAACCTTCAGGAACCCAAGTGGATGGAGGGGGTGGGACCCCAGGATTATCTATATAAGCAGAGAGAGGCAAGAAGTCAAAGAAAAGGGGATCCAGCCATGAGAGAAGCAGATAGGGGATCAGAGGAAGGATAGCTACCCAGTGGCCAGTGACAGAAGGACCAGTAGTGAGGAATCACAAGTCACCGAGCCCAGAGGCCAGTGAAGAAAATTGTATTGTTGTGAACTCCCAACCAGTGTCTTTAAAAGCATTTGTCGTCACTAGTTTTATTTGTCAAAATTGACCAAGGCCAACAAGATGAACCTATGGACTTAGTGAGTTGGATGTATATATAAATACACTCAACCTTGGATGTCATCACAGGTGCAGTGAACAGATGATCAGAGAATGTCATCACAATTTCACCATGAAAGGCGTTGCAGGTGCTATAATCACTATATTCTTTGGTTGCAGCATCCTGCTTGAGATCTTTGGATTTAGGTCCTACTATGCTCTGTAAAATGAATGTTTTCTCTACATTTTTCAAATGTTAATGTTTATCCTACTTATAAGACATTAGTATTCAAAATGTTTATTTAAACTTGGGACATTTTTTCTTTCATATTTATTTTTTCTTTCTTTAAATTTTGATAGTCCAAAATTTGAACTAACTTCTTAGATTGTCGACTACAGGAACTTAAAGTTTCTGAGTTATAAAAAGAATCACTGTTACAAACAATTTTTAAATATCTAAAAGAGATATATCAGTAACTAATTTGAGGTCCCTAACTTGTACAAATAGGACTGAATTGCTTGACACTCTTCTGGTACAATAGGTTTAATATAATTAAAGAGATTAAAATGACATATTTTAGTTTCAAGAGATATATATTTTTTAAATTAGTCCTAATCTTTTTGTAAGTAAGAGTTTCCAATTAATAGCAAAAAAAGAAGGTCCAAAACTGTTCCAATCATGTTACTTGTAGCATATCGTAAATATAAAAGACATTTTCATTATAGTGATCAGAAAAACCTTTGAGTGATATGTGTGAATGTTTTTGCATAATTAACCCAATAAAAACTCTTGCAGCTAGCTGCAATCCAATCAAAAATAGAAACAAGTTTTACATACAAGCTATTGGCTATCTTAGTGACTGCAGTATGTATGAACTGCTGGACATTTATCAAGGAAAAAAATTGCATTTTGCAGGCCATTTTGGTAAGGCATCACTCATTTTATAAGATGTCCTCTTCATTCAGCCAAAAATTGACTTTTATCAAATATCTCCAAAATGAAACACACACACACATATATATATATATATATATATATATATATATATATATATATATATTACACACACACACACTCAAAATGAAATAAACATGTTACTAACGACATTACAACTTACAAGGAAGTACTCGCAAACTTTCAGCCCAACCAATTCCCCAAAATGAGCAAAAATCAGACTCTCTTAATCATTACTCCAGAACTTTTCAGCACCCCACCCTAGTCCAAGACCTTTATAATTGCATGTTCAAATGTTCACAATTTAAGCCAGGGACCCAAAAATCACAGCTTAAAAAATCAATTTTCGATTTTTAAAGATAAATATTTTTAAGATGTGAGGAAAAGGAACTATTAGAATACAACTTAGTTACATTTAACAATTTCATAAGTGATGAGACCTAACTGCCAATCTAGTACTGTACTTAAATTCATTAAGTTAAGGGACTAAAGAGGAAGACTAATCAGAACAATCAGTATGAAAATATTTATAGAATATGCAAAAGGAAGCAATGTTATAGAGGTGAGAAAATTATTGAAGAGTTATCAGAACAACGAGCATTCTGTAGTTTCAGTTTCATTGTTGATTAGCAGAATTTATATCAATCCATATGTGGCTTTATAAATCTTAAAAAAAACGAAATATTTTTTTTTTTAAATTTGTATAATTCACACCAGGTATGATTTTATTGGCATTCCTTCATAATCATATTTGAAATATTTAAAAAAAAAATTTCACCATAAAATCATAATAATAAAAAAAAAAGAACAAAAATGATTTAAGTCTCATTATTCACATGAATGGGACAAATAATTCTTTGAAAGATCCTACAAAACATCAAAGTTGGATCAGATCTGAACTCATGAATTGAGCTTTGTAAAAGAACCACTCATGTAAAGTGTGTTCCATTAACTTGGACCAATTTTAAATATGAATTAAGTTTAAGCATCTAATGATTTTTTTTTCTTTTTCTTTCAGATTTAACAACTTAAATCTTTGGCAATTTCAACCATGGAAAGATTAACAATCAAACAATGTGTTAAAGTTATCGAAGCCTATTATGAAAATGGACATTCAAACAGAAATGCAATGAGAAGTTCCTAGGTCGCATCATCTCTCAAAACAGCGAAGTCAATTGGTCACCACGGTCATGTAACTTGACACCTTTAGATTTCTTCCTTTGGGGGTCATCTCAAAAGCAAGCCAACAATAATTCAACAGTTGAAGATGAGATAATAAGGCATATTGGTGAGATCGAGAAGCAACTATGCAGAGACATCCTCATCGAGTGGAGGTGTGCTACTGAAGACTTAGCAGACATTTGGGCAATATTATTTTTCACATATAATTGCCATGATTTAAATAACATTATCCGATAGAGAAATAAACAAATTTTCATCAATAATACTGATTTATTTACTGCTGACTTTGATCTGTCTTAATGAAACACTCTTTATTTAGGAGACACACACACTCTTAAACTATAAAATGTTTGAAAGTACAGATCTTGTCCAACCCCCACACAGACACAAGTATCGTATTGTTATAATGGTTAGCAAACTAGTCAAACATATCACCACTATTAATTAAGGAGTTTGAGTATCCCTGGGTGCAGGGGGTTACAGGGAGTGAAAGAAAATAAGAAATCTTTGGTGAGGAAATGACAATAAAGGAACAGAATTCAGGTAGACATAAGATGATGATTGATGTTGCATTTAAATTTTTGAAGATTGTAGGCAGAAGGGAAGCAAGAAATCAGAAAGGTGTTCACAGGTGAAAAAAACAGCTAGAATATAACTGACAGTTGCATCTAACTAGTTCAGCAGTAAAACGGTGAAACCAAGTTGCCAATCTAGTATCATGCTTAAATTTATGCAGTCAAAGAACAATGGAGAACAGCTCATCAGAACAATTGCCACGAAAATATTTGTAGAAAGAACAGAAGAGAAACCCTGTCAGTTGAAAAGTGACTGAATAAACAGCAAAACCTACTACCAGGAATCATACTTATTATAAAACGCAGATTGTGTGTGTGTGTGTGTGTGTGTGTGTGTGTGTGTGTGTACATTTATATATTGGGTCAGATTTCCTACATTTTTCAACCGATTTCAACAAAACTTCACAGGGCTAATAAAATTACCTTGCGGTGGTTCTGACAGCACCAAAATTGGAAAACACAATTGTTTTGCATGAAATCAATTTGAAAAACACAATTAAGAGGCATCGCTGTTGCCAGAATGGAAGAGGTACAACTCATATCGAGTTATACTTATAAAATCCAGGTTGGTTGTGTGTGTGTGTGTGTTCGTTTATATATGGGATCGGATTTCCTACATTATTCAAACGATTTCAACAAAACTTCACTTTTTTTTTTTTTGGCAGGTAGTGTTTCTTATTGTCTTGCACACTTTTTTCTTTATTTTTACATTCAGAATGCTTTAAATATTCCATTTTAAAGACAATTGTTTATAATAAAATTCTATTCAATCAATAGACTCATAACGATTGAAAACAATGTTTTTGTTTGGGTTTGACCAATTCGTAAAAAAAAGAAAAAAAAAACTAATTAAGACATGCGTGTCCGTCAACCTTAAACAATAATCTTTGTCAATTTTATTTTCCAGTCTTTATGATAGTCGATACTTGATCTATCTTTTACTATTACATCCCCGGGCAATGCCAGGTTCTACTGCTAGTAAATAATAAACATACAGAAATAAAAAGTTACTAAATACAGGTAAAAATAACATCAATATCGCAGATTTTGCAATAATCATGAAGCATTCTGAATTAAACCTAAAACCAACGGTTTGGTTTGGTTTATTTTGTTTAACGGCATATGAACGTCAATAGGTTATTTAATGCCAACAACATTTTTAGGATAGATTCATATGAATAGAGTATGTATTCTTTGGTTTAGATTGGTTTGGTTTATTTTGTTTTACGGCATATCAACCTCAATAAGTTATTTAATGCTGACAAAAATTTTTATTGCTGGGAATATTTTGTTTTGTCAAAAATCTGTTTCTGGTAATATATTTCCTTCAAAATTGTATTGCTGGTAATAATTTTTTTCAAAAAAGTATTGCTGGTAATAGTTAACTATTTGTCCATAGCTGGGTCCCTAACAGGTGCTACCACCCCGGGTCAGGGTGGACCTTGAAACACCAGCAATTAAGAGGTGGTTCCACGCTCCTCAAAACCTCCTGATCAGAGGCCTTGCTGCTGGACGTAGTTTAATGTCTTACCCAGAACGCGGATGTAGTTTAACGTCTTACCCAGGATGACTAAAACCAACAGTCTGATGATCAGAGGGAAATAGTAAGTAACCTACCTAATAAGTATAAGTGAATGAATGGCTGAGCTGACAAAGGGGGATGGTAAAGAATCAAACATTGCTTAGAATTATAAAGGGACAGGAAGTTGTGAAGAGCCATAATCATCAATGTCCTGAAGGGAGGCAGCACATAAGAACCTATTAATTACATTTAAAATAATTGCTGTTGTTATTAAAATATATAAGGGCATATTTTCTGTTGTAATTTCTGGGATGAAGAACTATCATTGTTTACATTATTTGCACATGCACCTGATGAAGGCTGGAGGGTACAACAGACAAAAGATGAAGCTGAAGACAATGGTCTGTGTATAAGTAATACACAAACATGTTTTCAAATAATCAAAATTCATAGAAATTGTATTGTCCTAAAAATGTCCGTCATGAAACAATTATTCGCTTTACTTCAATTGAGGGTTAAAATTTTTCTCTAAATAGAAATAAATCCTCCAAATACAACTGAGAATCACCACTGGAATTTTATTTAATTTGTTAAATAAGCAACAAGCAGGAAGAAAATAAAATTGGCTTAGGAATTGTGAAACGAAAGTCAATTTGATGATTTCCCTTTTCACACCCGGGAAATTTTCTGTCTGTTCATCTATCAATATAGGATTATTTCAAGGGAGGATCATGTTTATACCACTGAGCATGTCTGCTGAAACATACGTCCATGTACAAAAGCACACATTTGTCTCTAGCAGATAAGGAACTGGAAACAAGCGATAAAACCTCTACTCCTGTTCAAAAGACGGGGAAGGAGTGTGTAACTGGGTGATGGACAAACCTATCTACTCCTATTTATATTATATATAAATATAATAACACAAATTTATTATGCCTACCAAAAATATGTAAATTACTAAAATGTAAGGCATTTAGAAAAAGTGCTCATTATCAAAATAGAGCAACAATAAGTAAGATAAGGAAGAGTAAGGCTAATTTAATTCTTTTTAACTTTTCTTCATCTTGGCTATATATATATATATATATATATATATATATATATATATATATATATTTTGGACCCTACTGTCATTATCAGTATAGGAGGATACAACAACTCAGTTCTAAGAACCAAACTGTTCTAAGATAAGGAAGAGTAAAGGCTAATTTAATTCTTTTTAACTTTTTCTTCATCTTGGCTATATATATATATATATATATATATATATATATATATATATATATATATATATTATTTGGACCCTACTGTCATTATCAGTATAGGAGGGTACAACAACTCAGTTCTAAGAACCAAACTGTTCTAAGATAAGGAAGAGTAAGGCTAATTTAATTTTTTTTTTTTTCTTCATCTTATATATATATATATATATATATATATATTTGGACCCTACTGTCATTATCAGTATAGGAGGGTACAACAACTCAGTTCTAAGAACCAAACTGTCTTATTTTATTATATTATATATATATATATATATATATATATATATATATATATATATAATCAGATATAATTTTTTTTAAAAACTGTAAAAGACAATATGAATAAAGACAAAAAGAAAAAGTTTTCTTTGACAATGCATTTCAAGGCAAATAACATTACCCTGATAAAGTCCATCAGAGGACAAAACATATCAGCAAAGATAGTTTCCCTTTTGTCTTTATTCATATACAAGAAAAATCGAGAGTTTAAGCAAGTGAAATACCACTTAATGAGTGGACAAACAGGCCTGTCTACAAAACTCTGTAGAGGGGATGCTGAAGGTAAGATCAATCAGCTAAATGACAAACCTCTTACTTATATTAATCATATATATATATGTGTGTGTGATATATATATATATATATATATATATATATATATATATATATATATATATATATATACATAGCATAATGGGAAGCTATGTATACTTTCTTAATATGTATATACAGAAAAAAGTTGCAAATTAAAAGATTAATAATGTTTTTATGAAAGTATTTATTTATATATATATATATATATATATTTTATATTTCAGATTGACCTTCAAAAATAACTGTTTTTAGAGGTTTGTTATGACTATCACAGACAGACAAAAAGATCAAAGACATTTTCGATAAACCACCCATAAATGCAAAGAAACAATCACCTAACCTATCAGCTATCCTCACCTCTACCAAATATCTAAACAATACAAACCAATCAGGAAATTACAAATGTAACAAACCTTGTTGCTTAGTTTGCAAACACTTAATAGATAATGTATTTTCTGAACCCAACACCAATATCAAGATACACCCACCTCACCTCACCTGTGATAGCCATAACATAATCTACTATTTATTCTGCACCTTATGTCCTAATAGTAGATATATTGGTGAGTCTGGAAATAATTTTAGATTTCGCTTCAACAATCATAAACAAACCATACGTCAAAACAAAACTCCCCCATAGCTGAACACTTTAATCAATCAGGACACTCATTAGAAAACTGTAAATGTTTGATAGATTCTGATTTCAGTTCCACATACACACGCAGAAAAAAAAGAAAAATACTGGATTTTAAAATTAAATACATATAGACTAGGGTTAAATAAAGACTTGGGTATTTTAAATCTTTATAAATATCTCAATAGTTAAACATTTCTTTTTAGATATAGTTAAAAAAATTTTTATTTTTTTAAACAACATCTAAAATATTATTACAGTTAGATTTACATTAAGAATATTCGAACACAGTGGCGTCCCATATCACGTGATGTCTGCATCTCGCGACGGACACTACTTGTAAACAAACCTCTAAAAACAGTTATTTCTGAAGAAAGATTGAGGTCAATCTGAAATATCAAATATATATAAATAAATAAATACTTTCATAAAAAACATCATTATTTTTTAATTTGCAACTTTTTTTTTATATATATATATATATATATATATATATATATATATATATATACACACACACACTTACTTTACTGGTTACACAGTTCTGATTTTTCAAAAATTAAATTGAGATGGAGAGATATGTGCATATGATATGATGCAAGATATATCATGGTATAGCCACACATCTCAATTTAACTTTTGAAAATCCAAGATCTATAAAGCCAAGCTACTGTAAATATTCTTTAAAAAAAAAAAAAAAAAAAAAAAGAAGAAGAAGAAAGAGAGATAGAGATAGATTCAGGTTGCATTTTCAAATTCTTTTTCTTGTTATAAGAGAGATTTGGAATCTTGAAGAGATATGAGGAAGGAAACCTTGGAGAATTTACCATTTACCAGAGCGCACATCAAACCAGCAGAAAGTAGCACATAACTTAATTGACAAGTCCAAGCAAATAACTGGAAGAACAAGCATTACAAAGATAAAGAGCCGTCATTAATGCACAAGTATTGCTGAAAACATTAAAAGAAAGGAAGTTGATGAGGGCCATGATCATTCATGTCCTGTAAGAACATGGCACAGAGAGAGAAAGTCTAAAGATAATCACAAAACAAATTTGTTAGATGCTTATTAAAACCAGAGACTGAATGATCTTCGATAAGTGTCAGTTCCAAATAAATTATTTACATTTTTCTTAAAACCTATGTCTTATAAAGTTTCTTTAATCTATATGCAAAATTTGGAAACCTCAAAATCATCATATATCCAACACAAGGATTCATTTAAGAACATTTACATTCTCTCCTATTTTATACAGAATATAAAAAAATACAATATATTGATATAGAAGAAACTTTCAGTTTTAATGTACATAGAGAATTAAAGTTCAGAATAATATATGAATAGGCAATAAAGTGTGTGAGAACACCAAAATACAAAGAGGAGTGCAACAAGGATGTGCGTTTTTTTATTTCCACTATATTTATTTAACCTGCACAATGATACAATGGAAAGAGAATTAGAGGTGGGAAGACAGAGTAAAGACCTAAATACCTAGAGGACCTACCAGGATTAGTGACTGGCAAATGACAGTATTTTGATGGCAGATCCAGAATGAAATCTATAAGAATTATTATAAAAAGTAATCAATGAATGCAATAAAAAAAAGGATTGACTAATAATTGTAAAAAGATGGAATGCATGGTTGTGAGCAAAAAAGACAGGCCAAGATGTGAATTAAATATCGGGGATATCAAAATTAAACAAATGAGGAAATTTAACAATTTAGGCAGGATAATAGATAATGGAATGTATGAGACAAATTTCAGAAATTCAAATGATAAAAAGACTGGGGGACAACCAAGTTGTGGTTCTGCTAACAAACGTTAGGAACCTGGACAGAGCATGTGACAAACAAGGAAGTTTTAAGAAGTATACTACAAAGAAACTATTGCAAGACAATAGAAATGAATGAAGAAAGAAGGCTTGGAGAATTGAATATTCCCAATACAAATTAAAGGCAAAAAAGAAACAGAGAAAAGTAGTAAATAACCTACTTGAAAAGGATGTGCAAATAGAGAAACAAGTACAACAAAGAGAAAATGGGGTCATACAGGATAAAATATTTGCTGAAAGCAATAATAATAATAAAAAAAAATGGAAGTTATGGAGACTCATAGCACAGAGAAAGAATTTGAAACCTACAGAGTAAAATAGCAATGTAAAATAGAATTCAGAACATAAAGAATTCTCAAGATATATGAGCAAGATAAAGTATTATTTTTATGGGCTAGCTGATGCGACTGTTTTACATGTTGCCTGATATAATATATGCTATCACAATGAAGTTAGATAACCCACATTGAGCGGGCTTCAAACAAATTTATCCCAACTACCAAAACTCAAAGGTTACCATTATCAATAACTAGCAGTAGAGCCTGGCATTGCCCGGGGATGTAACAGTAAGAGATAGATCAAGTATCAACCATCATAAAGACTGAAAAATAAAATTAACAAAGATTATTGTTTAAGGTTGACGGACATGCATGTCTTAATTAGATTTTTTTTTTTTTTTTTTTTTACAAATTGGTCAAACCCAAACAAAAACATTGTTTTCAATTGTTATAAGTCTACCGATTAAATAGAATTTTATTATAAACAATTGTCTTGTAAATGGAATTTTTAAAGCATTCTGAATGTAAAAATAAAGCAAAAAGTGTGCAAGACAATAAGAAATACTACCCACCAAAAAAAAGTGAAGTTTTGCTAAAATCGGTTGAAAAATGTAGGAAATCCAATCCCATATATAAACGAACACACACACAAACACAAACGCAAACAACCTGGTTTTTATAATAACTATAACTTTTCAAATACCAACAGTTTGTTACCTCTAGCACAAATGAAAACAGAATTGTTTTCTTACCTACACCCTGACATACTAAAGAAAAGAGTAAAGAAATCAATACATACATAAAATGATTTTCAAAATGTCAAACACAATTTCAAAATAACTAGCAATGCTACATTCTCAAAAAACACCAAAACAAAAAGCGTAAAATGAAGAGCAACTGAGCCAACTGGAGTATCAGGTTTTGATGACTGAACATCGATGCAATCAGAATAGACTGAATGATATGTTGTCTAGAAGGCTGGCACACCTGTCAACAAATTATCCCACCTTTGCATGGTTAGTCTATATCTATCAAAATGACTTCACTGAAGAAGATAGAAACCATTTTGTAAACTTCTTTCAATTCCTCATTGTTAATATGATTGAATTTTCCATGACAATAACCAAGCACAATTACAGAGACGGGTGAATATAACTGACCCAACATTGATTCTTTGATGCCTTCTCCTCCTCTTCATTCTTTCCTTCTCTTTCTTTTTCTCCTTCTACCAGATTTCTACTTGTTGGTTTCAGTCCTTATTATGAAATACTGCAAAATACTTTTCCCTCCTCAATTTATAGGCAGAAGCACACAAATACATGCTGGGATTTCTTTCTAGCCAATAAGAGGACAGTCCTCAGCTTTATATGACTCGGTCCCCATTTGTCTTGCTTTGAAGTCAGAATGCTATATTTGCTTATCTGAATTTGCTCTTGCGTGTCAACCCCAATTCTTAGTTTATGAACTTTTTTGCCATATTACTGTTAATTTGCCTTGTATATATTGTTTGCTTGCTTTGTATTATTTGTTGCCTGCCCTGTTCTTTTCTTTTTCTTGTTATTGCAAACTTTGTCAATTCTGTTTGTTTAGCAGTTCTGTCATTTATTTTTGTTATAGAGTAGTTTCACAGTGGAGGCTTGTATTTCACTAAGTCAGTCCTAAAAAGGTTTGACGTACAAAACATTAGGAACTTGATATAATAGGTAATGACACAGCAATCTAGTTGTAGTGGCTGATACTTTAATATCCGACTAACGGTCGTCCAACATCAACTGACTGACCAACTCACTGAGTGGCTCACTGACTTAGCGACTGCTACTACTCCTACTTATTATAGGTGGAAGAGTCTATTAACAATAGAATAGGTGTGTTCCAGTACAACAATTTTACATTTAACCCTGGCAACTCACTCTACATCACTCTTTTCCAATTGTTGAAATCTACATTTGGCACCATGTGATAGAGAGTTTGGAGATACTCATATTGTAACAGCTGATAACCAGATCAATATAGCTGGTGGAAGCACCAAGGTTGACTCCTAACTTTGCCTGCCTCCAAATCTCTTGAAGTATGAGTAGGATGTATCATATTCCACTGCATCAATACCTATTCAAATGTGGTATCCCTATTTTAACGAGCTTAAACTAAACAGTATAAACTTATCTGAGGAAACGGTCAGACAGTAATCTCCAACTGCTGTCTGATTCATCTCAAACCCAAAGTTCAATCCATCCAATTTTTAAATCACATTACAAGAGAATCTAGTTTTTAAACTAATATTAGTTGTGTTAAACTTTTCTTCAAACATAATATCTAAATCAGGTGTGGCAACAATTCCTGCTTCGAGCTATCAATTGATTATAAAGTATAACTTCACCGTTTTGTTTATATTTGAAAAAAAAAAAACCTATGAGCCAAAAAACTTACTACTCATGAATAATACTTACATAGAAATATATTTATCAAAGGATCAAATACTATTACATCTTCATATCTTAAAATATTATATATATATATATATATATATATATATATATATATATATCTCAGAGGACACATTTTCTTTATTAAATTTTCTCAGGTACGCAAATTGGTAGATGGAATAAAAACTGTTTTAAAAACACAGACCATCTACTCAAATATAGGTATTCACTAAAAAGATGGTGAAAACTCCTGAGTTCCATGTATTATCCCTAGAAAGAACTTCAGTCTAATAATGGTTTTATCAATGAAGTAAGTTTTGCATATTAAGAGAAAGTAATGTACTAAGACAAAATATATTGAAAGTGTACTAATTCCAGAATCCCCTATGGTAAATTGACATCCAAGATCATGCAACCTATCTCCTTTGTTCACAAAAGTAATTCTGATACAATATAGGGTATTCAAATAACAAGAATAAAAATACGAACAATCAAAAGCTGAATGACATCAGTTAGGTTATAAATCTATATAATACAAGACACAAAAATTTTGTTTAATTTTAATTTAAAGTTAAGCATCTCTGTATCATAGCATTTTTTAATATAAAACTGTAACCAGCATTTCTTGTATTTCTTCCTTTTCGCCTGTAAATATAAACCTGGCTTCAGTGATAAAGCCATTATTAGTTTGAAGATATTGCTTCTAGGTATAAAACATTAATCCCCCCCCCTATTTTGTCATTCAATTACCCACTTTTAGTTTGATATATTCACATCTTATACCTTCTATATACATAGACGTATATATTTATGCACACATCACTATATATGTATAAGCCCATATTTATCTACAAACTGACAGGCTGCTTGAAACAGGCTTCCACAAGAGAGTTATGAATCAATTGCAAGAGGAATACTTTGGTAGCAGGAGGTGTGGTAGTAACAAGGCAAATGTTACAAAAGTAATACTCAATGTAAGAGAGTAAAAGAAACTGAAAGATATTGAATCTTTATTCCAAACAGAGCACAATACACTTAAAATGTGTTCACAGCATTGGGATAAAATTCATAGGATGAAAGACTACTTGGTACACCTTGGCAATCAGGTTCTTAGGTTCAGACAAGTAACAATGCCAATATTCTAAACAAGCAGAAAATTAAAATGAATAATGAAAAAAAGAACAAGAGTAATAATAAAACAATACAAAATTTTACTCTGGGAACCAGTAATACAGAAAATTGAAACTCTAGCCAAAAAAGGAAAAAAAAAAGATTACTGATTTATAAGTCCAAAAATTCACTTACTGATGTTCCCAAGGACTCAGGGCCCAGTGGATTGTAGTAATTTAGTGTTGGTTGAAGTAATTCAAAAAGTGACTTGGCCCAAAATGTTGGGAACAAAAACTTGGAGAATTGAGTTACTAAAGGGAGGTAACTGAAACTGATATCCAAAAAAAGCATGGCACATGGAATTAGAATAATCTCCCCCCATGAGGTTCAGTTTGAAATTCCAACTTATATTACCTGAAGAAGGCTGGAGCATAAAATAGCCAAAACATTGTGAATATGGCAATAAGGAGGAGGACAACAGTCCAAACAAAGTAAATAGTGTAAATAAAATTTTAGTTTTTTACAAGTAAAGACTATTCAATTTTCTTCCTGCCCACTCAACAAGTCTAAAATAGTCTTCATTTCTTGAAAATAAGTATTAAAAAAAAAAGTCTAATGCTTTGTGGTTTTGTGCATGTTTTACTAATTTCCTGAAATGGATTTAAATAAATTATGAATTATTAGTGAAATGAACAATTCCCTTAAATGTATTGGGAATGGTTTGCAAAATTGGTTTGTTTCGTTTGTTTAATAGCATATCAACTCCTTATGGGTCCTTTAATACCAAAATTTTATTTTCTTGTGAGCTTTGGGACTTTTTTTTTTTTTTTTTTCAAAAATGTATTTCTGGTAATTTTTTCTATTGTATTTTTATATTTTCATGTTTTCACCTCAGTTTGGGGATTCACTATTTGCCTATAGCTGGGTCAGGGTTGAACTAGTAACAAAAGCAATTAACAAGTGGTTCTATGCTCATCAAAACCTCTCAATCAGAGGCCTTGCTGCAGGAGATAGTTTATTGTCATGCCCAGGATGACTTGCAAAATTTTTTTGGGGGGGAAAAAATGCATATTTTGAGCCAAAGGAAAAAGACCATTTTGGAGGAGGTCAAAATTTAAAAACTAATGAAAAGAAGAAACTTTTGAAGCATGATGCAACAGAAACAAAACTTGCATAAAAATTAAAAGTGAATTAGTTAAATGTGACACTATATCAAGGGTCGGCAACCTTTGGCCCACGAAAGCATTTTGACCAGCCCGCGAGCCTGATTACCAATGACTGTTTTTAACATGAGAGACGACCTTCAAATGAAATTTGTTATATGTCATTTTCCATAGAATGTCTACACATCTCAGTGCACTAAAAATATTAGACTATCTGCCAGTTATATTTCATGAGACTTATTTTACCAAGTTGCGTTGCCTACATTTAAATGTCAAATAATGGATACATATTTGTTATGACCCTTGGCTACATTAAAAGATAACAGAAGTGAAAGGAACGATAAAGTGAAAGAGGCCAGGGAGGGACTGACATGCGAGGTAGCAGAAATCTAAAGACAGTTAAACATACGCGCATTATATATACAGGCCTCATGATTGTGTGTATGATACTGCATGTGTACGTACGTAAGTGTATATGTTTGCAACTATTTGTACTCGTATGTATGGGTATATGTGCTTACGTTTTTGTTTGGTGTGTGTGTGTGTGGTTCGTTTGTGGAACAATTTTCAATAACAGTTTCAAACCTACACATCATAATTTCATCCATTTCACTTAGGTTGATTTTTTTCACTTTGAAGTATTTTGACGTTCCTTGAGGAAAAGTAATTTTTGTTAGGTGTTTTTTAATTTTAGATTTTCTTTTGTTTTTCTGATTTCTCAATGTTTATTTTCATTATGGTTTTAAATATTTAAGTTGACAGGGGTCTGCATATATAATTTTTCTTAATTTTTCATTAATGGCCTTTGGCCCGTCATTATAACACGATCTGGCCCGCGGGGTCGAATGAGTTGCCGACCCCTACACTATATGATACTGGTAAAGAAAAGAGACGGAGAGGGTTAAAAGTACAGAATAACAGTTTAACTGAAAGAAGGAACAAGGTGGTTTTCTATCAAAGATCTAGCTTGAGAAAAGACAGACCTGAAAAGAATGACTTTACTAGTTTTGAGAATGTACTAATGCCCTAGAGAAAGATATGAATACATTTCTTTACTTATTTATGTGTAAAATAATAAAGCAAACTGGAGTATCTTGCCTGGCTAGACAAGAATAGATAATGCACTTAAACCACCTGCCAACAATATTTAACACTCTTGACCTGAGTTTTACACTAAGGTAATAAAATGGTTATATTTAAATTCTAACAGGAAAACGATTCAAATTATAGAAAAAAAAATAATAGACTATTATTAAATTTATTTCTGTTTGAATTTCTGGAATTTTGGCTGTTGTACTGTCCATCCTTCCTCAGGTGTATATTGATCTGGGTAACCTACAGTGAATTCTGGACTGAACCCTTTATTTAATCTACAGGGTAGAAAATAAAGAAATTAAATCTTTAACCATACTTGTATAAACAAAAAACTGCTACCTAATTGAATCTTCTCTATATATATATATATATATATATATATATATATATATATATATATATATATATAAAATACTAAAAGAAAAAAGGAAAGAAGGAAGAATTAAATAATTTAATTCTTTCCTTTCCCTCTCTCTCTCTCTTTCTCTCTTCCACAAAATTAAAAAAAAAAATTCTTATATTGAAATTTTTTTTTTTTCTTTCTTCCTCTATTATTATAAATTTTTTTTTCCTTTTCCTTTTTTTTTTTCCTCTCCCTTTTCCTTTTCCCTGGACAAATTGATTTCATTTCTATTAAAAAAAAAAAAAAAAATCGGTCTGAAGAGATGAATATTAAAAATATATTCATGAATGAAATAAATTATAACCAAAATTTGGATTTTTAAAGATTGTCTTTACTTATTATTTTATATATGTACTAGTCTCATTCTACTGTGTGCCTATTGGTCTGATTACAATGTCATCAAAATAATATTTTTCTTTGTCATATACAATTTTATGGATTAACTGAAAAGTGTTTTGCTATTAATGCATGAAATATTCAGTAAGAAACAAATCAAGCCAAGTTCCCTGATTGGGCAACATATAAATCCATATCAATTTTCTTTGCAGCTCTGTCAATATTGGTTGATGTCAAAGTTAGCCTTCCTTATGGTAGTTGGAAACAAGAGGTCATTAACTCACGTGAATACTCATCATTATTCACATCATAATGTCTGCATATAAAGTAACAGATACAAATACAAGTAGATTTTCTGACACAATATTATACAGTGAAAATTTCAAATTTAAACTCATCTAATAAATATGTTATCAGGTTGCAGACTCAATCTACTCATAGAACGTCTGAGTAATTTAACAAATACAGAATATTGAATGTTCTTAATATAATTCTTAGTGAGACATTCTTAATAAATTAAACTTTCTAAATAGCACTTATAAAAAATAAACCAACCAATTTATACTATGACTTGGTTTATTTTTTAAAGATATTACATGCATAATAATATAATAAAAATTCTAATATAATAAACAACAAAAAATATTTTTTAAAATAGATAAGTATAATAATGAAAACTTCCCTTTTAAAATACATCACTTTCTTTGAGCAATGAAAAACATGTCCGTTCATTCCAACATTAGTGTTCTTTTTCTTTTAATAATGTTGGATTTTAAAAAACTCACTGGTTTTGTTTTATATATATATATATATATATATATATATATATATATATATATATATATATAAAAAAATATACATAATATCTTACATTAACTGCACAACTCAAGTTTCATGCCAAAGCAATTTTCAAGTGCTGGAATTATTATACTTATTTTTATTTATATTTGGGATTGAAACCAGTTTTTCTTTTAAATTTTATGGTTCACACAAGATATATTATTGTTGGGGGTGGAATATTATTGGTGTTAAAATATTTAAATGAATTGTAGCTTAATTCTGAATTTGAATTTAAGTTCAGATTAACCTGAACCAAAAAATAAAAAAAAAAAAAACTGGTGTCAACCACAAATATAAATAAAAATAAATATAATAATTCCAGCATTTGAAAATGGCTTTGACATAAAACACGGAGTTGTGCAATTAATGTAAGATATTAAATATATTTCTAAATATATATATATATATATTAAATAACTCTGTTAGTTAACATTGAGCAATGTTTTTTATTACACTATAGAGTATTTATATACAATTGCTCACTCATATACATACCTATATTTATCCATTTGGTTTATATATATATATATATATATATATATATATATATATATAATATCCAAGATTGATAACACGACCCAGAGTTTCATGCAAATGTGCAATCTTTGCATGAAACTTTGTGTCATGCTATCGACATTGGATATTATGTATCATCATTAATATATACTTGATAGAGCACTGTTTTTATAACACCTGAGAAAGAAATATTATATATGTACTAGCTAGTATATGTGCATATATGTATGTTTTTTATTATATATATATATATATATATATATATAAAATCTAGTGGATTTTTAAAATGCAAGATAAAAAAAAAGGTTTGTCGAAATCATAAACACTAAAAAAATCTATACTGTACTGCTAAAACGGTTTCACCAGACAGATTAAGCTGCAATAAGCAAAGTTTTTTCCCCATTTATCACAACACACAAAAATACATGCTCCACTAGTGACAAAAATTTGCATATCATGCCAACCTCAAAGTAAAATAATACTTACTTGGGTTTAAAATTTGCAAATAGAAATTTCCTTCCTTCCTTCCTTCCTTCCTTTCTTACACACTGTCAGCACTTTGGACATTTAATAACAACCCTGCTGTGGAAGTGTAGCAGGAAGTAAAAGATATAGATTTTTGGCCGTTTACATTTACAACAAAATTTGAAATGTGTTGTAGTTTTGTTTTCTGAAACTTCATTGAGCACTCTTTTACTCAGCAATAAGCCACAGTAAAACTCAAAATGAGACCTTCAAACTGGCCATCAACTGACTAGAGAAAAGTGAAGTACACAAATCAAAATTTCTGGGATCAAGTAACATTTGACCAGAAGTTAGGGAATTCCAGTCATAGGCTTATATATGCAAGGTGACTGTTAGAATAAGTCAGTTCTGAGCCATATTTAGTAGATAACAGGCCTTCAGCAGAAAGATATAGAAGTGTGCAGTGGAGTATTCTATGAAAGCCAGCAGTCAGAGTGATGAGAGAGATATGGTTAGAACAAGATAGATATAGAGTCAGAGTTATTGCTAGTCCAAGGGAAGATCTGGTTTGTGACTGTTCCCAAGTGGTACCTATCTAACTATCCACCCACAAGAAAGTGCCAAGTGAATCTGTGAATGAATAAACAAATTTATTGGGAACAGGATTCAGGTTTTCATTTCTCGCCTTATTTCACCTTCCTTTAAGTTGAATATACACCAGATCTTTTCCAGTTTTGGAATACATCAGCACAAAAGAGGAGTGATTTTTCCGGTCCTGTCAGTGAAAAAATTGGGAGCACTCCCACCAGGATTGTATGTTTACACTATAAAACAACTCCTTTCTTCAATATTTAAATATAGAAAAAGAAAGGACATAAGAAATTGTATTTAGATGCTACCCAATGAATCCATGTGTGCCTTTTCATTCAGTAAACCCCCCCCCCACCCACTTGACCAATTATAATTAGATTGGTTGATTACCCATAAAGATTTTTTTTTTTTTCTGGGAACCTTTGCCATTACTGCTTATGGCATTTATTAACAGACTAGCAGTAGAGCTCGGCATTGCCCAGGGATGTAACAGTAAGAGATAGATCAAGTATCAACCATCATAAAGACTGAAAAATAAAATTGAAAAAGATTATTGTTTAAGGTTGACGGACACGCATATCTTAATTAGATTTTTTTTTTTGTTTTTTTTTACGAATTGGTCAAACCCAAACTCAAACAAAAACATTGTTTTCAATCGTTATGAGTCTACCAATTGAATAGAATTTTATTATAAACAATTGTCTTGTAAATGGAATTTTTAAAGCATTCTGAATGTAAAAATAAAGAAAAAAGTGTACAAGACAATAAGAAACACTACCTGCCAAAAAAAAAGTGAAGTTTTGTTGAAATCGGTTGAATAATGTAGGAAATCCGATCCCATATATAAACGAACACACACACACACAAACAACCTGGGTTTTATAATAAGTATAACTCGATATGAGTTGTACCTCTTCCATTCTGGCAACAGCGATGCCTCTTAATTGTGTTTTCAAATTGATTTCATGCAAAAACAATTGTGTTTTTCCAATTTTTGGTGCTGTCAGAACCACCGCAAGATAATTTTACGTAGCCCTGTGAAGTTTTGTTGAAATCGGTTGAAAAATGTAGGAAATCCAATCCAATATATAAACGTACAGACACACACACAACCTGCGTTTTATAATAAGATGAAAACCTACATGAAGAAAACATCATTTCGCAAGTAATTAATTCCTAAATTCTAGCAGAGTCTATCTGTCCACTAAACAACTTCATGTCAAACCCATTATGTGATATATTTGATATGTCCAAGCCTAATTTTTGTTCAGACATTATAAGATGAAGAAAATCATTTATCTAGCAATAAACCAATCTAAAAACGATAAAAATATCATTCAATTATACTCCCCAATCTTTGCACTTCATTGAGAAAAGAAAGCTAATAAATTTTGCTTTGATACAACCTCCAGAAAAAGTCTTTACTAAGACTTAAACTTCTCTTTTTTTTTTTTTTTTTTTTTTATTTCACTATTCTTATTATTTCCAGCTTAAAACAAAATACAAAGTATATAAAATATGCCATGAATATTTGTATAGTTTTGGTCAGTAAAGTAACCTTTTTGCTGTACTAAAGTTAATTCCCTGAAATAGCAATGCCAGGTGGCAATGTTTTTAGCAAACACTTTGAAAATGTTAACAAAGCTGCAAGATGAAAAAGTGAAAATACAAAAAGAACAGAGTACACAAAAAATAATTGGAAAAAATCTATTTGAAGACCTACATGTGAATATCTTTTTGAAGACCTACATGTGAATATCTTTTTGAAGACCTACATGTGAATATCTTTTTGAAGACCTACATGTGAATATCTATTTGAAGACCTACATGTGAATATCTTTTTGAAGACCTACATGTGAATATCTATTTGAAGACCTACATGTGAATATCTTTCAATAATAGTATAGCATGTATATAAGTTTATGGGTGTCTGTACTGTTTACCTGCACATTAATTTAATATTAATTGTCAATCACACTATATTTAATGGAAGTTTATCTGATGTGGTGTTATGGTAATTTACCCACACATGCATGGACTCTCCTAGCTATAAATAGAAGCAGGTACTGCCTTTTGGAGAGGGAAGTTTCCAGCAGTCAGCTCTGACAATCGGGCTGAACATTCTTGCTGTAACACTCGTTTGTATATGTTTGTATTACTGTTTCAGTTAATATATTTGTTTAACTCAATTCCTCTCTTGTGTTTTTATTTCTAGCCCTAACAAAGCCACAACATGTGGTAAACTGGATCATGTGCAGTATATCAACACTTTTCAAGGAGGGATTCTTGGGATTTAAACTTTATAGCCATCACTCCCATCCTTAATTTTTCCCCTACCCACTTGACCAGCCGATTCTAATGAACAACTGTCAATTCTGCCTTGTGTCTGTGACAGGAGTAATTACATTTTAATTCTAAACTTTTTTTCTGTCTCAAATAGAATAATTAACTTCCCTCAGTATGCACATGCAACCCCCCACCGAGCAACTTTCATCACCACCCACTTCTTCCATTGGGACTTTTAGTCCTCATGTATATGAATGAGCTTGCCTTGGATGGGTATGATGTTTCTGACCCAAGGAGCAGTTCTGTTGCACTGAACTTTAGGCAGAGGAGACACAGACACTTGGGGTATAGTGCCTGAATCTACCATAACCATCAATCTCAAGTGCCCCTCCCCCAGCATTGTACGGGGTGAGCCGCATTATAAAAAAAATAAAAAAAATAGATTAAAAGATTTCAGTAACATTTTTTGATATCTTCATGGATTCATTTCATTCTGAGGACCAAGAGAATCCATTTTCAGATAAAACGGTAAACAAACAAGCAAAAAAAACTTGGTATATAAACTATTCAGGATTCCTCAAATTATTCCCCCAAATCTTTGTTATTATCTTGACTTCCTAGGTCTTAAAATCATTTTAAGAAAAAAGTATGTGCACACACACACACACACACACACAGAGAAACAGACAGATATATATGTGTGTAATCATGTCATCTGATAATCATTACTAGTAAGTTAGACTTGAACTGACTGCACCAAAGTCAGCTTTATGTATTAACATATGTATGCCAGCTATATATATATATATATATATATATATATATATATATATATATATTGGTCACCTGAAGATCACAGTAGTGTGAAATAAGTAGCAGTCCAAATAGTCTCTCTCTGAGGCATAATTGTCCTGTGTTGGTAACTAATTATACCATATTTTTTCCTGGTTTTTGGTTTATTTGTTATATTTTTTTTAGTTAGGTTTCCTAAAGAAATGTAACAAATAACAGAAACCACATCACTTGAGGACTACCAACAGCAGCAACTAAAATGCATAGCACATATAACTCATAGAAAAAATGAAATAATCAAGATGTTGACATTTCACACTACTTCAAACAAAAAGCTAGGAAGGAAACCCCCATTAATACTGAAAAGAATAATAACAGGCACTAGACTTGAGATACTTATTTCCCTGATAAATTATTTTAAGAGAAAGATTTTATAAACTTCAACCAAAATATATTTTAATCTTATTTTCTGAAAAAATATTAAGACATAAACAGTTTGGCTGAGCATCTGTTTTAGCAGACACTCCAACAAACATCTCCATTCAGGCTGAGGAGCACATTTCAGAACAGACAAAACTGAACCAAAACAATGGCAAACAAGAGTGTATCAAGTTTACACAAAGACTTGTAACACTAATACAAGTGTAAGGAATCATATTTAAACAGTGCAATGTGAAATATTGGAAATGATATCAAACTTCTCCATTTGCCTAATTCATCATTCATCACTTAAAAATAAAACAAAATACTTTTTAGTTTTTTTTAGTTTTTTCTTTTCCTTTTACTTCATTGGAATGCTTTGGGGAAACAATGGGGAATTTTGAAGGAATAAATATAAATATACAAAATTTTAAATAAAAAAAAGAAGAAAAAATCACTGAAAACAATTTAAGCAAGCTTTCACTTAGATGTCGCTTAATCTGCTGTAGCGAAAGGAACACATTGTAATGACTGCTACATATTCTATATTTTATTATCAGAAAAAATTCAAAGCACTATATTTATTTTGTTCATGTAATTAGTTCATGTTTATAGATTAGAAAATTTATTTAAATAATTCAAAAGTTTATTTTTAGATAAATAATTCTATTATATATGAATATTCAATGTAACTGCATCTGAATTTTGAATATTTTCAGTACATGGTAGACTGCTTAATGGGTTAATGTTGTTTTCATATATAATGTAAAATATAAGGTTAGTTGTAAAAGATTCAAAAACTAAAACCTAAGCTAAATGAAATTTAAATAAATAGAAAGGCTTGAATGAAGGAACACAAAATTGCAGATTATGTGGATAAAGTTTTAATCTTAAATAAAGCTCATTAAACAAATAAATAAAAAACAATTTCACTAATGAAATATATTGGGACTACAAACTGATCAAAGACTAGACTTTGAAGATTTTTTCACTTTCAAATTGTTTTTTAGGATCCAAAGTCTAGAGATTCATAGACAGATAATCCAGCAATTGCTCTCTTCATTCATCAGGAGATAACAGCATGCATGCACACACACGTGTGTGTGTGTGTGTGTGTGTGTGTGTGTATATATATATATATATATATATATATATATATATATATATATATATATTATATATATATATAGTTATTGTTTGACAAGGGCTAATGTATAGAGTACTCAAAAAAGATAAAATTGCTGGCAGTGACTTGTAAGACTATCATTCTATAGTAGGTAGTCTTTATATATATATATATATATATATATATATATATCCATCCATCTGAATACAGGGTTGGTATAGACGCAATAAAATTCCGATAACCTAAACCACTATTTTCAAAAAAAAATGCTCAATACAAAGTAGAGCAAATAATATTTATTCAAAAATTATAACATAAGCATGGTAAAACATCACTACAAAAATAGCCATTTTCTTTCAACACTTCTGGTGCCTTATCAAGTGATGGTGTTTTGCAATCAACACTATCACTTGAATATATATATATATATATATATATATATATATATAGGATATTCCAAAGTCACCTAGGTATTTAAAAATGTCATACCTGCCAGATTTTTTCGACTTTTGATTTCCTTATTTTTTTTTTTTTTTTTTTTCAGAATTACATGGAAATTACCCATGGAAAAATTCACAACTAGGAAAGAACCAAAAATAATTCAAATGGAAATGACCTAAAAATCAAATTCAATATCTTCTTTAGCCGGTCTCTGAAATTGGACTAGGTAATTTAAGCATTGCTGATGTTGGCTGCAACTTGTGTTCTTGAATGCTAAAAGGTTTAAATGTAATATCCAAGTACATTCAACTTAAGAGTATTATTTAGAAAATTCATAATAGTTCTGCACCTAATATTTGTTAAAGAAAATACAGTTATGTAAAACTGAGAATGTTATTTTTTTTAATAAGGTAAATATGAAATAAATAATCCAAATTTGTACATAAAATTATTGCAAGAACTTAGAAAAGAAAGAAAGAAAGAAAATCAAGGAAGTTAGTCCAAGATCTAAAATATTAAAAGCTGGTCCTCAAAGACAAAACAAAACTGTAGTTTCCAATAGACACAGCCACATTCTGTATTTGGCTTTTGGTCATTCACTTATTAGCTGTGATTTTTCAAACTTATGTTATTTAATGTTTTAACAAATCTTTAAAAAAAAAAAAAAAAAAAAAAACCTACAAATTAAAGATGCTAGAAACTGTCGAACTTGATGGTAGAATTTGAAACACAAGAAAAGACAATGACGAAATAAACTTCTAAAAATGTTTTCTTTGTTTTACTCTATTTTATGTACTCCTATATTAATAATAATAATGAGTGATAATGATGATGATGATAATAATAATAAACTAGCAGCTGTTATACTAAACAGCAAAATCAAAAATACATTAAAACTATCATTTATTATCTCACTGAAAGACAAAAAAGAGAAATTGTCAAAACAATTTATTTTGAATGAATATGAAAGATATCAATTGAATATGTTCCATAAAAAAAAAGTTTTTTAAAAAATACAAAGAAACAAAGAAAAAGAAGCCTAGTCATGTAGGCATCTAAAAATGGTGCCTTATTACAGAGTAAAAGAAAGTAAGCAAATTCCACAGATCATTACTACCGTTACAAGTTCAGTCCTCGTTAGGTAGCCAACATTAATCAACTCTTACCAGACTAAACTAAGCTTAGTTAATAATTTTACATACACATAATACCTATATGTGAGATGTGTGTACTATAATATTATAAGCTAATAAATCACAATGCTGAGTACTGTACACAGGCCACTGGATATAGGCATCAAGCTGATCCAAACTTGTATAAAAGTCAAGCAACGAATGTGAATCATAATAACCAAAGGCCAGAAAACAAGATCAGTATTTTAGGTTTAAAGATAAACAGGAAGACAGTTCTTCTCATTATAGTAATCTTGGAACCAAGGCAATGTTGACACGACAATAGACCAGAGAAGGAAAGTAATGATATTAACTGTTTGCTATATATAAACACTGGATAGTGTTGTCATTTGGCAGAGATGAATGCATTTCATCTCAGAGTTAATGTATTTTCTGATTGAAAAAGCATGAGTTGAAAGGGAAAACATGCAAGAGGTGTCAAGATCAAATGAATAAAATAGAGCAAATAACATTTGCTGGGTTTGGACCAGAGAATATATTTATTGTTTAATATACAGGAAAATATGTCAAGAGAACAACAATTATTTGGCTTTTTTCTTTTTTGTTATTCTTTTAAAAGATATCCCAACATTTGCTATGCATGGGTTTCTTTATATAATCCTGTGAACATATGAATAAGAAACAAACTTCAGAGATATTTCAAGAATGGTGAATATAACCTCTGCTTTCTGTTAAAGATGAACTTCTACATGACGTATGTAGATTCAGAGAATATTTCTTTCTACCTTGACAATATTTATCAGTTATCAGTGCTTATAAATACAATTAATAAGATTATTTTGTTTTTTTTTGTTTTTTACAACACCAATCACTGCCACCACTGTAATTATCCAGAGAGAGATTGAATTAATGAAGACAATTATATGCAGCAAGGAACAAAAAAACTATTGTAATAAAAAGTGATTGATTTGTTTTTTATGGCTTATCAACACTTTGTGGGTTATTTAAAGCCGAAACATTTTGATTTGGTTTGGTTTATTTTGTTTTACTGCATATCAACCTCAATGGGTTATTTAATGCCAACAAGATTTTTTAGGATAGGTTTGTATGAATAGAATATGTATTTTGTAAGAAATCAGTTTGTAGATCAGGTCTTGTTGACATTTTTGTGAAGGGATTTTTTGTCAAAAGTCAAATGTATTGTGGGTAATAATTTTTTTTTTCAAAAATGTATTGCTGGTATTTTTACTAAAAAATCTATTTTTATACTTTCATAGTGTTTTGACCCCAGTTTGGGGGGGTACTATTTGCCCATAGCTGGAACCCTATCAGGTGCAACCACCCAGGATCAGAATGAACCTGGGAACAACAGCAATTAAAAGGTGGTTCGATGCACCTCAAAATCTTCCAATCAGAGGCCTTGCAGCTGGATGTAGTTTATCATCAGACTCAGGATACCCAAAACATTGTGGATTGTAAGAATAATTATATTTTTACAAGTGAATATTGCATTTACAATTTTCTGAGAATAACAATGATGTTTCCAGATAAAAGTACTACTACTTGACCCATGGTTGGGGAAGGGGATGAATTCATACCGTTTCCCAAGGGTATTTGCATGTAAGTGAATGTAACCAACACGAATGGAATTCAAACTCAAGCATAGCAATGTTCTCAGCTCTCCAATTTCTCATTCAAAGTCACTATCTATTACACCACCTACACATCTGTAAAAATAGTGAATCTAAATACAACAGATAATGTTTATATTCCAGGAATAACATTTGGAAATAGCAAATCATTAACCACAAAATTAAAATAATATATATATTTAAAGCCGTTCAATAATTAAATAAAAAATAACAGCTGAAATAATTTTTATCCATATCACATTCATATGGGTTATTTAACAAGCATTATACATGGATACCTTGATCTTTAATAAATATACAAAGGAGTGAAAATAATCACTTCTTTAGTTCTTCTACGTGCCATGTCTCTTCAGGATGTTGGCAATCATGGCTATCCACAATTACCTGCCCTTTGAAGCTCTTAATAAATTTTGACTTTTTGCCTTACAAGCTTAAAAACTCTTTCTTAACTTTAAAGATTATATTTCTTTGTGTAATTTTTTCCTATTTGAACAAGAGTTAACATTTTAAATATAGGTTATTGTTAATTTTCAACCATTTTTAACTTCTGTCTAAACTTGTGTATATATATATATATATATATATATATATATATATATATATATATATATATATATGTCATCCTATTACCCTTCCCCCTCACTACTTTGGTCCCTCCCATTTTTTTCTATCTCCCTCTTAAAGGTCTTTCCCCTTATTTGCAGTTTTTCCTTTTTTTTCCTACCTTATTTCCTCTTTCTTCCTCTCTTTTTTAATTTTCAATTTAAAAAAAATATATATAAGAAAGAAAAAGTTACAATTCATTTTTTTTTTTTATCAAACATTTTAGTACTGACAAGCTTCAGGGAATTTCTCAAAGAGACAAATCTCTTGAGGAGTAAAATGGCCATATAAATAGAGTACATCTATGTCATATCTTCAGAATGGGTATAGTCACAGTCCTCCACAGCTTCTCATCTTTTGCTACTTTCAACAATACTTTCTATGCATTCAGCCATCCATTTTCTGAAATTTTCTTCTGCTGCTCTTTAATATACTGTGAGTGTTAAATTCTTCGAGCCTTCTTTCCTCATAATATGTACTCAAAATTTCAGCTGTCCTTTCCTGATTGTTAGCAAGAGTTCTTTCTACTACCATTTTCCTTAAAACTTCCTCATTTGTCGTATGCCATGTTCATGGCATTCTCAATGAACCACATCTCAGTTGCCTCAAGTTGCTTTTTTTTTTTTCATTATTTCTGAGAAAAGCAATAGAAAACCAAGAACAAACATGAAAATTCAAAAAAAAGAATTTTTACAAATGTGAGATAAGAGCAGGAAAGTGAAGAATGCTAATATTTAAAGCCACTGAAAAAGAATAGATTTGGTCTATATCCTGTGTGACATTGCTTGTTGCAAAAAACCATCTATTCTGAAGATATATGGTGACAACAAAACAAAGGGAAGTGATGTGTATGATTTCTTAAAGCAGAGTGAAACATGAATTAGACTCTTTTTCTTTCTTTTTTTTTTAAAGTTGGGTGGGTAATACAATATGACCGGGCAATACCAACATCCATTCAAGAGACGTGAAAATACAACAATAAATCTCTTTGGTCAATAAACTTAATAACATTTTCGTTCATAAATAAAAAGAAAAATGCTTCATTTCTAAGTTAAATGTTTAAAGTATACCTTGTGGTCACTTGGTTATTACAGCACTGAAAAGTCAAATTAGATATTTTTACATACAAGTAAGTACTAAAAAGTACTCAGCCCCCACTCATGCCCCAAATCATCAGTTTTTTTTTTCTTTTTGAGGAATCCCATAGCAATGGCAGGTCCATGGTTAGAACTTGTGGAACTAAGGAATGTAGTTCATCAGAGCACTTTCCATGGAAGTAGTAATGCAGCAGTGACTTTATAAACAATATTTGTTGGGAAATTTGTCCCAGCTTTCCTACATCAAAGGGTTGAGGTTAAAAAATTGTGACATAATGCGAATAAAAAACTGCAAGATTAGAGCAGACAAACTCTCTCATTTAGGCGAATGAATAAAGAAAAACTCCTGCACAGTGAGTAACAATAAAAGAAGAAAGTGTTCATTTACATATTCAAAAAAAAAAAAAAAAAAAGGGTAAAAGGATAAAAAGACAATCAGGAGAGAAAGAAAGGCAGAAGAAAAAGTCCTTTAACTTTAAGGGAAGGGAAAATGCTCTTAACAGAAAAAAGGCTTATTCGAAATATTTCTCCGAGTGTCTAAAAGTTCTTAGAATTTTCTTAAGGGTTAGAAACACTCACAGTTCTTATAGAGTAGGAAATGTTGGTAGATATAGGAATTCTGCAGTTGAGGGAGTTCATGGGTCAACAACAGAAGTCTTGTAGGTAAAAGGAGGCATCTTTCAATTGGTTTTTAGTTTTAGGCTGACAGTCTGTCTTTATAGCCCAGCAGATAGATCTTCTTTGGCTGAAAGTGGTTCTGAAGTTGAGTCGTGTTCTTTATCGTTGACCTCACAGACGGTGGTCAAATGCTCACTGCCAAATAGGTCAAGATTCTCCAAATTTATGGAGAATTGGGAGGCTCAGAAGAATGGGGGACTTTTCCCTCCAAAATTGTTATACAAATTTCTTGGCCTCTTCATTGGTCAGAAAATATATTATCTCTGATAAGAATCAAGGCTTTGGGAGCCAATTTTGAAAATAAGAAAAAGGTTCGAGTGAGGATTGGAAAAATAAGCTAGAATGTGAACCCGTAAAACATTGTATTTGTGGTCCCCAAATTAAATTCCAATATATTCAATTGGTGTGGGGGGGGGTGAAAATGTAGAATAAGTATATATTTATATATTTCAGGTCTCTGGCTCATTTTTGCTTGGTCTTTAAGAACTTTTCAACACCTCTTCATACAAAAGTGAAAGAGGTTATTTATAACAGTTTTCAATAATTACAAACCTTTTTAAATTTGTAAACCATAAAACCCATTCTCATTTCAGTCCTGAGAAAAGGTTTATTCATTTTTTCTTAATACATTTAATACCCAATATTCACACATCTAATACATCAACTTAGGCTAATAAAAATAGATGAACTGGTAGAAATATTAAACTTTGAGATTTTGCAGATAAAGATGAGTTACCGTGGAAATCAGGCAGTGTGTGGTAAAGAGACAGTGATTTGCTAAATTTGGAACAGAAGGCCTGCATCTCTGAATGTGAAAATAAAGGCTTAGCAGAAAATGGACTTGCATTAGATTATTGAGAAAAGAATCAACCAACAAAGATAAACACTTGGTCTATGTTTATACATTAAGAATCTGCAAGGAAAATGAAAGTCATATGAGATTTTGTACTGAAAAGAAATAAACTTGCAAATTAAACATTAACATGATCTAAAAATTGTTCTTTGGAGTAACTTAGGAAATACATATTTTAACTGTCAAATAAATTGATTTTGATTAAGTACAATTTGATTAGATCAAAATTCATCATTAGGCAAATGAGAAGAGCACTTCTATAAAAGAATAAATTACTTTTAAAATTAGTGCATATTTAAAATTCAATAAACATTTTAAAATTAATGATTTAGGAAAGTTTTCTTTAACTTTGATTGATTTGTGTTTTATGGCTTATCAACCTTTTTCGGGTTATTTAAAGCCAGGAAATATGTTTAGATTATAATAATTTTTTTGGAGATAATAATGATTTACATATACAAGTCCTACTAACTAATCCATAGCTGGAGGTAGAATAGGTGGATTCATACCTTTTTCAAGAGTAAGTGAATATAAAGAACTTGAAAAAATATTTGTGCCAAAGCGAATATAAATTGACTGGAGTTGGAACTTGGCTTTCTGATTTCCAATTCCAAGCCATTATCCATTACACACCACACACATCCAAGTTTACACTACAGGTGTTCCCAAACATATAGATACTGACCAGACACTACAGGTGTTCCCAAACATATCGATACTGACCAGGCTTCACATTTCCTAACTTTGATAATCTTGCAAGAACTGATGTTTCAATGTGATATAGCAGTAAGCCTACTTTGACCCTAAATTAAAAGACTGAGAAATGAAAATATCTCATTTCAGAATAAGAAAAAATAAATAACATTATTAAGAAGAATCACTGACTTAAAGATACAAAATCTATGTTTATCATCCCTCCTTTAAATTTTTTTTCTTTTTTAGATTATAGAAAAATAATTGAAAGAAAAATAAATGTGATTTTTAGAAAAAAAGGTTTCTAATAATTATACAAAAGACAGCAACATCTGATCAAAGTCATCAAAACTTAATTCCAGTTTCTAACACATATCCACCATGACATTTTCTGCAGTAAAAATTACAATCAAAAGTGGGTGGGGAAATGGTGGTGATGATGATTAGCATATACTGTTCAATATTGACAGATTTGTTTGTCACTTGTCTGACTATAACTAGTTGAGCATGCTCCCTAGAGGCTGACACTGTGCATCTCTGAACATGATTAGGAGTAGTTGGAGAGTATCATGGCCAAGTGTCATGGGGGTCTGAAGGGTAAGGCGGCCAAGTGTCATGGGAATGACATCTAGATACTTGAGAACACCCTTAATCAGAGACAGTCAAACCAGATTGGGTTACCTAAACAGAAAGACATTCTAGCTGGGCAGAATCTGCAATGTGATGTGCTGCTTTTATCAAAAGCTGTCAATATATGGCACACACACCCTTTGGACGAATGTGCCTGGTATATTCTTATCAGATTGTATGTCATCATACATATATTGGCTGGCATGTTGAACTTACACTCATCATCAACAAATAATTTTAAAAAAATTACAGAGTGTTTTCTCCATTATAATGAAAAATTAAGTTTTATATTCTTGTAAAGAATATTACAAAAGTGTTTTGGCAATGTTGAACTGTAATGCCCGGAAATAAAAAAAATAAATAAAAAAATAAATAAATAAAATTTTTTTCAAAAAGACAGTTATTCCCTTGACATTGCTATTATTACTGTATACACTAATAATGTTTATTTACAAGATTATAAAAATATGTGAACCATACAATGCAATATTAATTATTTACCTTTTATAAAAGATTTTTAACATTTTATAAACAAATAAATTTGAAAAGAAATCTTTTTATTCAAAAATTCATAAAAAAATTACATAATTTCAAAATATATAAACCAACTACAATGCAATATTTATTATTTACTATCTATAAATGATCCTGAAAACAAGTTTTTTATTCAATCTAATAAATAGTGTTTAACATCTTTGTTGTCAATTCTCATGAATAAAGAAAATGTATAAATCCATTTTCACATGTACAGGTTTTTTATTAAAATTCTCATCATCATATTTTAAAACAAATATTGCCAAAGGAGTCAAAAGTCTACACAATAATAATAATAATAGTGTCAAGAGAATAATTGTTTTGACACATTGTTTTATTGCAGGCATGAAGTTGAAATGTTGCTAATTTTTTAAAAAAACTATGTATAGAACATGAAATAACTGAAAACCTTTGGTAACTAAGTTTATTAAACAAGTCATTTAACTATTAATATCTTGTCTACTATCCTAAGATTGATAACTTTGAAAATTATACAAACTGCTGGTTTTGTTATTCAGAGACTACAGAGCTACCTTTATCCCACTTTGTACCCAGTTTGAAATTGATTAAGTTGCAACTGATCAAGATAAGTAAAAAAAGAAATCCAATCTTTTCTTAGCATCTATATCTTAAATTAAGCATGAAAGACATAAGAAAAATAAGTTTCAAGATAAAATCAATCTTGATTAAATTGCCCCCCCGGTTTCCCTGGCAATCATAAATCACCATGGCAATATATTTTCTCTTTTGGTCTATTTACAGTGACCAGTGTCCACTACAAACAAGTCAACCTGAAAAGAATAGTATAAGCCATGAATAGGTGACACTATTCTTATCACTGCAAACACAAAGCTAAATTTTATCAACAGAAAAATAGGAAAGAAGAAGAAAGAACTATTTGAAAAGTTTATGAGAGTCAAATTAGAAGAAAATCAATTGGGCTGAAAGTAAACAGAATTATAGCACAACTCTCAAATGAATCAAGCAAGAAATGTAGTTCTAGCCTTCTTAGTTTCTATGTAAAACACACAAAGTTCTAACAATACATTCAAGAAGTTGAGCAATTTAAAATTTTATTCTTAAACCAGTAATCTAAAAAGAAAAAGATTCATAATATTTATACTTAACTCTTCAACTGAATATAACAGATTCATATACTGGTCACATACAGCAAGTATAAATTCTCTGCATTAAACATCTGCTATTGCACTAAGAACAATACAGTTCTTTTTTGGCCTCTAGCAAATGCATGCATGATACAGTTATTTAATCTTGGTTGCATTTCCACAATCTAAAGAGTTAGGAATAATCAAGAATCATATTTCTTGTAATAAGAGAATTTTCTTCTTAAATGTCCTTCAGGACAGAGGTGATCATGATTTTCAACAGATATCTTTGCTTTATTAGCTGTGAATTGGCATGACTTCTTAGGAAAGATAGAGGAGTGGTTCCCATTGCCAAGGTTTTACCTTCAGGGTAGTCTTTCTCATAGAGTATCATCTAAAGTTAGTGAACCCAGTCTACTCTACTATTTAACTGATAGGTGATGAGAGAAGATATGAATTCATTCCCCTTTCCCAAGGACATTAATGCAAAAGTGAACAGGATTTGAATTTGGTTTGCCAATTCCACTTTCCCTGCCAATAACCATGCTTTAATAAGTAAATCTTATGAACTCTAGAAACAGTCTTTAAAAAAGGAATGTTTTCTTATTTGTATCTCATCCCACTTCTTCTCCTTTCAAAACAGTAAAGTGATTTTTGTGATATCAACGAACATTCATTTCCACTTTTGTAATGTCAACACACTCGTCGTCACTTTCATAATGCTCATTGTAGTTGAGACTTTGTAATCGCAGATACAACCATAGTAATGCCGTTGAACAATACTCTGTCAGATACCTTCGAATAACACTTGCACTAATGGTACTTTGATAATACTCACTCGAAAAGTAATCACCGAGTAGTGATCTGAATAGTAATCCATATAGTGATCACTTAGATGCCACACTAATTCCCATATATACATTTCCTTTACCATCACATGATCTACTTATTCAAAATGAGATCGCCTGTGTTTGCTCTCTGGTGATCTGTGTTCAAACTCCAGTGTTGGCAGCAACATTTTATTCCTATATAACAGTGATAAAGACATTTTCTTGTCTAGTTATCAGGAATCAGTTTTGTCTTCAAAATTTTAGAAAGGATATTAACTCTTCACTTCAAAATTCTCAAAGCAACTTAGACTGACATCATAGATACTTATAGTAACAGAATATTTGTTGGGCGAAAATTGCCTTTGTGGATGCCTCTCTGAATCTATAATAATAAATTGATATTTATTGGAAAACAACTTAGATAATCACCTGGTTGGAGGAATGAAATATTCAACTATATGAGCAGAAAAAAAAATAATAGGGTGAATAGTCTGGCACGGTTGATCAAAAATATTTCTATTGTTAAAATAAAAAAAAACTTGGACAATGATATAACAAAAGAAAAGAAATCCCCAGTGTGTGTGTGTGTGTGTGTGTATATGTGTAACAAAAAGCTATTGAAAACCTGAAATTGAAAAAAGAAAGAAATGAAATCTAACAGCAACCAATGATGCAGTCAAAACATTTCTTAACATGAAAATATCATTTTTGCTTTTGCTATAATATATTTTGATGTGAATTACAATAATTCTGCAAACATAGGTTCAGGATCAACATTACATATCTTGGGTCAGTTATCAGTGCTTACTGCCAATAATGCAAAAATAATGGCTGTGTAATTTGGGTGAATCCTTTGAAATCTTGTCTAAAAAATACATGAGAAACAGCAAGATGAAATACTGTACATCATCTCTGTTGCCATTAAGCCCACAAAGCTTATTGTGCAACATTTATAAATATTCATTGTTAAAGACATGATTATACAACTATATCTTTTCATATTTTCAAAAGCCTCACTCTAAGAGAATAACTCCAAAAACATCTGGCACTTATCTCATAGTCTCACAATGTTAAGATTGTCAGAATTAACATTACATGGAAATAAATATTCATGTATGTAGTGCATTCATAAGAGTGGCTGCATTATATTAGTTAACACATTCCCAAAAGTCTACAACTTGGTGAGGTTTCTTTCTCTCTTTTTTTTTAGTCGTAATTGAAACTAATTTTTTTAGACTATTTTAAAGGTGGATAAATCAGAAATAATGAATTTAGATAAATTATGCAGACCAAATCCTTCTCCAGAATATTCTTCTATTTATGTTGCTGAAATAAATTAGTAATTTCATACTGACCAACCAAGTCAGTATGTCTTGTTGTCCAAATTAGGAGAATATATTTCATACTCATTCACTTCCATAGCATCACCCATCAGTCTTGGGAGACAATGGAGTTGTGCTCGGAATGATACTTTAGGTGCATCATCCAGTGCAACTTCTGTCACTTTGTTGTATGAGGTTTACACCTAGATCACTACTCACCACATCACTGAAATGATCCAAGTATGCCAAAGATATGGTTCCAGCAATATATCACTGAATATAGCTATAAACTGCCTTGATACCCACCACCCTTAACCCTCACACATAAAGCTGCCAAACAGTTTGCTCTGCCATCTAATGCAGAGCAGAGTGGAGAAGAGATGGATTCATACCCTTATCAAGGGCATTTCTCACTCACATCAATATTTACAAAATCTACCCTTTAATATCAAAACTTTTACTTTAAATCTATTAATACATGGTAAGTTTTAATAAGTAGCATCTATCATTCAACACTTAATTGATTAATTATTTATAGAATTTGTATTTGTTAAATTAACTTTTAGCATTCTGAAATATTCAGAATTATTTTATGCATTGGGTAGAAGTGGCCAGACAACTGAAGTAGTATCTTCTATTTTCAGTTAGTCATTTTTCTGTTGCCATAGTAGGATATGACAACACTAGCACAAAATTCAACCACACTATTGTCTGATGATCAGAGTTGCATGCAGTGGCTGTGCAAACATTTTGTTTGACAAATGAAGTCACCTACATACCCAGTGCTAAAGGTTAAGTAAAACTCCCATATTTTTTTTAATAAAGTGTTTCTAACTCAAAACTAAACATCAGAATTTGGGCTATGATTTTCTATAAAATGTGTTCAATCCATTTGCATTCTTAGAAAATCTATAAGTATAAACATGTGCAATTTAAAAAGAAAATTAATTTCCTTTATTTTTTAAATATAGTCACTAACTTGATAGCATTCAATTTTTGACAATATCAATTTGCTCCCTTTTAAGTAATACAAAACAATTACCTCCACCTACCCAATTTTTATGCTTCTATTCAATCTGCACTTTAAGTGGACAGAAATGTTTTACCAATAATAGCCAATCAAGAACAAGATAGATATCCTTCATATGTGTCTCAATTTCTTCTAACAGAGTTAGAGGGAGAACAAATTACATTAATGGTTCAAAAAATAGAACTGCCTTTTTTTTTTCTTTTTGGTGTTGAGCTATCAATAGAAATCCCACCAGCCAGACAGATGGTCAGAGATTAACCAACCAACCAACCAAAAGGGAGTAGAAATGCTAAAGAAAGGAATATTTAACTTCATTTGCTGATCTTTCAATGCTAACACTAATAATAGTGGCAAAGCAAAATTAGGTACAATGCCAAATAAAAAGAGATTCTCTCTTCCGCCCCTACTCTACTGCTATCAGTCTAAATGTCAGAAAAAAAAAAAAAAAAAGTGAAGGATAACATTCAAAACAAAAAATTTAAGAAAAAGTGAATTTCTGAAAAACATTTTTTGTTTCTTTCTAGGTCCTAATTAATAAAGAAACTCAAAAAATGTCAGGAAAAAAAAAAAGAAAAAGTGAAGGATAACATTCAAAACAAAAAATTTAAGAAAAAGTGAATTTCTGAAAAACATTTTTTGTTTCTTTCTAGGTCCTAATTAATAAAGAAACTCAAAAAAATGGAAAAGAAGAAACAAGACGTTTGAGAAATACATTTCAAGACACGCTTCAAAACAACATTTCTGAATTTAAACCTTATTCCAAATAGGTTTTGTAAATGAAATAAACAGATGTTTTAAACACAGTGGAAAATAATAATAACTGGAATATTTATGGTTCAGCACAAAATCTCCCAACCTTGGATCCGATTATTAGCCACTTTTTTTTTTCTTTTTTGCTCAATTCAATGAAAAAGGCACTGAGTTATTTTTAATTCAGATTTTAAGAACTCAAAATTATATTGAAAATTATTTGTATATATCTTAGAAGTGTATTAGCATGTCATAATAATTTCATATTTCTAATAATAACTGTTTTAGTTTTATTGAAAAAAAAAAGTTCTTTATTAGCATAGAACTATTTTTATTTTATTAAGCAGTAAAGCTTAATAAAATAAAAATAGTTCTAGACATAAATTAAGTAAGCATATTCATTCAAAATATTAAAATTAGAAGACTATTTAAAGCAAAGAAATCATCTGTTTTCTATCATGTATGAATGGAGACAAGCCAGCCATTTGAAAGAAAAGGTTTACTTCATTTCCTGAAGAGGTAAAAATTGATCTGCTATTCTATCAAACCATCTGAGAAAGAAGTCTAAATTGACAAGAAAATCAAAGTAATTTATTATCCACATAATCCTTATTAAGACAATGTCATCCATATTGATGCAATATGTTGTGTTGTCATTAGAAATATTTCTTTTAATGCAGCACCACAAATAGTTTGGGAAAAAAATTAGGCTTCACACTTGTTCAAGAAAATATCTGATAAAAATATTTTATTTAAATTTTGTTCCCAGCTAGTGGATTAACATTTTCCTTCACCCATTTAAATGATGTTATAGAGTAAAGATTCAAAAGAGAGAATGAAAAATGTTAACCCCTCCCTTGCTGTGGACTTACTTATATCGCTTTAGGATACTTATATTGCCTGCTGGAGATATATACGTTTTCAAGACACAGGGAAATAACTAGTGCTATTTCCAAACCAGCATAGACATATACAGTAAGTCCCCAGGTTACAACAGTCCCAAACTATGACAATTTGTGGTTATGATGAAATCTCCATTAATCTTGTTTCAACATATGTCATTTACCCCATAATAAGGAGGCATGTGTCAGTTTGTGGAAACTTATTGTCCTTCATTATGGCTCCCAAACAGCATGACCACTTTGAAAGAAAGGAAAGCCAAGGAAATAAAATTAGACATTGTTAAACACTCAGAAAAGAGAGAAACAGCAATAAACATTGGCTGGTTACTTGGCATAAGTTATTTGACTGTCACTTAAAACATGAAAATATGTGTAGACATATTTAGTTTTCCAGTAGTAAGATATAAGGATATTTTCTTGTTAAACTATAAGATGGTGAATTCCCAATAAAAAAGAAAAACGAATGTGAGTTTGTTTTTCTTTCTTCCCTAGATTTGCTGCTTCATTTGAATACTGCAAGAGAGATAAGATCTGACGCTTCGTCAGCTTATCTACCGAGAGTCAACAACATCACTGATAAAAAATATACAAGCATTCCATTATATTATTATTATTTTCATATCATTTCATTATATGTATTATATTTATGTCCTCCGTGTGTTTTTTTTAGTCCTAATTATGTTAACACATGTCTCAAAGAAATGTGTTGTTATGTCCTAGATTATTACTTCACTAAGGCATAAGTGAACGCCACAAGTGCTTACTCACAGAAAATTGCAGGTAGGTTATGGCTTACATGGAAAATTACATTACAACACATCACAGGAACGGATCTGTCATAAGCCAAAGACCCCCTGTAGTAGTGTACAATACAACCTGTTTTGTGATGTATTTTAATTATAATGTATTGTGTTGAGTGTATGCTTTAACTTAATTTGTAATGTAGAGGATTTGATCAAAACCAAAATGGTGGCACCCATGAGAAATCGCGACCAGTGTCTTTATTGTGATTTATTTCCAGTAAATGGCAATTTCCTATTTTCTCAAAACAGACCAGCACAATCAGGCAAAAATGCTATAAAAATGCAGTAGTGAAAGTTTTAATCAAAGAGATAATCTTTTTATAGTCCCTTTAAGAAAAACACTTCATTATAATTAGAAATATTATTACATTGATAAGTACCCAATGAAGAGATGACAAAAGCATGCATTACTATTTTGTAATAAGACTTGCAAATGGCACAGTGTTAATACCAGACACAGAAAGAAAGCTACAAAATCTCCGACAAAGATAGTGAAGGAAAACGAGAAGAATGGATTAAACATCAACTGCAAAAAGATAGAATGCATGGTTGTTAGCAAAAGGAATGCACCTAAAGTGCGAATTGCAAATCAGAGGTACCAAAATCAAACAAATGCAGAAATTTAAATATCTGGGAAGTGTCTCAACAGAAAACAGAAAGAGTGACACTGAAATCCGAAGGCATATCAAGAGAGCCAAAGAAGCATTCCAAAAGCTAAGCCAGGTACTGAGAAATAGAAAAATTTGGCTACAAACAAAGAAAAGAGTACTAAACTGCTATGTGACATCTGTCCTCCTTTATGGCAATGACTGCTGAACAATCTCCCAAACGATGAAGAGGAAACTTGAAGCAACATAAATGTGGTTCTACAGAAAGATACTGAGGATACCATGGACCAAATATGTGAGTAACAACAAAGTTTTGGAGAAAATGGAACCAAAAAGGAAACTAATACTTAACATCAGGAAAAGACAGTCGAGATTTCTGTGGCATATAATGAGCAACTCATGGCATGCATAATAAGATTGAGTAAATGTATGGTACAACAGGGCTTAGGAAAATTTTCAGAAAAAGTAAAGACAAAGTTTATTAAGAGCTACAAAGGACAGGAAGTTGTGGAGAGCCATTATCACCTATGTCCTAAGGAGACATGGCACAAAGAAGAATATACATTTTAAGATTTTGTTTTTAAGTTTCCATAGGATGTTCTATCCATTTTTACAGATATAATACATTTTGGGTAGTTTTTGTTTTCTTTTACAGTTCATGAAATCATATATCCTACACAATTATGTCAGTTTTGTTAAACTATACTTTGTAGTACATGTCCTGAATTTTAAAACTAATACTATATGAAGAATCCTCTGCTCTGGTCTGAAATTTGTCATCCATATTTTATGTGATCAAATGGCATCTAGCCTCACCAACTAAATAAGCAGACAACAAAAACAATTCTTTCAAAAAAATACTAAACAAGCAATATAATTAACATAATAGTAAGTTTTGCTAACGTCTTGAAGAAAGAAACTAAAATTGATGATGAAATTATTTAAAGTTACATAAAACGTGAGATAAGTGAGACAAAGACCTCAAAGGAATGGTTAGTCTGTTTTGCAAGATCAACAAATATCTTATTTTTGCATAACAACCACTCCTGAAAGTGCAAAAGAAAAAAAAATCTTTACTATCAATTAATTACATTTTAGCTTAAAAAGAAAGTAGTTCCTATGTATATAACTCTCTTGTTTTTTCTTTTCATGATTCAAATTTAATGTATTCTATGCACAAGGAGTGATGCTTATAAAAATAGCAACTTATACAATTTTACAATCAAACAGACATTAGATGCTAATTTCTTTTCACTGAATAAACAAGGAAAGACACGAGGCTATGCACTCAGCTAAAATGATGACAAATACAATTTATATTAAGTACAAATGATGGATAAAAACAATTTTATCTATTGAGCATGTAAAACTAATGACTTTCACTTGTTATGTCACAATTCCTGTAAACTATTATAGTCATAGAGACTCCACATGTACTGCAGTCAAAGCACAATCGTGTGTCTAAAACAAGATAGTACAAAAAGCACTCAGAGTGGTTTTCAATTCAGCATTTTCGCTCTCCTTGAGTGGTTGCCACATCCAGGCAAGAGAGTGCAGTCAATGTTATTGGGGAGAAGAAATGGAACCATATCTTTCTCAAAAGTATTTCTGCAAAAATGAGCATAACATGGCTGGAATTCAAACTTGGCTAGACTATTTCTTTTTCTCAGTTGTCTACACTACTCACACATATGACATTCACTAACCAAGAGTTTGTTTAATGAAATCTTATACTTTTAATGAGACAGTTTACATGTAAAAATATGGTATTATATATATATATATATATATATATAACCTTATCATCAAAAATAATGACACACCAGCAAAATCAAAATTAAATTACAGAAAACAAATATTATTTACAAGTTCAAATGCCCCTTAAGGGACTGTGTTCCTGATCAAACTAAACTCATAAATAATTATATTGGTCATACTACTATATGCATATCTAGATGTCTCATGTTGCACCTACCCAAGCATAGTTAAATTATGACTCATTTAAACTCACAAAGAAACCTACCAAACTCCAATCACAACATACTAGTAGAAAATACGAATATAATAGCGCCTTATCCACATGTGAAAAAACGATGAAAATAATGGAAGCATTAAGAATAAAAAAAGAAAAGCCAAAACTCAATAACATTAACCTTGAATATGTCTACAATGTGCTAACCATGTTTGGAAAATAAAACATTCCTATAAATTCAGGCACACTGATAATGGTTAAAAAAATAGCTTGGGTATGCAGAACTTTTGGACAGTTTATAAAACATTTGTATGAACACAAGAAAATTAAATAAAAAGCTTATCAATCATCTTTAATGAAACTTGCATAAAAGAAAGATTGCTGCATATATATATATATATATATATATATATATATATATATATATATATATATATATAATGCAGTTATTATATTCTTCTTGAAAATTGACAAAAGTTTTCAAGGATTTTCTTTTCTTTTATTGCTCCTTTTCTTTGAGCCAAAATTTCAAGCTGAATAATATTTGTCTAGGCAGACACAGATGTATAATTCTTTTTTTTTTTTTTTCAATGGCACATTTAAGTTTGACATACCAAATAAGCTTGGTTTAGTTTTTCTTGCTTAGCGGGACATCAACATCTGTAGGTCATCTTGTTGCCAAATTCTTTATTTAGTATACTTATGATTTATAAGAAAGTTTGTAGTTAAATTCATTAGCTGAAAAAGTTCTACAAAAATATTGGGGGTGGAGTAGATTGTTAGAGATTAAATCTTTGTGTAAAGCCTCACCTGTTTTATAAAGTTAAGGATGTTATTCAGGCTGGTTGGTCTAAAAAGCATGTTTATGTCATTTTTCTTTGATTTATTTCTTGAAATATTATATTTTGTTCAGAGCTGGTTATGAATAGCAACACTTGTGGTTAAAAATATTACTCTTTGAAAGTATATTACAATGGTAAAGAGAGGTTATTTCTATCAAAACAGAATCATAAATGGTCCCTGGGTAGTAAGATAATTTCTCAGTATAGTTGTAAGTTTGTGAGGGAGATTACAGATGTGAGTACAAACATTTTTAATGTATGTATGTCATTTTAAAAAGTAAAAACAATTTCATGATTCAGTAGTGAGTCAACATCTATACTTAAAAAATTGTGCAAAAAATGTATTAATAAATAATCACAAATGGACTATTTTTTTCATCTTGTGACTAAAATCAAAGTTTGTGCATGTCCACACAAAACTCTGAAAATGTACTAAATATATATGAGATTCATTGATTATCTGTGTGTATATGCAAATATTACATCAAACATTGGCATCAAATAAATGTGGTTTTTATTATTTATATCTTCCAGCATGTGTCTTATATCTTGCCCAACATAATGGTTCTTGCTTAATGGAAAAACTAATTTTGCATATTCAGCTAAAAAAAATTAAACTCTCGTTTTCATACGTATTTAATTTTCAATCTGGTATTTTATAAGACTTATAAATAAGCAGCTTTGTTAACTTTTGTTCTAATTAAGTTGCTTAGTTCTTCAAGTAAAGTCAATTCCTGCCTTAAAAGTGGTAAATACCTTAGCATTTAGCTGACAGCTTGGAATAAAGAGAAGTAATGTTGAAATTTATTATATTTTAAGAATCTAACAAATACTATAAATTATAATATGCCACATATGAAGTTAACAACTCGCTATTGAATTGCTTTAAGTATAATATAAGAATTTTATTAATATAATTTTATGAAAATCTTTCAAATCTCAGCCCATTCATAGATGTGTATCATTGCTAGTATGTAAATAAAATAGGAAATGCTGTCAGTTCTTATTGACCTCTTTAAAGATACAGACTCAGTAGTACTAAAGTATATTAATCACGCCTTCAACTTTAAACAATATTAGTTTTATTGATACCAAAACTATAAGCCACCAAAATTTCCTAAACATTTTCTTTCCTTTTCTATTACTCTCATCCCTCATAATATAAATAGTTTCTATCCTGTGATATAACTTCAAACAGTTTATATCCTTAACATCAATAGGCAACTACGGTCGAGATAAGTTAATAATGCACTAAGTTAAAATAATCTTGTTGATATTAGAAATTTGTTGAACTCTGAAAATATTTAGTTGATTGATGGTCAGAGGTTAGATAAAAAATATCCAGAATTGCATTTCAGCAGCTGTGAATTGAACTAAAATTTAGTTTGTGCAAGATATATCATGAACTCGAGATTTGAAACCAAACAGGAAGCGTTTCAAGAATGTCTATTACTATTTATAATATGTGGTGTAGCAAAAAAAGATTGGATAATTGAATAGGACTATAAATGCAAATATGTTTCTTTATAAGATAATACAAATTTAAAACTAAAAGGATTTTAAAGATAATTTTTTTGCTTCGATTTCTCTCTCTCTACTAGATTGTTGACAGTGATGCATTTAATTTTTTGTGAGCTTGACTCAGACCAAAAAGGAAAAGAGAATTCTTTGGATGGTTTAAATGCCCACCCACTGCCACGAAGCAATTCTAAAATATTATTTTATTTTTTATTAGATCTTTTTCTTAGAGAGTTGCTACACTACACCCATCCAGTGCTGCACACACAGCCATGCCCGGCATGTTATGGTTTCAAGGTTGTTAAGTGTGCATGAATCTTCAAGATTGTTATTATCCGCATTGGCAATTGGGATCATTATTGGTGGCATATCCCCATTTCTGACGGTTGGCTCTACACCAACCAACAGCTGTTCAGAGGTGATTCGAGCAGGACAAGAAGGGCCAGGCATCTCTAAAATATTTTCAATCATTATTATTTTTAATTTTGATGCTTATTTTTAATATTAACAGTCATTATAATTTTTCATTTTCATCTAAGTTGCTATAAAAAGCAAATAAAATCAGAATACATGCAGAAACATATTTATATAAAATAATATATCATAGCCAAAGAAGATTTTAGTTTTAGCTAGAAGTTAGTGAAAAAAAGAGTTATTTTGACATATTTACTGCCTTATTTTAATCTAATTTCATTAACAATTTAACAAATTTTTTTGAATGAATTTGGTTTAGATATTTTCATTTCCTATTGTTCACAAATATATTTCATATTTAAAACTATCACTAAAAAAAAAAAAAAAAAAAAAAAAATATTTCAGTAAAGACCTTCTTCTATGTGCCCTGTCCCTTCAGGATGTTGGCGATCATGGTTCTCCACAATTTCCTATCCTTTGTAGCTCTTAATAACTTTTGCCTTTTTGCCATTTCTCCCAAACCTTGCTCTACTGTCCATTCACTCAAACTCGTGTGTTGCTTTCCTCTGGCTCTCTTACCTTCAATCTGTCCTGTGAGTATCAAATTTTCTAAGCCCTCTTTTCTCATTAGATGCCCCAGAAATTTCAACTGTTTCTGATGTTAAGTATAATCATACTTTTTGTTGCCAATGTTTCTAGAACTACATCATTGCCCACATGTTAATCCATGGTATTCTCAGTATCCTTCTGTAGAACCACGTTTCTGTTGCTTAAAGTTTCTTCTGTAAGGAGATTGTCCAACATTCATTGCCATAGACGAGGACTAATACTACATAACAGTTCACAATTGTTTTCTTTGTTTTTTTTTGTTTTTTAATACTCAGCTTTCACTATCCCAATGCACATTTGAATTTCCATGTCGCACTTTCTGTCCTCTGTTAATACGCTTCCCAGGTATCTAAATTGTTTCACCTGTTTGATTTCAGTATCACTAATCTGTAATTTGCATGTTGGGCTGTCTCTAACAACCATACAGTCAGTCTTCTTGCAATTGATGTTTAGTCCTTTCTTCTCTAAGAAAAAAAAAACTGTTAAAAAAAAGCTTCAGATCATAAAGAAGCCAGAATTACAAAAGTCAGGAAGATGTAGAGAACCATGATCCACCATATCCTCAAATAACATAGCACAAAGTGAAAGAGACAATAAAAGTGATGGAAAAAGGTTATTAGAAGAAAACTGATTTCAGTCATATGAAATTTAGCCAATGGATCATGTAAAATCTCCTGTCTGAAATATTTTAGCCAAATATGGATTTTTTTTCTTTATAATCTCCTGTGGCACCATCCCAGATGACATCTGCCAATTCTGGTACGTGCTAACAAACCAGACATTAAAATCTATGTAATATGGAATATCCAGAAATTTAACTGCAACCTATTATGTTCAGAATGATATACAATAATTCATACATTTTCTTATTGTCTCCTCTTCTTTGTAATGAATGAAAATTAATATTTAGAATGAGACTCAATATGCAAAGATCACTTCCATGTTTCAATCTTTAAACATTTTTTTTAATAATATACTCTGTTCATTTTTAATATCATTAACGAAAACAAGTGTCCATAATTCTTTTTAGTAAATTGTTGGACTTGTCCACAAATTACTAGCAGAATTAATTATTACAAAGAACAGACTGTCTTGAAAATGAAAGAACTTTTAAAAATACATACAGCTATTACTCATTGATAACAAAAGCACATTAATGTGAATTAAACATTTCGTTTTACAACTTGTAAAATAACATTGTTCTTATTGTATCTACTTCTGTGCCATACCAAGTTTGAACTTAAATAGACTTTGTATATGATCAATGTATTTTAAAATTTCAATAATATTAGATTTGGGTACAGAAAAGAAAAAAGAAATCAATCTAAGTTTGAACTATAAAACTTTAATGAACAATACTTAGAGTGGAAAACTTTAAAAAAAAAGGTTTTGATACAAATTTTGGCTTTTATTTTTAAAAATAAGTTTTTCTGTTGGTTTATCATCAAAAATTGATTGAGATCTGTGAAAGAATTTAGGCAAAAATAAATATAGCACTTCCACTTGCTAACAAACAAGAATTAAGGATGAAATAATTTGGATTTATGAGCAGATGGGTTGCATCGGGTTGGTTTGTTTTTTGTGGCATATCAACCTCAATGGGTTATTTAATGTCAAGAAGATTTTTATCGCTGGTAATTTTTTTCTTTTATTGCACGTATTAAAACCTATTTTTACACTTTCATAGTGTTTTAACCCCAGTTTGAAGGTTAACTATTTACCCATAGCTGGGACCCTAACAGGTGCTACCACCCAGCATCAGGGACCTGGGAACACCAGCAATTAAGGGATGGCTTCATGCTCCTCAAAACCTCCTGATCAGAGGCCTTGTTGTCGGATGTAGTTTATCGTCATACCCAGGACACAGATGTAATTTATTCCAGAGTAGAAATTTTCTTTTTAAATGTAAATAAAATTACCTTTTCAATTTTTTAAAGGCAAAATAATTCACTTTCCAAAAAATACTGACATAAAGATTCTGAACAGTTTATTTCAGAATAAAAAAGAAATAAAAAATGAAAATAGATTAAAAAAAGTGAAAACCTGTTTATTTGATCCCAAAATCTTTGCCAGTTTATAAAATTCAACTATTTCTATGCCTCACCCCCCCCCCCAAGAAATGTTTGATCAATGTTTGCACCCTTTAAAAAAGTAACATCACGTTTGAAGTTATAATTTTTTTAATTCAATACCTTATTACAGGTAGTAAACAAGTAAAACAAATAAACTTTTAACTCAGAACAAATACAACTATAAAGTGAGCAATTAGATTGTATAGCATAAAAAGGAATCACAAATGTAAATATAAAATTCAATGACTTCTTGGCTTCTGCTTCTCATTCATAATTTTGGCAAAATGTGAAACCTTCTTGCTGACCACTCTCCAGAGGTCTGCTTGTAGATTCAGGAAATTCTGAGATTTTGACAAAAGAGAACTGATTCACACAAGATTCACTAGAATCAATTCACATTGATGCTGATGCAAATGGAATGAGAGAACAGAGTGCTTTTCCACCATGTCTTGGGAATACATCCAGTACGACAAACCAAAATTCCTATAAAGTTTTGCTTTCTAATTGCATTTCAAGAACTCAATTTGTGTAAATCAATAAGATCTTCCTTCAACTCTTCATCATCAGACATATTCACCAAATTGTAGGAATACAATTCTATGATCCATTATTCTGAAATTTTCAGGTCTCCAGTAGCAAGGACAAAACCCACTCTGTCAGACTTCTCATGAAATTCCATCTTGCACCATCAGGGTTGGGGGAGCACCCTAGGGGTAGTTAACTCCTCCCCCGGCAGAAACAGATAAATATTCAAACACAACCTAAAGTATTTTGTCATTTTTTAAGATAATAAAATATTAAAATTAACAATTTCCTATGTTTAAAATAAACATTTAATTCTCAAATGGAATTGAGGAGACTCATTTAAACAATTAAAAAGAAGTGCACAAAATCAGGATTTTTTGTATTGGTACCTTATTTGAAACATTCTAAGATAACAACTTTAGTACAAAGGGAATAAACTGACAAGTTTCATCCTCCAAATATAGATATATGTACAGAAATATAAACGTCGGCATAATATTGTCTATGTATAGAAAGATGAGAACTACTAAAAATACTGAGGTCAGCAAAACCCTTAAAACAAAAAAGGTGAGTCTGTCAATAATGACTAAAGTTTTAAATGTCAAATTAAGTTCCAGTCAGAAAAAGGTTTTGTTTTTTTTTTAAATTAGAAACCGATATAAATTTATGCAATCTTATTTCTAGTAAAGGAAGTAATTTTAATAAACTCTTTTTGGAAATGTGAAAATGCAAAACCTTAAAAGGGATTCTCTGCTTAATTGAGCAACCAATGATCTCTATCTCCAATTGAACAATTATTTATTTCAAATTTCAGCAACTAAAGATTAACTAGTTTTCTCAATTTTATTTTAAAAAAACTTTTATATATATATATATATATATATATATATATATATATATATATATATATATATATATATAAAGTTTGCTACTTAGCACACACATATATATATTCCAAAAAAGTATAAAGTTTGTTTATATTTTCATTTTTAGCTGATTGGGGTTACCTTCAGTATCCTGACTTCAGAGTTTCATAGACGGATATTCCAAATCACTACATCCACTCATCAGGGAGTATCAGCAACTAACTGTTTATATTTTTCATTTTTTCTTATATTGGTGGAAAGGTTGACTGGCTCCACCTTTCATAATGTGTGAAAATATATTTTACCTGACTAATCATGTTGCCCAGTGTGTGTGTGCACATGTAGAATGGTGTAGTTATTTCTCCTTTTATCGGTTTTTTTTTTTTTTTGTTACTTTATAATCTCTCCTTATTGGTTCTATACATTTCCTCTTTTCATGTTTCTTATAGCAATTTGACATCCAATTTTCCAGACATTCACTGTTCTTGTTAATTCTTAAGCATTCTAGTGTTTTCTTGATTTTTTATATAATAAATTGTATATTCATTATTATATATATATATATATATATATATATATGTTATTTGCTAAAATATATTTTACCTGACTATATTTCAAGAATATCTTTTAAAACCAGGAAAAGCAGGATATGGAGTGGTGGTTGTTAAAAAAGAATAATTCTAAAAAAAAAAAACAATCAAACTCTACAGGATTTCATTTAAGACAAATTCTGGAGAAATATAGCTTGTTCTGTTTAGAAAAGAGATTCAATGATCAATAATCATAATCTTTACAATTATTAATTTGTTTAATTTTCAAAGTCGATCCGATAAAATTATTTTTAAAATATAACTTTATTCTCATGTTCGAAAAAAAAATATTTATTTGGATTTTTATCTAAACCAATTTAATACAATGTAGTATTTATTTTTTTGAATACTTACTAACACTATTTTGAAATATAAAAAAATTTTTCCATTGACAAAGTGAATGTGCCCAAAAAGAAATTGAAGGAAAAGCTGGAACGTTATTTGATATTTTGTCCTTGTTCATCTTGATCAGGCAAACTTTAATTGGGGCAGAAAAATCAGCAAATGGGAAAAAGTCCAATGAATCAAAAAAGTAATTTTTTAATCTGTAAAATAATTATTATTTTTCTGTTTAAAATCAGATACTACAGGTATGAGCATAAAATACAGAGGTTAATTGGCAAGTTTTGGACCAACAGATAAAAGTCTATAAAAAAAATGTAAAAAATGGATGAGATTCATACCTTCAAGATCTATCTTAATTTGCAAAGTGGGTATTTGAAATGATATCATCCCAAAGGGTCTTATGTAAACAGATGTGCTAGCAATGAAATCAAAATAAAAAATGTAATAGCCAAAACATATTCTCTTAAATGAAATTTATACTATCAAAATATAGATTCTGGATAAAAGTGAGTATATTTCAAGAATTGAAACTTAAACTTTTTAAAAGGTCTTTTTATTATGGTTGCTCAACATTTTGATAAAATGAGCAAGAAATTTTTTAAATCAATGGTGGAAGTATATATATATATATATATATATATATATAAGGGTAGGTCAATTTTGGAACTGTAAAAAGAATAACTCAAGGAAAGTTGCAAAATAATGTCAAAAATTACCACAAAAAATATGTTTCTTCAAAACTTTGTATTTACTTGAGGAATTGAACTTAAAAACAAAATAAATTGCAATTTTTATTGTTATATTGGTGTCATTGGAAACGTGTAAGTTAAATTAAAACCAAGTCTTAACGAAAAGAAAAGAAAAAATGCTTAATAAAGGATATTTTTAAGTTTAGTATCTATTATCTTAATAAATTAAATGAAATTATCAAAAATAAAACACACTAAAATATTTAGTTTAAAATACAAATAACTACTTATGACTGCTGTTTTATTTACTGGATATTTCTTCTATATAAACTGGTAGTAATTACCTCCTCTTATAAGTTAGTTTTATTTGTGTTTACTGTTTATGCTTTTAAGTAGCATCTATTGTATTTTTCATCAAGATATACTTAACTATTTAAAAAATACAACTTTTATAATTATTGTAATTTGTTTAGATTTTCAAAGTCAGTGTGTTTTATTAAAAAGCCTGTTTACGTGCTAATCTCGGAATTAACTCTACTTTTAAAATATAATGTATTTCATACTTTATTCTCAAATTTATTTCGAAAAATATTTATTTGTGTAACTTCTTATAATACATATATTTTCTTTTCCAGATATTTTGAGGAGGAAAAAATGGCATGGGACCAGGCAAAAAAAGCACTGGGTACGAGGCAATTTCAACTCAGAGTAAAGATGCAATAAAATTTTCAGGTCCACCTTCACCATTAGATAAAACAGAGCCGCCAATTTAGTGACAAATTATTTAGTATAGTTATTTTTAAATGAATACTTATCCCCAACTTTCAAGTTTTGCTATTTGTAAATTAATAGCAAAAGATGTAATAGATATTTGGAAGGCTGTTAACCCCTGTTTGCCTCTAAATGAAATTAGTATTTTGAACAAGGTAAAAATTCTATGCTTCCAGAAGACAAAGCAAATAAATAAGAAATCTCTCCCTGCTGCCCAAAAGAAATTCTGGAAGGAAAAGCTGGATACGTTATTTGATATTTTGTCCTGTTCATGCAAACTGCCAGTTTTAAGTAGTGATGACCCTAATGTTAAATGCAACAAAGAAAGTTGCCAGACTAAGCACATAATCAGCACTTGTCCTATGAAACAGAAAGTAAGTTTTCTATTTTTGTTTTTTAATGTATTTGTGATGGAGACAATGTAACATTAAAATCACGTGAATTTTGAATGAAATCAATTTCCATATTTTTATATTATTTAAATATAAAAAGTAATTTTTTCCATTTTATTTTTCATGTAAAATAATTATTATTTTAATCTGTTTAAATGTATTTTTAAGATAAGTAAAATCTGATATTTCAGGTTCCAGTGGAAGACCATAAATATTTGAAAGATCAGAGGTTCAAAATAGGGCCCAAGGGCAAGTTTCCAGCTTGGACCAACAGATAAAAGTGCTATAAAAAAAAATGTAAAAGGGACATAGAGAGATTAAGTCAACAATAGAATTTAGATTCATCACCGATAGCTTCAAGATCTATCTTCCCATCTCATCTTAGAACAGGGAGAATAATCGAAACAACTGGAAGAAAGATGTAATAGAACAGGGAGCCTATAGAATAGGAGTAATTAACTCCAAGTGAAGAAGCAGAAGATAAGTATTTGCAACCAGATAATCATCCCAAAGGGTCTTATAGCCTTATCAAAATTCCAAGGTATGCTATTGAGTTGATAAGTGGTGATGTATCATCAATCTTGGAGCCAAACTTCCCCTTTACTAATGCCTTGATCTTGGATTTGGCTAACAAATTGGCCTGAGGAGGACAAGAAGGCCAGAACTGTGGCCGGGTTGATAATTCTTATCCCCAATATTAATATAAAAGACGTCTATATAGATAAATGTAAATTGATAGAACAAAGGCATTGGAAAAGTGAAGACAAATGCCCATCAGAAAGCATCAAGAAGGATGATGAACAGCAACATAAGTCTGTACAGGCCAGAAGAAAATCTTTGTGAAAGAAATTGGAGTTGATGGGAGAAAACTGACCAAAGACACGTACTATTGTACAAGGAAATAGTGGAAGAAAATGAAATAAGCTAACCTGGAAAACTCTGAAAAAAAAAAAAAAAAAAAAAACAAGGGACCAGAACGTCACTTGACTGTCACAAAGGAGATGCTATATGAAAGTGAATATCTAACACATAGGTTTCTTCCTAATATTGGTGGTACTGTTCTTGTCCAGCAAGTGGCTGATGTCTTGCATGAATTCAACAGTGTGATCACTATCAAGGCTATCCTTGTTGACAACACTAATGCCAAGTCAGGCTGTGAAGGTGGATTTGTTGCACTTCTAGAAAGAAAACTTAACAGAAATCTTCACACTATTGGTTGCTCCTTGCACCAAAATGAACTTCTGTTTAGAGCTCTTTTTAAACATGTAGATGGTACCACAAAAAGCCCTACCACATTCAATGGACCACTGGGTAAATTATGTGCAAATGGTTACCATAATTTACCCCAAATATCATTTTCAGCTGTTGGCAGTCCTCTGGTTTCTATTTTTAAAATTGAAAATGCAGATACCCAGTTAGTTGTGACCAAAGACTCGAAGAAATTTATGAATATAGAGAAAAACCTGGGTATTTCTAGAGCATGTAAGGTGGACTCTAGATTTGTATCATGGAAAATTGGTCCATTAAACCAGGCAAGATGGTTAACTTTAGCCATCAGGCTGATGAACTCGTCATACATACCCACAAAATCTTTCAACCAAACTCCTCAGTTTAATAAATTTTATTGTGAATGCATATGCCATTTGCTGGTTCGGAAAATAAGAGAAATAACAAGTTCCACAATCAGCAAATGTATATTTTCAATATGATCCAAAGGATGGACAAAAGGATTCTTTGTAGAAAGAAGAAATATCAGAGAAATCCAACAGATCACATTGAAAAATATACAATACAATGCTACTTTTACTACCTGAAAATATCTTATATTCAATGGTCAAATCTGATGTACTGGAAGATGATTGGGAAGAAGCTATTTTTTTAAAAGGAAAAAAGAATTTTGGCCATTAGGTAAGTAAATATTTATTCATATAAAACTAACTAAATTAGTTATGCCGATTTATAGAAGCATTTTAAGGATTTTATCTAATTTCATCATAAATATTAAAACAGTACAGAGTGCATATTTTTTTAAATAACTCAAATTAATTTTTATATTCTTTCAGGAGTGGGGAGCCAACCAAGAAAAGATTGAAAAGAATCACAAATATGAATTTTAAAGCCATGCACTGGACACAGTTAATAGATCTGTCATTAAATGGAGTTTGTGAACCACCACTCACACAAGAATTTTCTGAAAATGAACTTCGGGAATCATTATTAACGGGCAGTCAAATTAACAACAGAAGCTTCCCAATCTGTGTATGGTTTTGAAGCAAGGCACCGGCACATAGCAAAAATTTTGTGTCAGAAATTGAGACCATCATTTTTGTCTAAGGGCTCTTATATGGAGATATTTGACTATATATTAAGCCCTATTAAACTATTATTTTCATATTTGTTTGTTTGTTGTATTTTCATTCATAACAGAAAAAAATCAATTTTTTAATGCATTCAACTATTACTGCTTAATTCATGAGGTGAAAAAAAACAGCATTTCAAAGTCGTCACTGATAATGGGAGGGGTGCAGATTTTCAATTTGAAGTTTAGTTATAATTTCTTCATTTTATTTCATTTTGATGAAATAAAATAACAGCATTCCCTGATTTAAATACTGAATTTTTTTGGTTTTCTCATCAATATTTAGGCCAAATCTTGCAAAATCAAGGATTTTTCAGTGTATTTTTGTATCAGTACTTAATAGGTCTATACATATATTATTCTTTTTGATTTTCTAAAAAAAGTGAAAAATCAACCTACCCTAATACATATATAAATGTTCTATTAAATAAAATATATAAAATATCATCAAACCATATAATAATTTTCAATGTGTATTTATATATTTCCTGTCACATCTGCAGTGAGAAGAGAGGTAAATCTAATTAGTAAATTTACAGGTGATTTTACCATTATATTAAACTCGATATCACCAAAAATAGATAAAAAACCATACTGTGATGAAAAAATGCTGCAAACTTAATAAAAACTAAGTTTTATCATCAAAATGTTTATGTTTTTATTAAAAGGATAGAACAAAGTATTTTTTGATTAATTTATTAATTTTTTCATCCTTTCTAGCACATTCGAAATTTTGGTTAAAAATCTTCTTTTTTTTTTTTTTAACATCAGCAGTCTACATAATATTTGCCATTGGGACTTTAGTGTCTTTTCTCAGGTGAAAAATATTGATTCGGAAATTCTTGCAAAAATCAAATAATTTTTGGATTTTAATGAAACTTTCAGAACTTATTCACAAATGAATGAAACTATTTAAAAAAATTTTTTTTTTTTTTAAGAAAGTCATCATAAAAATATATATATATTTTTCTACAACTGTTACTCCCCCACCTTTACTTAGTTTTATGAAAACTCGAGATAGCCAATGACGTAACTTTTATTGATTATATTAGTTAAAAGCAGAAGACTTTGAAAAATATAAATCATCCATTTTTTTGTAAAATCAAATTGCACAGTTACCAAAAATTCAGCTCTGACTTGTAACATAAAAAACCCAATAAAAGCCAAGACATTAATTAGAAAAGCTTTTAATTGCTTTTATGAAAAATATATGTTAAGGACAATATTATCCGATGAAAAATGAATTTTTACAAGAATTTGTTTTTCAATTTTAAATACAAAATGTGATAAAGTTGTTTAATATTTGAAAATTAAGTTTCAATCAATAACTTTTAGTGAATGCTGTTATTAAGTAGGTCTATCTTTACAAATCATAAATTTGAAAGTGTATTACAATCTGCAATACACATGTATTTTAAAAAAGAATTTTACACTGTTTTTGAGTATGTATAAAAACTTTTTTCCCCCAAATATATGAATGATTGTTACTGACCTTAATGTCACATGTTTTAAGAGTTGTTTTTCCTGACAACAAACTGATCTCAGAAAATGTTAGTTTTGAAAAAGCAAATATGTGTTGAATTCTCTAACTTTGACCATTATCGTCACATTTTCAAAGTTTTATTTTTTTTACATCCTATTTCAATAAACATCTTAATTTAGTTTTTTAAATAAAATTAATTTATATTTTTTTCAGTGAGAAACATACTTCAATTATTAATTATTTTCTTTTTTAGTTTCATTAGGCTGCTGAAAGTATTTGTTAATTTTTTAAAATTACTGTGAAGTTAAATTAGTTCATTTAAGATTCGAGAAAATTATATCACCATCTAATAACTTCCCCTGACCTAAGCTGTCAATACATCGATTTAACTTTCAGTTAACACCTCCAAAACAAGACACCGTGGTTAAGACAGGATTTTTTAATGGTATTCCACTGATGAATCAAAATTTCAAATGTTCTAAAAAAGATGAAAAAATTTAATAAAATAATCTAAAAATACTTTGGCCTTTCCTCTTAATAACAAACATTTAGACAATAAAAATTTTTTTTCATTAAGTTTCGGGCCTTTTTTCATTGTGGTATGCTCTTTTTCAGCAAATTAGTTGAGATACCTATATTAAAGACAAAGATTTTCACATGAAAAGATACTGAGCAAAAAGCGATTTATATATAAAAAGTACATAAGTACTATGCGATTACATCATTAACAGATTGAAAAATAAAGGTTTTGAAATATTTTGATTTTTTTTCCCTTATTGTGTATATGGTAAAATGGAATTTTCAGTTTGGGGTGACCTTCTTCAAGAACTAAAACAAATTAATGCCCTCTTCATTACTTTTGAATAAAAGTTGATCAATTTATGACACAGGAAGAGAGGCTTACAAAAAAGTCATAACCCCAGTGTGTATATTCACTCATTCAAATACAAAAAAAAAGTAAAAACAAAGAGAAATAACAACATGAAAATAAAATATTCAAATCAATCAAGTACATCTTTACTGACGATTTCTAAGTACAGATGAGTTACCTCCAAACTTATACAAAGCATAAAGGTCAGGGACATCTCTATACTCTTAAGTACTAAATAAGGTAGGGGTGTGCTAATAAATGGCAGGGTGTGAAAATCAGAAAATTTAATAAAAAAGATGTGTTGAAAAATGAAAAGAGTTAATAAACAGGAGTGAGTTAGAAATGGTTAAAAACAAGTCATTCAAAGATTACAAAGAAATAAAACTAAAAATAAATGTCTATCAATGGCTTTAAGTAAAATAATTCAACAAAACCTCCAAAATTTCCATATAAAATACTAACATTACAATATAAATAAATGTCCATCAAAAAAGTAAAAAATTAATAAGTGAGATGTGAAGTTCTTCTAAAACTTTCTAGAAAGAAGGTCCAAAAGTTAACAAAAAAGTAAGATATTTATTTGCAACCTCCAAATGTCAGATAAGACCAAAAAACAAAAGTAGTTATGGCTCAGGTCTAGAAACTATGAATTCTACAAATACTGATTAAGTTTTGCTTTATAAGCTAAAACTTAGATAGGAAATTAAACCCAACTTCAAATAGTGATAGAATAGTGAGAAGTCTGCAACATTTTGCCTGTGGGATAGTGGTTGTAGAGTGGAAAATAATTCACTACCCACATGACTGCAAAGTGAGGACTGAGCAGCTCCAGCCCACATATAGCAACAATACTTTATTTTTAGTCTTATCTGACTCTTGTAGAGCTTAGCAGTAGGAGTCAGGTACTTACTGGAGCAGTAGAAGGGACCAATCATTTTTCCAACATTTTTAACAATGGATTATATATATGAGTTCCACTTGAGGTTGAGTGTGAACAAGTACCAATAAGAATTCAAAGACAGGAAGCCTTTTTGAGACAACCATTCATTATGATAGGCAAAAAGTCCATGGTCTGCTTAGGAATGATGAAAAAGTACTTGATTGGTTTTGGAGGTATTGAATGTTACAAGTTAGTTACAGAGACACATCAAAATAGTACACCTCTTAGCAAGAAAAGAGGACAACAAAAAATATGAAAGCAAAATCAGTAACTGTAAAAGATAATTAGTTGCACAAAATCTTTGCATGGGTGATTCTTCAGACATCATTATAAAACTAATCCTCAATAGAAATAACTTGACAAAAGAACAGACTTAAGATCAACATTCTTGGAGTCTCTTTTGTCTAATTGCTGTTGTGCACTTGCCACCTGCAATTTGTGAATTTGTTAAACAATGTGAGATATTACATGACACACCCATGTGTTAAGACCCCCAGCCTTCAACTCCAAGTCAGCCTCTAACTGTACTGTTTATTTCCTTTAGAAAAACAAAAAATAAAATGGTTTGTTTTACTTCTGAGAATGCAAGAGTCTTCAGGCAAGTTAGAAGAATGTCAAATTTACAGTAACATTCTTAGAGAAACAGCAAAAAACAATCAGAAATAGACACCCACACCTGCTAAGCTAAACATATATCCATATATGTTTGTATCTTCAAAGGTTGGCTGCCTTTTGATCTTTTACAATTTCTACAACTTCTATCTCCTCCAAAACACAATACAAATGTGAACATATTTTCCTCTCCTTGTATCTTTTTCCCTCTCTTCATTTCTTTTTCCTTTTTCATTCTTCAGTTACTGTAAATATTTTTCTCTGTCCAACTATGTATATCTACCATTGCCACTTAACTTTCCATGTACATTATCACTCTTCTCCTGACAATATTTCTCAATCTCTTCTATGACCTTTCTATTAAACATTCTTTTTTCCTTGCTGAATTGTTCTCTCCTCTCACATATACTTTTAACTTTCTGTCCTTTTTTATGAATATGCCCTACATTTTCTCCCATTTCCTTTATCTACATCTTTCGTACAAAACCCCTGTTGCGCACAACTATCTCTTTGCTATCAAACATGTCTTTAGCATTTCAATGCATATACATCCAATAGTTTCATCATGTCCTTTGACTATTCACCTTCCTCTTTACATTTCCTCAAGTTTATTAGATACACAAAGTTTTATTTTTCTATAAAACTATTCCTTTTCTATTTTCTCCATCTATCTGAATTGCTTCCTCTTGCCTTCTATAACCACTCTTTATTTCTTCCTTCCATCTCACTTCTGTTTCTTTACAAATATCTACTGCTGCCTTCATTTCTAATTTTCCAATAGATTTCTCTTCCTACACTTAATACTTCAATCTTCCTAATGCAACAAAATACAGCAATAATTCTAATACATAACATGACTTATGCATGAGTGGTTAAAATTTATTTACTGACAGACAAAAATGCAACAGAATTCTTCTTTTTCTGCAGCTGTACCCCTAACTCAAATATATAAGTCAACAGAGCAGTAAATGCAAAATGCAAACTTAAATCATTCTACCCAGTTACACATTTCTTTATTTTAAGACTGACAGATGGCTTCACTTGTAATTTCTGAATGTGGGATAGCTCCACTAGTTATTATAAATATGCTAACAGTATAATAAATGAAGTAAGTTAGGAATTTTTTAATTTGTCTGAATTTCATGTGCCATGAATGTTCAGGTGAAACAATATAAATTGCTTGTCAACAAGGAAATCTAAGTTTCAGGATTACTTACATCTGATCTTAGGTTCTATTTTTGCATTATTAAATGTTTCTGTTACTAACATTAATAAGTTGTACTTTTTTTTTCAATTCTGAGGATATATACAGTGCATTGCAAAAGTCTACACTCCCTTGAAAACTGGATGTATTTTGTTTATTTTGATAGGAACAATTAATATTTTAAACTCCAATAATTTGTTTTAATAAGCAGATCTAACACACTTTTATTTAATACACAAAATACATTTGAAAAATTTTAAACTAATTCTTAAACAAAGATAATTTTGAAAAATGTCTTTGCAAAAGTCTACACCCCCTTTGCAATGTCTTCAGCTAATACTTTGTGGATGATCCTGCTGCATCAATTACAGCCTGCAGACGCCTCAGGTAGCCTTCTACGAGCTTGCAGCAGTGGTGTGCTGACAGTTTTTTGCCATTCTTCATGGCAGAACTTCTTGAGCTGTGTCAGATTGGATGGGGAACGTCAGTGCACAGCCAGCTTTAGATCTCGCCATAGATTTCTATAGGTCTGGAGACTGGCTGGGCCACTCCAAAACTCTGATTTTCTTGCTAGCAAACCAAGCTTTAGTGCTTTTTGACACATGCTTAGGGTTGTTATCTTGTTGAAACTTGAAATTGCAACCCAAGTGCAGAAGTCTAACAGTCTTCAGCAGGTTTGCCTCCAATATTTCTTGGTACTTTGACACTGTCCATGACACCTTGGATGGTTACCAGCTCTCCAGGCCCTGCAGCTGAAAAACAGTCCCAAAGCATGACCGAGCCACAGTCATACTTTACAGTGGGGACAGTGTAATGAGGGTGGTGAGCAGTGTCTTTTTTCTGCCAAACGTAGCGTTTCATATTTTTTGCAAATAACTTGACTTTGGTCTCATCTGACCACAAAATCCTTCGCCACATGGTCATGGAATCATTGATGTGACTTTTGGCAAACTTTAGCCTAGCTTGTTTGTGCATAGGCTTCAGAAGGGGCTTTTTTTCTAGCTACCCTCCCTTGCAGGCCAGACCAGTGCAATACTCTGGAAATTGTAGATGCATGGACATCTGTCATAATACTGGAAACTGAAGTTTTCAAGTCTTCCAGTGTTGCACTAGGGTAGGAGATTGCCTCACAGACCAGCTTTGATTTTGCTCTTCTGGTAAGTTTGCTCGGTCTCCCAGATCTTGGTAGGGTAGCAGTGGTTTTGTGCACTAACCACTTCTTAACTACAGTTTTAACAGTACTTAGGAGCAATTCTAAAGTTTTAGCAATCTTTTTATAGCCATTATTCTTATTGTGCTTTTGAATAATAAGGTTTTTAAGTTCCTGAGACAGAGGCTTGCCCATTTTCTTTCCCCGAGTTGGACACAGAGTCCAAAGACCAACATACCAAGAAAACATGTGGTGGATGATTTTGTAGACAGTTAAATCACCTTATATAGCAAAATAATAGACTGACCAAGTTTCTTTGCTATGATAGAACACACATGTCACTTTTGATTGTTCTGGATTGTATACATCAATGATAACACAGTATAATATCTGGGTATGGGGGGGTGTGGACTTTTGCAAAGACATTTCTCTAAGTTATATGATTTTAAGAATTAGTGTGAAATTTTTAAAATGTAATTTTTATATCAAAGAAAAGTGTGATGGATCTGCTTATTATTTAACAATCATTGGAATTGAAAAAATGTCTCGTTCCCTGTTAAATTATACAAAATGTATAAATTTTCAAAGGGGGTGTAAACTTTTGTAAGCCACTATAAGATACATTTTCTTTAGTTATTCAGAGGAACTATAATGGCTGGCCATTCATATTCAAGTATGCCAGTCTACTAGGGCTTCTAGCCAATCCCTGTTGCAGATACCTGCTCAGGCAAATTTTATATTTGTTCAGCAGCCACAGATCCCACTTGCCATTTAAACTGGAACTATGCTAAGTAGATCTTGTTACAGTTTCTGAAAGATAGCACATTATCTAGCATAATCAAGTCAGAACAAGGTCAGTATGCTCAAACCCTCAGTCATGATGACTTGTGACTTTATGATAGCATGACCATCGACAGCTCCCAAATAATAGTTCCGTCTGTCCAATTTCACTCACAAAGCTTGGCTCAACCAGTGGCTTAGTTTTCAGGCACTTTCCAAAAGTTCATCTCCCCAGGTTAATAACACCAAGAAGTTACCTTTCTGACAAATTGACCCTGGTGAGATTCTAACCCTGGTCTCATGTTCAGAAAGTGAACGTTCTAGCCACTCAGCTACATGCACAGTAACTAAGAGTATTTTAAAGACATGAATACTGTTTAGGGCATCAGCACTAAATGTCTTGTAGTCTAGAAATATGTATAGTAAACAATAAAAACACACAAGAGTGCCATCTAAGAAAATGGCAACTTAATCTTTACCACGCTAATTTCTTTCTAGAATTGTTCCCACTGTCACTGCATTTTTTTTTTGTGGGCGCAAACATTGTGTGTACAGATTTTATTTTTTGTGTACTAATAAAAGAATGGATGACTAATATTTTGATGTAATGCATTATGTTTTGCATGCATGCTTTGGTGTTGAAAAAACAAATACTAAAAAACGAGTACATTAACAATTTAACATACTTTATCTTTTATTACTCCTTGTTGAGTTCTGAGATGCAATAAGAAGCAAAATGGTTAAGACGTCTTTCATTCTGTCAAAAAAGTGACATGCTTCCTTGTGTTTACATATGCGAAGACACAAGCATTTGTTTGGTCTTTCTTTCACCCAACTCATATTTGTCTTGTTGACAAATAGAGTTATTGTTTTGTAAATTTATAAATAGACAAAATAATTTACCTTCAAAAAAGCTATTAGTTATATCGGTGGTTACCAGTACCTTCTACAAAATTAGTTAGCCATGGATAATAGCTGCTAGTGGTCATCAACATTTTCCTCCACGTAGTGACATGACATATCATCTTCAACCACTTCACCATCAATATCCATTTGAGAAAAGCCTTCAAAATCATCATCAGAGTCCGAATCAAAAGAAAAACTCCTGAATAAAAGCTTGAGTAGATTTGATGCAGCCATTTTTATTTACAGAAATTGTGAAAAATTAACATGGATTTAATCAATGTAGAGTTTAGAATAATTCAAAATTGTTTTGGAAAACGGAAGTTTAGCCTTGTTCCAAAGCAGTAGTAGGCGATTTTCAACTTAAAATACCAGAAATAACAATTGACAAATGTTTATTTATAGCAACAGTCTCAAGGCGACATAATGTGTCTAGAGCTGCAAAGGGAGAGAATTCTACAGTGACAATTTTCACCTCCAGCGTGGTTATGGTTAAAATCATGTATATCATTCTAAAATCATTTTATAATACTGAAAAAAATGGAACAAGAAATAAGAAAGCTGAAACACAGTACACTAATTGAAAACAAAATTTAACACCTTAAAGGACAACGTCAATTTTGACCTGAGTATAGTATATGCATGCTAGTGGGTAATAAATATTTTGACAAAATTTTCCATTTTTGACCATCTTGGGATCTATTTATTCTCATACCAGTATAGAACCATATGTGTCTGAGCCTTAGACATTGATGCATCCAATAATAAGGTCCAATATGTACAATCCAAGCATGTATTGCGCCACAGAGATGTATACAAGCTTCTTTTGTTCAATCAATTGAAGAGAGTGTGTTTTCAGAAGGTTGAATGGTCATTTTTGAAATTTGCTGCACATTTTGGGTGTTTCCGATCATTATCCTGCAAAAAGTTGACAGATACTGACTATGTAGTTGACTTAGCTATCACTGCAGACACCATTACCAATGCCACAGTTCTCCTACATCATCTAGAAAATGCTGCCAATGATGTTGGGCTCTATGTCAATGCCTCTAAAACTGAATTCATAGGCTTCAAGCAGCAAGGCTTAATAGGTTAATCAATAAAATTTGTCAAATCTTTTATATACCTAGGAAGCAAGATAAATTCTACTGAGAAGAATGTGAAAATTTTACCTAGCCAACTCGAATAAAATGGATGTAATCTGGAAATCATCAACTACAACAACGATACAGGTAATATACTTGTAGGTTTAATCTTGAGTAAAGTGATATACCTATTTACAGTGTTACAATTTTATTTTCTAACAGTGTATTCTCCAAACAAAAAAGAGAACCCTCTATTTACAGATGAAGCTAGTCTTTAATCACATATTGAGTTTTTATTACCACAGACTACTCAAAAAAGAAAAGAGTCAACTGTAGTTAGGATCATCAAATCAATGCAAATGATATCCTTTCTTTTAGCTGCATTCTATGTGCTTCACCAGGGCTACATACAGTTTTGAATTCAGAGTTTTCCTCTTCCTCCTTGTTGCCCAAAGTTATAGAGCCCAGTTAGTTCAGTTATTTACCCCTAGCTGGGGGAAGAAATGGATTCATACCTTCCCCAAGGGTATCAGCACATAAGTGAATGCAATGAACTCAACTGTTATTCAAACTCAGCTCGCCAATTCTCCAATCCATTACTCTACTGTGCCTCCCCATAGCTTCAGAATATTCTTTTCTCAAATGAAGGAGAATATTTTTTTTTATATATATCCTATATGTTTTGAGTCTGAATATATCTGATGACAGCAGAAATAAACAAAGTACGACACATAAATTAGTAGACGAGTTGGAGATTCAAAAATTGGTTGCTGTAATTTTTTGCAATTTATCTTTATTTAATGTCAAAAAGAAATGCTTCATTGTGATAATTAAGCAATAATATCTAAATTACAAATTAGAAACAATGTAAAACAGAGTGAGAAGCAAAAACAAGTTAGTTATATAAGAAAACTTGATAACTCATCACTTGGTCTTAACTGTCCCAAGGTTAAAGAAGAAGCCAAGAGGTCATATCAACAGAATCTATAATTACAGCATTGGACATTCACTATGACAGTCATTATGAATGGTGGAAGTAACAAGCTATTATTTATTAAACATGATAATATTTTTTAAAGACGAAGGAGAAAAATCAATTGGAAAGTGCAAATCCAATTGGCAATGCTTTCTCAGCTTTTGTTGAGGTTCAGTTGCAGAGAAAAGGTGAAAAGATAAATTCATGAACACTATAAATATTTTAAAAAGTAAAAGAGTTAGAAAGCTCATTCAGATTTATTAACAGAACTAAAATCTCTTGGGAGGAAATGAAATAGATTTTGTTATCAAAAACAAAATATGTAAAAAAGCACAAAGTAATGTTAAAACAGAAGATCTGATATGACATCATTGGTTCAATATTCAAATGATAAGACAAAAATAACTTTGCATTTTTTAATACAGAAACAATTTTACACACATTTTATTACCAGAGAATATAGACAATAATAATACTAAGAATCCAACAAATTTTTATCTTCAAAGACAATTCAGTATTATGTTATTGAATTCATCTCCAGAATCTATCTAACATATCTGTAAGTCTACTATTCATCCATGCTTAAATATTCCTGCAGTATATGGCCCAGTGACCCTGTTATTTACCTTGAGCTCCTTGATAAAATCCAACGAAGAATCAGCAATATTATTGGTCCTGATCTGGCAGCTCAGCTCCGATCACTTTCCGCCTCCATAATGTTGTCTCTCTGCGTCTTTTCTATAAATACTTTCATGGTAATTTTTTGGATGAACTCTACACTATGGTATTTTGAATTTAAGTGCAGTACTAGACTGGCATTGAGATATTATCAATTTACAGATGTAACCATAAATGTTCTGCTAACAGTTTCTTTTCTCACACATCTCAATTGTGAAATTCCCTTCCAGCTCCATGCTTTCTAGATAACTTTAATCTTCAAAAATGCAATGTCAATCACTATCTACTATCCTCCTAATTACTCCACACCCTGTAACCTCATGTGTCTTAGTGGCTTTACTTCCTTGCATGCGGTGATACTCTTTTTAAAAAAAATATTATATATATATATATATATATATAAAATGAAAATTAAAAGCTCTTTCTCTTATCAATTTATAAATACATTCAGGAAGAATTATTTTATTATTTTTTTTTTTTTTTTACATAAAAAGTCGAAAAAATTTCCATTTTTAAGCTTAAACTTTTATTTAGTAAAATAATTTAAAGTAACAATATGTAAGAATAACATACCCTTTCATTCCTGTAGATTAAAAAATAAAAAAACAATTTCTTGATATTGAAAAAACTTCTGCATCATGAATACCTTTTATTAAAAAAAAAAAAAAAAAAAAATGTGCATTTTTCTGTTCATGTTTGATTTGTTTCATCCAAGTGGCCATAAATCTTGAGCATGATGGCTGATTACAAGAAGAAAAATCAAATGTAACGCTTAATGCTTTTACTACACCACAACTCTACACTGGGGGAAATAATCAAGGAGGCACTTTAAAAATATTTTGAAAGGAGATAATACAAACTATATTAAAATCTAAGTAAGTAGTTAAAATTCATTAAGTAAGAGAAAAAAAAAAAAAAAAAAAACCTCTAGTATCTCTGCTCAAACTCAGAAATTTATTTACAATATCCATTACTTTTTTTTCTATCACCCAGTTTACACCCCACCCAGGTCTTTTGAACAAGAGTAGAGGTTTATCCATGGTTTCTTGTTTAGAAAGTGGTTTCCAGTTCCTTCTAAAATCTTTATTCTCTTTCACTCCCAGTAACCACTCGCGTCTCAGTCACATTATCACCTTGCTTGGGGTGAATAGATTAAAAAAAAAAAAAAAAAAAAGAAAAAGAAATCTCCTAATTTTTTGATAATGGCCCAACGATTACCAAATTAGATTGGACATCACATGTTATAATGATCAAAAATTCTGCAAATTCATGAGTAATCCTAAGTAGAAAGAAAACAATGACTTTAACAGTATAAGAAGAAAAGCAATGTCCTTCATCATTTAAAAATCAATAACATACAATAGAAAAAAAAAAATGGAGAAAAATTTAAATTTTAAAATTATCTGTTGACTCATTAACAGCAGAAACCTGTCATTTCCAGTTGAATCATACAACTGCAATGATGGAAATGTGTTAAGGACATTTTTCTACTCCTGTAGCTACAAATATCCTCAAAGCAATCTTTGCTACTTCCAGTAAATATTGACATCTAAGCTTCCTCAGCAATGAACAGCAAAACAAAACATTAACCTGAAATCTATTTTGATAATACAGCAGTTTCGCAACATCTATGTGAATCTCAGCACATTGGCTGTAACACCAACATGCACAGAGCTTTGGTGGTTGAGGGAAGTGAAAAAAAAAACATTCCACAAGCTCTCAAATTTATTAAAGAAGAAAGATCCATACGTATATGCTACCTATTTATTTTGACAAAAACTTCAACAAATAAAGAGAGCACGATAACACCATTAGATAGAGCAAATTCCCAACAATAATCCCTCCCTCTTGCCAACCATAATCACCACCTCTAGCTATGCTTTTAACCTTATCTACCACCTAACTGTGCTCATATCCACTCTTTGGTCTCCATAAACATTCAGGAAGTATAATTGAGTGTAAATGAGAGTATTTTTCTTTTTGCACATCTCTGCATTTTCATGTCAGACACTATTTTGCCAGACTGTAAGGCAAAAAAAAATATTCGTTATTGGCAAGAAAGTTCAACCTCTACTGCCATATCACCAACATCCACCTCTAACATTGTGAGCCCGCATACTAAAATAAGTAACATTACTCTCTGGGTAACCCTTGTACTGTCCTTACATTTTGAACAATTTGCAGATAGGAAGCAAGAAACAACTTATAATATGGAGTAGTGTGAGGATGACAGAAGAATCCATATTATTTAAAATTTTTACAATATGGGGGGGTCTTGTGACGCTCATCCTGAGCAAGTCAACATTCAAGTATATCTATTTCAATGCAACAAAAATCTTTCATACTCTGTCATTTTCATTCTTCACTCTCTCCAGCTGGAGCCAAAATTGTTTTAACTCCATGCCTCAAAATATTGACCGAAATACATTTTGTTGATATTGTTCAGAATAAAGAAAGAAAAAAAAAAAAAAAAAGAAAGAAAAAAAAAAAAAAAAAAAAAAAAAAAAAAAAAAAAAAAAAAAAGAAAGAAAAAAAAAAAAAAAAAAAAAAAAAAAAAAAAAACAAAGAAAGAAAGAATGTAAAAAAAGGATAAAATAAAATTAACGTAGCTAGTCAGGCTCAATAAATCTGAGCCATTTTAAAGCTGGAAACATGCTTAATCGGCAATGTATTTCTTGCTTTAATTTTATAAATAATCTTTTAAAAATCTTTAATGACTTGTATGCCATTTTTTTCAAAAAACACCTTTTTATTTCAACTTATTCTTTTCAAATGTCTATTTTAAATAATTTCTTCCGTACAGTATCAGTTTTTTTTTGTTTGTTTTTTTAGCAGAATATATCAATTGAATAAGGGCAAATTAAATTTAGCCCTAAAAGCAAAAAAATTGGCAGTCTTAAATTGTCAACTGGAGGGTTGGGTTGAGGAGTGTGACTGAGGTAGTATTGAGGAAATATGATATCAGTCAGCAGTACTGATCATAAAGTGTACAATGAATTAAACTAAAAATTCAGAGATTCATAAACACACTAACACAGAGACATATATACAAACACACACTCAAGATAGATACACACATTTTACATATCTGGAAATTTTTTTTAAAATAAATGTTTGTTTTTATAGAATTATTACAATTTCATGCACAGAGATTTTTAAAAATGATATAATTTGGTTAGAGTAAAAGAATCATTTTAGCATCTAACTTATACCAATAGTATATTTTGTTAAAAATTGTAATAAGCCTCACAAACATTAATACCTAGAATCACAACTGATATATATTTTTCTTCCAAATAGAAAAGGTCTCCAAATACATTCTCTTCACTTTCAATAACTTGCTATTATTAGCATCCAATCATCTACATTATGACTTATATAATAAAATATGACAATGTTTTCACTATAAAAATTGTGTTAGACTGAAAACACTGGTAAAATAAGAACAAGAAAAAAGTTTTAATGTCACAAAAAGAAATTTCAGAAAAATGAAAGTAAGACAAATTAAGAAAAACGAATTGACCAGAAAGAAAAGATGCAGAATATTAAGAATATTGGCTAAAGACTTGAAAGCAAACAAACTATCACCCTTAAGTGGACATCATAAAGAGAAAGATCTAAGTTGAGTGAAGAAGTACATGAAAACTTATTTAACAACAGTAATTTCAGTGATAATTGTATTAGATGAACTTGATGGTTGGCTCTTTCCTGAAAATAGTCAATCAACACAACATAGAATACAACAGGCAGGAAATGGTGTAATGTTTTGGTTATTATAGGCATTAAATTGTAAGTCACTTCAAAATTGATTCTGGTATCAAGATAAAACTTTAATTGATTAATTTTGTTTTTTACAGTTTATCAACCCTTTGTTAGTTATTTAATGCAGAAACATATTTTTGACTGTAAGAATGTATTTTTTTTTGTGAGTGAATATTGCATTAACAATTGTTTGAGAATAACAATGATTTTTTCCAGATACAAGTCCTACTATTTAGCCCATAGCTGAGTGGATGAGATGCAAGATAAATGTAAAGAATAATTGTAATTTCTTGGACATGTTTTGATTGGTACAGATTACATCCAAGAAGCTTTGTCAAAGAAAGTCTATTCATACAAGACAATACTACTTTAGATTTTGCAAAGCTGGTTATTGCACACAAATTTATGGACTGGCCCTCAGTCTCTTCAGATATAAAGCAAGGAGGCAAACTTGACTATTTTTAAAAGAGATGTATAAGAGAATAGAAAACAATATTCAAGCAAAGAGGATCTCTGGAAAGCAATAAAATATGTGGCAAGTAATGTGGCAGTTAAAACAGTAAAAAAGTTAAAATCAATGATTGAAACACTGGTGAAGGTTATAGAATGTCCAAGAGCTCTCATATTAATATATAAAATAATTATTTTTTGTGTGTATGGGATATTGTCTTAGTGAAATATATGTTTTTATGATTCATACCTTTTGAAGTTATTTATCATTTTAAAAAAAAATTATGTTGCACTGGGGCCTTCTCATTGGAGATTTTGATTAAGACTAAGGTTATTCTTTTTCTCATTTGAACAATAAAATCCTACCAACTTGATATAAATTTGTTCAATTCTCAAATGGAAAGAAAACAGCCAGATCCTTTAAACAAATGAAATTGATGAATGTATGTTTCTTTAGCTATTATGAAATACTTTAAAAGGCGCAATATATCAATGTTATATCATAGCTCATTATATTGAGATTTATATATATATATATATATATATATATATATTTGGTTGGATAGATGTGAGTTTGTGACCCTGGTACCGCGCATATAATATATAAATAATTATACATATATATATTTATTTATATTTATATACACTTTTCATATATATATGTATGTGTGTGTGTGTGTGTGTGTGTGTGTGTGTGTGTGTGTTTTATCATAACTCAGCTATTATTCTTAGATATTTTGCAAATCCACTGCTGACAACTCTTAAACAGGTGCCATCTTAATATAGATATTTCCTTCTCCAAGTTGATTTATGATTAAGGAGTCTGATAGGTCACAAGATTTGGCAACTACTCACTGATCATTAAATATATAGGATTTTTTGAAATGATAACATGGACCCACAAGTAAAAATAGAATAACATATTCATATTTTAATAAAAGCGATATAAGATATAGATTATAATTTCATAAGACAAAGAAATGAAAATACCGTATATTTCTACATATAAGATGACATTTAAACTCCAAAAATTACCCTTAAAAATTAGGAGTCATAAAAAAGAAACCTTAATTTCCGAGTGATGTTTGTCAGTAGGCTAACCTCGGCCTTGGGATGATAAACAATATACATGAAAAGATCCACATTATCAAATAAACTGATAATAAAAGTAATAAAACCATTTCTACTCTATATATTAATGGCATAACTTCATAATAAATTGGCTACTCAGAAAATAATTCCATATCAATGGAATCAACTTATATCTATGGAAGCTCAGCTGAGTAAACACTGAGTTATGATTGCATTCACAACAACCTTTACCTTTCTCTAAACTTTCAGTAATCATCATGGTAGTGTTAATTACAACAGTAATAGCATTTAGGATAACATAATATTCATTTCTCATTAAAAAAGTAAATGGCCATTCCATTATTACAAGCCATTTGTAATTGTTTAGATATAGAAAAAGAAGAATCAGTATTGACAAAAGATCATGTGATGAAATGTAAACAATAAAATGGTTTCCCTTTTAGGGAAAATGTGTAGGAAAAAACATGATATACAATGATTTTTTTTATTTTGTTTATTTTAAATTTCTAAGGATACAGTAACAACATTTCCAATAATATTACCTTTATATAAGCAGTCGTCTTATACTACAGGTATAGGATAAATTCATGAAAGTTTGCTATATTTTCTTTACCTTGTCTTATCTATACAAGAAAATATATGGTAACTATTTTCTTTTGTAGAACTTTAAGTAAAAAATTTAAAATTGTGAATTAAAATTTAAGCTTAGACTTAATACTATAATAAGTATATGACCCTTACTCCTCAGAGATTAAAAAAAAAAATTGAAGAATTTATTAGTTTTATAAAATATGTTAATATTTTAAAACTAATAAATACTAATATGGTATTTAAAACTTTAACAATTTGTTTCAGACACTTGTCAGGCATGACAGATAAGGAATATAAAATTAACATTTTTAAAAATAAAAGATTTCCTCTTTGGCATATCAACACCTCTATGGATTATTTAATGACAAAATGCAAATATTTTGAAAACAGTTTTATGGCTTCAACTACAGATAAAATGGATTGTTGGTCATTTTGCTATAAAATATATTGTTGGTAATTCTGTTTTATTCTGTTGGTAATTTTACTATAAACATGTATCGTTGGTAACATTTTGTATATATAAAAATATATTGCTGGTATTTTTACTATAAAAATCTATTTTTATACATTCATAATATTTGGGGGTTCCCAATTTACCCACAGTTGAGGCCTTAACAGATGTTACCATCCCAGATCAGTATGGACCTGGGAAGAACAGCAATTAAGAGGTGGTTCCACATGCCTCAAAGTCTCCAATCTTCTGATCAGAGTTTTTCATCATAGCCCAGGACTACCATTTTAGGAATTTCCATGCCATATACAACAATGAAATACAATATAACTTTATATCAAATTTAAAATAGAACAAATTTGAAAAATGTTAGTTCATATTGTAAAAAATCTGAAAGGGGAGGTACTGACAATTAGAAAAGCAGTGGTTACTTTTGAGAGTAGACGTTTTAAGATAATAATGATTTAAAGAATCAAATAAGAAATAACTTTTTCTCTAAACACTCAAATATAGTTTATTTCATTCTCATCTCCAGCAGAAAATGAGAAGATACTAATTGACATTTGGTTCACTCTTCAATATTTGTATTCACTAATATTGAAAAATTTAAGTAAAAGCTGATGATAATATTTTAATAAAGTCTAATGTCAATCCAAAAATGTTACTTAAATTTGTAATTTTTTTTTTTAATCATTTCATCCCAAGCAAGGCAATAGAGCCATTAAACTGCAAAGGGTTACTGTGTGCTAGTGAATATAAGAAAAATATCACTATTAAGGAAAGAGCACAATAAAAAAACAAGAATTAAGAAGACAGAAGATAACGATTAACAATGCCTTTAAAGAAGCTGGGAGAGAGTTCCACAGGTGAATAGTGCGATAGAAGAAACTGTTTGCATAGAACTTATGGTTACATCTAACAATTTCAATTGTAAAATGATGAGACCTTGCTGCCAATCTAGTACTGCACTTAAATTCATAAAGTCTAAGTGTCATGGTGGAAAAGTCACCAGAAGAATTACTATGAAAGTATTTATTAAAAAAAAAAAAGTTACAGAGAAGATATGTTACGGTAGTGGAAAAGTGATTGAAGCCAAGATACCAAGTCAGTACTCTGTTGTGTTCCAACTATGATATTTTCAGCTTGAATAATATTCTTATACTTTGCCATGAAGCTGAATGAATTGGCCAACACCTGTGCCAGGGAAAAATTCACCACCCCCAACTCACCCTATATACACCAATATACTATCACCTCCAAATTTAACTGATTTCTTTACTCATTTTGGAAGCATTCTCTCACTTTTATGTCATTTGACATCATGCGTGATATGGGAGAGCCAGTCAAATTAAGTTTCCTCACTGAAGAACATTATTACCCAAATTTCATCAATCTCGACAATGTGTAGCTGACTTGATTTCTTAAAATTGCTTGTAGTAAAAATAATTGTATTAAAAACAAAAATTAATTTGGAATATAATATTCTTTTAAAGCTTACCTAACAACGATATTTTAACTACCAGAGAACTTAATAAAACCATATGCACTGTCTAGGATTCAAGTGCCACTAGCTAACATTTTGCATCAGTTGAGTATCTGTGCACTCAAATGTTATGTGGGTATTTCTGTCTTGCAATATAAATAGAGCACAAAGAACAAATAGATAAATCTTTAATAACAGTAGTATTTTGAAAATATGAAAACAAAAAGTAGTCAATTTAAATCACCACAAGGCCAACAAAATCTGAGTCATCAGATCCTGAGGCAAAAAACTCAGTAAAATAGAAAGTAAAATAAAATTAATTTCATTTTTCTGGCTTGTTACAGCCACATCACATTGAAACCCCAATTCCTGTATAATCACCAAAGTTAAGCAACCTCAAGCCTGATCAGTAGATGAGTGACCACTTGAAAATACCAGGTGCTGTAAGCCTTGATGTGCAGGTGGCGTAATGGTTAATCAGAAAGCTGAGTTCCAATTTCTTTTGGTTTCATTATATTCATTTATGCACAAAATGTCCTTGGAAAAACTATGAATCCACCTCTTCTCCCCCAGCTATGGGTTAATTAGTAATACTTGTATCACTAAATCCTCATTATCCCTCAACCCCTCCAAAAATCTTACAATCTAAGAATATTTTCTGGCTAACCTGCAAAGGGTTGATAAACCATAGAAAACGAATCAATCCATTTCGTTTTTCCAGTTGGTTTGTCATATACTTTTCTAAACATCAGTAGAGATGGGGGGGGGACATGCCCTCCATCATAAAATATATAAAGATTTACCTAGTATTCTTATTTTCAAATTTCATCATCACCTGTTTTACTGTATTGATCTTACTAGGGAAAACTAAAAACTGATCACTTGAAAATAGCAACAAATTATACAATAGTTTTATTTGCAGCAAACCATAAAATTTAATGGTGTCAAGATATAGCAATCAAGTTCATGACAAGGACAGCACAGATATTAGCAATAAAATCAGATTAGAGTTAACCTTGCTAACACATTTAATACTGAGAAGATAATCTGGATATAAAATTCTCAATAAAAGTATTTCATTAATGGAGGAGAGGCAACATTATGACTATGTGTGGAACTTTAAAAGCTTAGAAATTACAGAATATTTCATACATAAATTACCAAAAGCTAAGCTACTTTTTTTTCTCTGAATTGACACATCTCCAAACATACAAAAATATACATCACATTCAAATTTCAGAAGGCAGCACATGAGATTATTATAATCACTTTTAGAGAAAGAAAGTAAATACATTTTTTGTTAAAATAATTTTCTTCTAACTAAAATAAACTATATTACAATTACTATGAAATAATAATATTTTGCATTTAATTAACGAGATACATAAGGTGGTTTAAGCAGATTTAATTTCATTAAAGAATTTTGTGATAAATGTTGAATTTTTACTTTATCTAATCATCACAAAAAATTTAATGGCATAATTCTTAAATTAGTATTTGTAGCAAACTGATAACAGTAAACAAAGTTTCTCATTGATTAATTGTTGAATAATTCGATACAATCTAACTCCCCGAGAAAAAAAGCAGCTTTTGAAAAACAGAAATTACACAATACTTCTATCATGATCTATAAGAATAAAATATTAAACACAATAAAGATCTATGATGATGTTTGCAAACTAGTTTAACTAGAGAAATTTCAGATAGCATTACCATCTAATATGTACAATACAAGTATTATAAACAAAATAAAGATGCATTTATTATATTCAAGAATGAAAATAAGTAATTCCACTTTCAGTTGAAAATTAAAGATCTCCATACCCATGTTTTAGAACAAAACAAAAAAAATCATTGGAAAATATTGTATAGCCCTAAATACATTGGTCCCCAAACATTTTTTCTCTGGGCTGCATTTTCAAGATGAAAATTTGCTCATGTCTTTTATGTGATCAAAAGTACATTTAAAAATAAAAAAAAAAAGCTGAGGGTTAAAGGAAATAATCATTGATTTGAAGTCATAACATTATCATTGATAACTCTCTCCCCCAATTTGCAGACTCTTGTTATAGTCTTAATACTTCATATAATGCAAAAATATCACAATGATAAAATCAGTCAAAAATTACTTATAACTATACTCAGACTCAAGCATGCTATTATAAGTAATCCATAACAATATTTTAAATTTTGAAATATTTATTTTTGGCATATGAATTTTTTGAAACTGCAAATCTTTGATTGTCTTTCAATCATTCCATCTCACCTGTTATCCATTTTAGAACCACTGCCCTAATATAAAAATTTTTGTTACAACAATATTTGAATTTAAACATGTATTTTTATTTAAATATGTGAAAGAAATAAGGAATCTTTTTTAAAAAAACATGTTTATGTGAAAACGTCTTTCATTTAAAAAACACAGATGTTTTAAAACTTGACTGCCTTTGACAAAGAATTTCTAATTTCACCTATTATGGCTTATTTAAAAAATATTTACATCATTGAAAATAACAACAAACCTATCAAAAATATGATATAAATATTATTTTTCACCTTTTCATAGAAACAGTGATATGCATTTAAAATTTGTTTACCTTTTTAAAATGTCCCTGTTTAAAAATTGAATAGATTTTGTGACATGTGCATGCAGTTTGCAATTTTCAAAAATCAACAAAATTTGAAGGAAATTAAACATTTGGTACTTATTTTTAAAATTCTGCTTTTATTTATGAAAATGTTAGTTTAGAGAAAAAATATTTATGTACACTGATTCCCCAAACACTATTTAATTTTACTTTACAGTATTTCATTAACAAGAAATTCAAACTGGATTTTACATAAATATGAACCTTCAATTTTAAATTTTTGTCAATAATTTGTTGCAATAAATGAAAAATTCAATATATTCTCCACAGATTTAGAAAAATTATTAAAAAAAAAAAAATGCAAATTTGTAATAAATTCCTTTCTCTCAGCAAAAGAAAGTATTTCATAAAATATCTTATAAAAAAAAAAAAAAAAAAAAAAGAAATAAGCCTATTCTTGCCAAAGGCAATAGTCATCCTTTTTTTTTTTTCTGGCCTGAAAGAATCATTTCAAGATAATAATTTCCTAAAAGTGGAATTAAAATCTGAAATAAAATGTTGTACACTGATTATCAAGCAGAAGCCGATAAATAGTAGCCAAGTTGTCAACAAAATTCTTTTAATGAAACTCAGAATAACCAAACTCGAAGAACAAATGCTAACAGTTCCAGTGTGAGTCAACCTGTGTTCTGCAGCCAATGAAAAGATGGATCTTCCTTCTTTCATTGATGACTCAGCATCTCCCTGGACATAACACAGCTACGACATTGCTTGTGACCTATGAAACAATATATCACTAACAGGTCTGGTGGAGAGATAGAGCAAAAGACAGATAATTGAGAGGTTGAAAGTTTAATTTCAGATGCCAATGATAAAAAAAATTGTTTTTGAATAATAAAATTCCCATGACATCTGTAAATAAAAGAACCGCAAAAATATTCCTGAAGTCTGTATATAATAATATAGTATCTGTCTATATATTTCAGAGATGAGGTATTTTAATTATTTACATTGCTTGGACTGTTGTCCTCATCTTCATTGCCACATTCATGGCATTTTCACAATGCTTTTATTCAGTAGGCCAGGTGTCCTGGCATGTGGAACTAGAACAATCTACCTTGGTGGATGAAATAAAAAATTCAGTTCAAAATTCTAATCACCTGAAAATTAAATTGAGGGTTCATTTCAAAATTCCCTGAAGAAGGCCAGAGAACACAATGACTGAAACATCGTAATAATAACAACAAAAATGAGGATGTTAGCATAACTATGAATAATGTTTATTATAATTATTATTATTCAGTAGAAAATACAGATCTTTTCTACTATTTACCTCTGGTTTAAACAACATTCTTCCTCTGTTGTCTTGTTGTAGTGATGAATAGTCTTATCTCTTGTTCTCAAGATTATAAATCATTTTTGTTTGTTTCCAGTTATTTTTAAATGGACAATCAAATGACCAGGAATTGTAAACAATCAATCAATAATGATTACATTTAAAAGGAAAACATTCCGTCTACATCTATCAATATTGAACGTAATGGATTCACATCTTGAGAAACTCCTTTCTAAATAATCTCATTTGTTACGAAGGAAAAGAAGCAAATTGAATCATCGTGAAAGGAAGGAAGAGATGTTTAATACTGCATTACTCATTAAGATGTCACTGTGCCTGTTAGCTTCATACACAGATTTCTAATAATATTCTGTAGATTTGTACTCTTGAAACCTGCAGCTTCTGTGACCAATTCCATTTCCTTCCTTTCTGTAAATGGCGAAATGATTAAGAACTTTAATTTTCATCTCGTCACAGATATTCTACACCAACAACATCCACGTCATCTGATGATGAATTGAGAACGAACTACTTGAAATCACAAAAACTGCATCAACAACCTTTTCAATTTTTAGGAAACTTCAAAATATATCTAGTCCTGGGTATGATGATAAACTACGTCCAGCAGCAAGGCCTCTGATCGGGAGGTTTTAAGGAGCATGGAATTAACTCTTAACTTCTGTTGTTCCCAGGTTCACTCGCACATGGGGTGGTAGCACCTGTTAGAGTCCCAGATATGGGCAAATAGTAAACCCCCAAACAAAATATATATTTTTATATAGTAAAATTACCAGCAATACCTATTTATAGTAAAATTACTAGCAATACCTATTTATAGTAAAATTACCAACAATACATTTTTAAAGCAAAATGACCATAAGTACATTTTAACTATAGTTGAAAGCATACAATTGTGTTCAAATATATTTAGTTGAAGCCGTAAAATTGTGTTCAAAATATTTAGATTTCAGCATTAAATAATCTGTAGAGGTCGATTTGCTGCTAAACAAAATCGACCAACATTCAAAACATTTCACAAATCCAGTGATTTGGACAAGAAAAGTTTCCAATTATTTCTTTTCCTTTTAAGGCACTTTTGTTTAATGATTCATGTATTCAATCCTTGATGCAACTTAAGGGTTGTTTTTGAGGTTGCGACTTTTGAAGATTTAATTTTGACGCTAATTTTAAAGAGGTTGCATCATACACGAGATATAAAATTAGCATACATACTGCTGGGCCTGGCTACGTTGTTGACCAAGCTATAGACATCTCCAAAGCATTTGATAGGGTTTAGCATGCTGGCCTTCTTCGCAAGCTCCAGGTCGATTGTTTGACTTAATACAATCATTTTGTTTAACCGCGAACTGAAGGTCGTTCTCAATGGATTCTCCTCCAGCTCCTATCCCACGAACGCAGGTGTTTCCCAAGGCTCCATTCTTGGCCCTACTCTGTTCCTTATCTTCATCAACGATCTTCCGGACACCATTGATTCCCAAGTAGGAATCTACACGGACGACACTACAATTTTCTCCTGCCTCAAAAACAAATCTAGTGTCGATGACAAAACTAGCCTGGCCATTCGTCTCGAAAAGGACCTCCAATTGGTTGTGAACTGGGGCAGTAATTGGCTGGTTAGCTTTAATGCCTCCAAAACAGAACTGCTCTCTATTAATCACCACAGAGATCCTTCCCTGCCCCCCATTAGAATGTCCGACGCTCAACTTCCCGAGAGCACCTCTCTGTGGCTGCTCGGTCTCACTTGTCTACTGGCCTGAGATGGAACAAATACATTGTGTCAATTGCTTCGTCCACCACAAGGAAAGTTGGCTCCTTGTGCCGCACCAGGAAATTTTTCTCCCCAGAATCGATCCTTCAAATCTACAAATCAACCATTTGCCCTTGCATGGAGTATTGCTGCCACATATGGTCTGGAGCCCCTACTGTTTGCCTTGGGGTTCTTGATAAGATCCAGAGACGGATATGCAATATAATTGGCCCCACTCTGGCATCTCGTCTGCAGTCGCTCACTCACAGACATGTCGTCGCCTCTCTCTGTCTTTTTCCCTCACAAAAATATGCAGTGGCAAGGGGAACAATTCTAGAAAGAAATTAATTATTTTCTGTTGCCATAGCAGGATATAACACAACTACGAAATTCAAATGCAGAATAAACTTTTTGTACAGCAAATGAAGTCAAATACAGATTGATAAAGCTTGTGGATATTCATCACAGATGGGGAAGCTAAAAACTGTGTCATTTGTTTTGTATGCTACAAAGCAATGGACATTGTACAATATATATATATATATATATATATATATATATATATATATATATATATATATATACACACACACATACACACACACACACAAGCCAATCGATGAAATTATCAATGAATTACTTTTTTTTTTTCTGACCTTGTTTCTAGCATCTCCTTCAAAGCAACTTCCTTCTGAGCCTGTATGCTCATTCAGAAAGAATACCAGAAAAAGTCTGTGTAGTGTTACTTACTTGCAAGAAGCAGTATACAATCAACTGCCTCATGGGTCATAGCTGTTGCTATTAATGGTCTTTGTGACTTCATATGTAAATGAGTCACCTCAGTCTGTACTATATTTAGTTTGTTTTTTGTTGTTCACATTCCTTGAACCTTTGAGTTTTTCAGGATCTAGATGATCATGGATCTCCACAGCTTCTTGTAGGATTGCTTTTTGTTTTTGTATTGCTTGTTCTGATATCCATTTGCTCAAACCTATCAAGCAGCATATAAGGTGAATGCAAAATTTTCTTGCTTTTTTTTTAATTTTATTTTTTACAAAATATTTTCTTCATAAAAGTTTATCACATTATTTTTCAGTCATGAAAATATTTTCTCTGGTTTTCTATGACATTAGCTACTTTTCAAGTAAATTGTGTATTCTGTCATAAAAGAACAATTCCAGTTTTGATTCATTGGTTACTTTGAGATCTTGAACTTGTTGAACTGATGAGTGTTGCCCAAAGTAAAAGAAATGGTAATTTGAAGATGACATGCCTGAAGAATATTCTGCATGTAGAACTTCCAATTTCTGCATTTGCAACACTAACAAGACTCATTTTTTGGAGGCCTGAAATTATGCTAACTGAAACTTCTGAGATAAATTCTATTCATTGAAATCTTTATCATTATGAGGCCAGCAACTGCAACAAGTGAACTTGTTGGATTACTCTGTGTTGAATATAAAAGCTGATTTGCTGTATGAATTATTATATATATTGACAACATTTTCGCCAGCCTTCTTCAAGTGATAAACGACGGAATTTCAAAATGAACCCTTTTAGTCCACTGCGGCAGATTGTTCTAGTTCCACGTGCCATGCCTTTTTTATGGATATCTCAGTTTCGGTTATTTCTCTTCAGTAACTCAACTCTCCAAGTTTTTGTTCCTCTCTGCTGTAGGCATGTATTGAACTCACAACTCTTGTGGTCAAGTCACTGGATTAATTCAATCTACTGGGCCATCTGTCCTTGAAGAATTGCTGTGAATATGACAATGAAGACAAAGACAACAGTCTGAACCGTGTAAATAGTTACAATACCTCAGAAATATAGACAGATGTTACATTCACTTTTGCAGAAATACACTTTGGAAAAAAGTACAAATCCATCACCTCTCTTTCTAGTAATGGGTGCTTGGCTCTTTAGCTGTGGTTGGTAACCAGTCTAGAATGATAACTTTGAATTCAAAACTATATGCAACCATTGACACATCGATGGACTTCACAATGAGACCTACAACAATGTTGATGTATTATTGTGGTGAAGATTTAATCCCATAGATTGAACAATAAGCAATGAAAATTTCTAACCAAATTTCAGTTGATGACTATATATAAACGTATTGATCCACTCTTGTATGTAAAAAAAGGTTTTATATCTATAACTAAAAGGCACAAAAATAAAGGAACGCTACAAATCAGATTGAGTTGTGAGAGTTAAGTCAGAGAATGATAACTCCTCATCCTAGAAATTGAGACAGAAAAGAACTCCCTCCACCCAAAAAAGTCAATTTTGGACTTTCAAATTTCCTATTAAAAAAAAAAAAAAAAAATTTCCTAGAGAGGGAAAAAAAAAAAAAAAAATGATTGAGAGAGAGACAGAAAAGAACTCCCTCCACCCAAAAAAAAAGAGACTTATATCCAAAAAAAAAAAAAAATGATAGGAAAAAAAAAACTTTATCATTTGTTTATTTATTTTCCTTTTCTTTTGTTTTCTTTAAAGACTACAGGGGGTTGTGTTTTTATCCTTTTAGTCCCACAGCAATTATCATTAACTATTTTTTCAAAACTTTAAGCAAGCTGATATGGAAGTTATCCATTATAATTGCATCATTTGTAGCAATTTTCGTGCTGTTTTTGTCTTAAAGTGACACATGCTCACCAAGTTAGAAACTCAAATAATAAGAAAAAGTTTCAAACAAAAAAAAAAAATGCTATTTCTTTTTTCCAAACTTTATTTTTCTTATGTGGCATTTATGCTGAAATTAAGAATGGCTATAAAGGCAATATCCGAAAGATCTTTATTCTTTGATTCTTGAGATCCCCAACTGTTTAAGTAGCTCAAATGATGCATGCAAATGATGAATACAAATCCAGTAGAAATTAAATTTGATTTTTATATTATTTATCTTATTTCTATTCAATGCATTCTATTCACGGTTTTCTTCATTAGCAAAAATAACATTCATAAATTCTGTATTATAAACTTTTATGCAAGAGTAAAAATTGCTTGAGATTTTCCCTACTTTGAAAACTTGACTAATAACTTCAAATAAATCAATAGAAAAAGATCCTTTTTGTTTTAAAAATCACTTCGATCTAAACCATAATCTTAGTCTACTAATACATTCTTACAGATACTACACTTTATCATCTGAAACTGTATAAATTAGAACAATTTTCCCAGATCAACAGAGTCAAATGAAACTTCCTTTGATCCACTCTGCTAACATCAAATATGTTCAATACTTTGTTTTTATGACTTTTCATTTGCTTCTTGAAATTACTGTTTATGCAGAATTTCAATATTGTGTTTCTTTACTTTTTCCCTTTTATAAATAGTCAAGAACGACATACATGTGAACTTAGAATCATTGGATTTATTTGGAATAATATTTTTATGATTACCATTTCCTTTCTGATATTATCAAAAGAGAATCAGAATACAAGCAAGATCAGTTGAAAATATCTCAAAACTCCACATCATCATCATCAATTGTTCCTTTGTATTCAACGAAGACACATGGGATTTTTACTCTTCTTTCTCTTCATTGTCTGCACTGGATTAAAGTGTCAAACTGTTGTCACACACCACCAGCAGCAGCAGTCCCTGGTTTGAATAGCACCTGATCCCATGGAAAGCCAAAGCAGTACAATGGAAGCATTAGCCAAATACTCCGCAGTAGCATGCTAACTGTACTAGATATCGCCAATCATTGGTTCTGCTGGAGAACTCATCTGCCTGCCAAGGAGAGCAGTGCTGACCAAACAGTCTGATGCAGACTGTACTCTGCATCTGCAATCTGCCATCCTGATGCCACTGGCTTCACCATCACCCTGGCACAGGGAGCTTAGGAGTTGCTAAGACTTGTTCAAGGTCTCACCTCGACCTAACAGAGGTAAGGAGTCAGTCTACTTCTCCTTTGATGAGATGCAATCCAAAGATCGATCTCACCACACTGTCCTTAAAACTGATACCACCAGTAACAACATTGTACTCACACAATGTCCCTAATTAAATTTCCAGCGTCTTTCTGTTACACATTGTTAGTTTATCAATACTGAACTTGTTGGAACACTGAACTTGTATTGGAACACATTTTACTTTGCAGATTTTGATAATGAAAGCTGCATGTTTAATAGAATGAATAAATAAGCTGAAAAAGTGAGATAATATCAATAAAATCCAAAACTATGACACAGCTTGCAATGAAGGCTTGATCAGGAGCTAAAAAGAAGAGAGAAAGAGAGAAACAAAAAACTGCACTGATGCTTCTCTTTTTTCTTTTTTTTTCTTTTTACAAGATTATGTTACAGGATAAATAACTGTGGACTTATGTGGCATGAATTCTAATCCTGCTAGTAGCAGATGGATTAACGAGACATTTGTTTATATATCTGATGCATCATAGGATATATAGGCTGGAATCAGCTTGATATACAAAAATGGGTGAATGTGTTATGTAATCATTAAACTTATTAACAGAGATTAGATATTTTAGTGAAAGGAAAAGACAGGAAAATGCTGCAATTGCACCTTTGTCACAGTTTTTTTAAGCAATAGAGTTGTACCAAAAGATTCTTCAAAAATATCAAATTTACAAAGATTAATAAAACAAAAGAGGAAAAAATTGCTTATGGCAGACTCTCCTATCATGAATGATAAATGAGGGTCAGCATTGAATGGTACCTTTTGTCTTAGACTTATACATGCTAGCCGGAGCTATTGTGGAGAAAATCAGGTATGGGAAAGACATCTTTCATTTGTGCTTTCTTAAGTGTGATACTAGCCCAGCCTTGCTGGGAGTTGAAATTTGTTAAAGCAGGATTTTGATGACATCTCTGCTTCAGAGATTGACGAAGCTGGTCACGGTGCTTCAGTCTACTGTCTTCAAAACCCTTTAATTTAATGAAACATGTCTTACGCCACTCCTTTTGGTTTAATGATTGGGCTCCCCAGGCTTCTTTGGAAGCCTATCCTCATCTATTCTCACAATATGACCAGCCCACCTAAATTGTATCTTTGCTAGAATGGTTTATATATATATATTATTAACATATGCAAGTTATAACATCACTACAAAAATTACAACTTTTGTAGTAATCTTATAACATGCATATGGTATAAATTTGAATAAATATTATAATTAATAATCAAACAAATCTGTTTACTTCATATTAATTATATTGCTCTGTATAAATAAAATACATTGAGCAATTTTTTGTGGATCACTTCTAATATTTTTATATTACTAGGATCCACTTAGATCATATACCAACATATATATATATATATATATATATATATATATATATATATATATATATATATATATATATATTTTTAAGCATTGTGCCCCAAGCAAGGCGTGAAGCCACTAGGATGCAGGGGTTTGGAGCGAGAGCAGATAAGAGTGATAGGAGAAAGGAAGAGGAGAAGGATAGTGGGTAGATCAAGGTAATTGGAGATGTCGATTGACATTACATTTGAATAGTTGGAGATTATAGCTTTCAGGAAACAGTAATTGGGAGGGTGTTCCACTGGCGAGAGGTGCGAGGTATGAAGCTATTGGAGTAGAAGAGACGGCTACATTTGAAGGTTTCTATGGTGTAAGGGTGAGAGCGGGATGCCAGCCTTGTAGGGCGCTTTTGAATTCATGGAGTCTGGGAAAGAGAGAGCAGCTCATCAGAGCAGTTACCATGGAAGTATTTGTAGAAAAGACAGAGAGAGGCGACGGCGCGTCTGTGAGAGAGTGACTGCAAGCAAGACGCTAGATCAGGGCCAATTAGATTACATATCCTTCTCTGGATCTTGTCAAGAACTCCGAGGTAAGCAGAAGGTGCTCCAGCCCATATATGGTAGCAATACTCCATGCAAGGGCGAATGGTTGTTTTGTATATTTGAAGTATCGATTCAGGGGAGAAAAATTTCCTGGCGCGGATTTTTTTACTTCACTATATATATTAGTTTCATTAAAAATGACTGACAAAGTACTGGAGTTAAATTTTTTATTTAATTTTTTGGTATTCTTATAATTTGTTTTTCTTTTCTTTATCTCCAAGCACTTTTGGCAATTCTTTTCACAATTATCAAGTATGATTTTATTTTTACTTTTAACTGAATGTATGGATTTTATATATATATATATATAGCTAAAGGAATGTTTTTATCTTTCAAACATGGTCAGCACGGCAATAAAAACATTCCTATAACTCTAGATACATACATAAAAAAATCCATACATTCAGTTAAATGTAAAAATAAAATTATCCTTGGTAATGGCTAAAAGAATAGGCAAACATGTACAGACATACAGAACATTCAGATAATTTCTACAAACTTTATTTCCAGAAAAGAAAAAAATATATAAAAAAAAAATCAAATAAAAGCTTAACAGCAGTACCTTGTCACTCATCTTTTGACAAAATTTGTATTAAAAGAGGGATGGCTGCATATATATATATATATAGCAATCCTTCTTTCATGCAAGCTTCATTAAATATGACAGACAACAGACAAGGTGCTTTAAGTTTTTTAGATAATTTTTCATGTGATCTTTTAATTTATTTTTTAATTATAATAGCCACACTACCATATGTTTAACAAGAAGAATCACACTACATCTTTCTGACCATAGCTCAATTAGGTCTCATTTAAATACTCATGGAGACCTACTGAACCCTATTTGCAACATACTTATTGATAATACAAATATAATAGCATTGTCTACATGTAAAAAAAAAAAAAAAAAAAAAAGGGCTAAAATTAATTGAAGCCCTATTAAAAAAAAAAACAAAAAAAAACAGCATACAATAATATTAACTATGAACATGGACACAATATGTTGACTGTGTTTCGAGAATAACATTCTATAATACTAAATACAGACATACATACATACATACATACATACATACAACAATCCATTTTCAGTTAACAGTAAATATAATTCATCTTTGATAATGGCTAAAAGTACAGCCGAAAGCAGTTGGAAAAATAAACATTTGGACAGTTTTTGAATAATTTATCTATGGAAAAGAAAAAAATTATAAGATCAAAAGAGAAAAAAAAACTTAATCAAAGCACTTTGTCATATTTAATGATATATATATATATATATATATATATATATATATAAACTACTCCATCATCTCTCGAGATAGACAGATGCCGACAACAACAATGAAATATAAAACTGGGAAAATTTTGTTTGTTTGCAAAACTGTTTATCTCAAATTTAGTATGCGAATTTATTAGACTCAGGAAAGACTAACATTCTTTTTGTTCCATATAGACAGGGAAAGTGGGGATATGGATTTATCTTAAAGAGTAACAATTACTATTTGTAACCATTCAAATTAAGACTACAATTTCTCTTTTATTATTAATATCCTAAAGAGAAAAACATTTTAACACTTTGGAAGAGCAATTTTAATAAAGAAGTTTCCCCTAAAACATATTTAGTCCATTTCATAATTCTCAGGAACAAATGGAATCTGTTTTGTTTTATTTTTAAGCTACTTATTACCATATATATATATATATATATATATATATATATATATAAATTCGTTGTTGTGGGATTGTAGTTGTTATGTGGTGAAGGAATCATATTTTTAAACAAAAAATATTATTATAATATAAGCTCTACTTCTGTATGGAGCACTGTCTTCTTAAAAAATAAAAAACAAAAAATACTAAGGAACCCCAGATTATGCACCCAACGTGTTCTTTTCTATTTTCTGCATACCTACGCACATATATATATATACACCAACAGCTATATAAAAAAAAAGTTTACACCTTATTGTAAAAATCATAAATAATAAGAAACATGCTCAATATTGAAAAAAAGAGCAAACTAAAGATAGATAGATATGAACAGATTTAGATTATATATATATATATATATCAATCGATAGATAAGGACAGACTGAGATAGGTAGAATCTTTACAGTGAAGCAAGATCCATTCAAATGAAAAAAATTTAAATTTACAACAAAAATAAACATTTCATAGTTATACAATTCATTTGTTTCAGTGGTTATATCATTGTAAGCAACATCAAAGTCAGGAGAGGTGGGTACTACTTGAATTTGTCTTTTATTTAAATGTATGTATAATAATAGTAGTATAGACATGCACGTGTGTGTGTGTGTGTGTGTAGATAAAGACAACAATATAAAACTTATGCTAACATATTTAATACATTCAAAGAAATAGATTTGTTTTCTCAAATTTGTGATCATGGTAAAATCAAATTCATAGAATAACTCCAACTTATAAAAGATATGCATACTGTCAGTAAAATTTGTGTGTACACATATGTATACATTAAGCATTTACATATCTACAAAAAACTACATAACTTAAATATATTTTTAGTTTTAAGTGTGTAAATGTAGTATCTACATTAATATGACACTGTGTGTACATACACAAAGATTTAGTCAGATTTTGAGAAGTGTGTTAGCCAAGAATTTTCAACACCCATTTCAGCACCAAACAGTCACTTGAAAGAAGGAATGGTCAGAGGGTAAATTAAACTAAAGTGTCTTCTTCCTTAACAGTTCTTAGTTTCACATGCTATAAATAATGATAAACCTAAGTGTACGCCTACAGCGCATGCACACACAGAACACGTTCAGAAATGCTAATATGCATGCGTATTTCTAAATGAGAAACTAGCTTCATGCACCAATTTATAAGAGATAAAAAAACAATAAAAAAGATGCTGAAACAAGACAAGGGGTAATCAATGTCCTAAACCAACAAAGCCTCTAGCCATCCTTATGATCCAAACAATGAAGAAATGACAAACTAAGACAAAAAAGACAACTGTCTAGTAAAGCATCTCAGTTGTTGTACTATAGGGATCTACTGACCTGTTGATTAACAGGTTTTTCATGAAAATATGCAGTTGGGCTCCTGAGGATCAGAGTATATAAGAAACAATGTTAAACTTTTTCTTGTCTTTTAAGTCATCATTTTGCAAACATTTCTGGGAGCATGACACAAAAACATCTACAAAAAAAAAAAATAAAATAAAGGTAAAACTTAAACCTTTTTATTTTCTAAATTAGATGAAGAAATTTTCTTCTACTATCATTTTTCACTTACCACTCTTTGACCTATCTACTTTTACGATATATCACTTTTAAGAAATGTAAATTAACTTCAAATAGGAATTATATCAATTCATGAATAAATATATGCAAACATATATGGGGAAGGGCTGAAAAGTTGCCAAAATCTGACCAATGGTCAGAATTTATTTTGGAATCCTTTCTTGGTTAGGCTGAGAACTTTTCAGCAGCTTTTCATGAAAACAAGAACAGAAACTAACTTACTTCTTACTCTATAATTTACAAGAGATTTGCAAACACTGAATATTGAGGAAAAATGTATGAGAAAGTGGAAAAAGTTTTCTTGTGATGCATTTCATCCTTTAGGATTTTATCTGACTAAATTTGTTTATGTTGGTGAAACTACAAATGGGCACGAATATTGGATCCAGGGAATTTTAAATTAAATTTTTTTTTTCTTAATCTAGCCGATTATAAGTGACAGACTATTCACTTGACATTTTCTGTGGAAATCAAGACATAATAAATGAGACAAAAGTCACCTATAAATTATGTATAGCAAAAAAAACAAAAAAAAAAAAAACACTTTCTAAAAGACTATTTGACCAGTTGAGTTTCATCATACACTGCACAAAATTTAACCAAATACAGTAAAAACATAACACTCATCCCATGAATATTTATAAGATTTCCAACAGCATCTAAAAAACACTGCATCAGAATTTATAGCCTCATCTGGACAAATTTTGGCTGAATTGACTAAACTATTGTATATCAAAAACTTCAAACAAAAACCCAGTGTGCAATAAATTTCGATTGACAAGTTCTGTTTTATAGAACGTAAGAATTTACTGAGAAAAGTTATGTCTAATGCCAATTTGTTTGCAGAAAAAAAAGGAGGAGGAGAAGAGGTTTGAATAAAGAGACAGTTTTGAAAAAAGTGGAAAATAAAATAAATAGGAAAATTTGGAATAACAGTGCAGTTCTCTCAAGTAAACGAATGGCAGATTTCTTTCAGATGACACACAGCATTAGAAAGGGATGCCTACTCTCACCAACTCTTTAACCTGTTTCTAGAAAGAATTACGCAGGAAAACCTCTATGACCACAATACTTCTATCTATTGGTGGTAGACCTGTCTGCAACCTGTGTTTTGCAGACGATATTGACCTTATGGCAGGCAGTAAAGACCTGACCAATAAACTTGTTAAAAGAGCTAGTGCATATGGAATGGAACTCAAAACTGATGGCAGAGAATTGTCCAGTTTCAGATATTTTGGGACCAAACCTATCAAAATATGGCACCTGCAATAGAGAAATATGCACATGGATCACCACAGCCACAGCAGCAATGGCCAGGCTGGAAAGGATATGGGAGAGGAACTTCCAGGCCAAGTTCAAGCTCCACAAGTTGCTGAGTATATCCATCTTCCTTTATGGGTGAGAGACTTAGACACTCCTGGCTGAGGCAGGGAAAAGAATCAGGGCATTCAAGAAAAAATGCTTGAGAAATCTCCTCCGCCACTATTAAGCATCAAAAAATGTCAGGGCTTAGCCAGGTCACACAGCATCTGCAAGAATATCATGAAGGCGCTGTTGAAGGCAGACATAAGCAGGGATGTCAACACAAAAGCAGATCGGGCAACATCAAAAATTGGACAGACATGACAATGCCAGAACTCCTGAGAGCCACTGCCAACAGATTATCCTGTAGGAGGTTGCCTGTTTCTTCTGTCCTTAGGTACCCCCAATATTCAAAGCTGTCAAGGGACTGATGATGATGAGGTGGGGGAGGGGTCAAAATTTAAATGGTCAGCCAGACACATCTAGAGATGAGAGTACATGCCTAACAGTATACAGTTTTAAAATCACCCTAGTTTATCTCTCACCATGAATAGCAATGAAATGGATTAAAATAATTTGAGAAACAATATATAATTTGGCAGATCCATATGCCTGAAAAAAGCTTTTTTTCTTAAAAAAAAAAAAAAAAAAAAAAAAATTGTTTTTTGCAATAGTGGTTTCCATTCTCAGTAGAGTGTATCAGATTTGAATAATAATCTTATAAGCAGTGCAAGATTAAAGTTAATGTGAAGTTTCAATATAAATATTTATTTTTGAGATATCATCAGGTGACTCAATTTATAATTCATAAAATGTTTGAATTTAGACTCTCTGCAAAAAATGAAATGTACCATTCAATATTTTCTTAAATGACGACAGTGGACTGAAGTGCAACAAAAAGTACCTATCTCATGCAAGTTATTTCTTTCAAGAATATATTTTTAAATTGGTAAAGAATAAAATAGAAATCCTGTTTCAATTTCTCCACAGCTGCAATAAATGAATCAGCATGTAAACAAATTCATCATTATTTATCAAATTAGTAAATATTTATCAAATTAGTAAATATTTATCAAATTAGTAAATACTTTAAAGAAAAAAACTTAATACAGCACAGACTTACAAAACCAAAAACTTTTCTGAAACATTAAAAAAAAAAAAAAAAAAAAAATGAAGCCAAAAATAAAGTAATATTCAGGAAGCAAACATAAAAAGTATGCTTGCAATTTCTTCTTTGCTTACCTCTATCTATAAATTATTTTTTAAAATAATGTTTTTAAAACATTGAAAGATTGTGGCATCAAAACTGAATTAGTTTATATTCTTAATGAATTCTTAACACCTGTAAGAGTTTTGCTTTAGAGCAAAGAAATGCAAAAATATTGTGTTAGGTGAATACTGCAAGCAAGATGTTATAGTTATTGGCCCAGACACTCATCCAATTTGAATTCAGAGTTGTCCTTTTCCTAGGCTGGTTGCCACCAGATATGCCTTTCCCAAAGGGTATTAGTGCAAAGCGAATGCAAGTGACTCAGAATTTAAACTCAGTTTACTGATTTCATTCTCAACAGCAATTATATATATAACAAGAGTTTGACACAAGGGAACTTATATATAGATTTGAAAATGCAGGAAAGCATTTTCTTTAAGGATCCTTTTTGACCAACACTTCATCAGAAGAGTACATTAGTAAATATTAAATTGACAGAATAACAATTTGCACTGGAAGAAAAGAAAAATATAAGGAGAAAAAAAAAGAAACCACAACTAAAATACACATTTATTAATAAAAACAAGGGGGGAAGAAGAAAAAATACTGGCAAAAGAGCCAATGTAAAGGGTTCCTAGTGAGTATAAAATGGGAAAATTCACTAACTCACATAACCTCCTATAAGACAGTGAACAATTTTTTTTTCTCCTACTTATATTTTTCTTTCTCACAGTGTGAATTGTTATCTTATCAATATTTATCAACGTATTCTTCTGACAAAGTGTGGATTGAAAAGGATTCTTAAAGAAGATTGCTTTCTTGTGTTTTCAAATATATATTATAATTATTTTTTTTAAAACATGTTTCCATTGTAACACAGAAATTACTATGTTTCAAAACCAAAACTTAAATCTTAAATTTAAATCAATTTTTTTTTAAGGTAATTCTCAGCATTGCTAGAAAATGGAGCTGAACTTCAAATTTTAAGTTTAATTTAATATTTAAGTTTTGGTTCTGAAACATAGTAATTTCTGTTTAGCAATGGAAACATTTTTAAAAAATAATTATAGTATTATGCTCTACTTTGTATTGAGCACTGTTTTTTAAAAATAAATGCTAAATAACTCTAGATTATAAATCTGTTCTTTCTTTTTATATATATATATATATATATATATATATATATATATATATATAAAATAATAGATAAATACATTTATTTATAAATAAAGAGAACAAAAACTAAAACAATTATATTTCTAGAAAGTATTATCCTTTGGCCTCTCATATTTTGTGAGCATCTACAATGACTTATTAAGAGCATCAAGCATTCATCATGAAACATTTTGAGATTTTACAACCTCAATGTGTCATTTTTACAAAGTAAACATATAACCACAACAGTTTTCCACTTCTAACGAGTGCTTATCTATAAAGTTCAGCATCATTTTATTATTTTTTGAGGAAGGCAAAGATTCATTGTTTTGGAATCGGTTACTATGAAGGGACTAACCAAATGGAGATTAAACTGTTAACCTATAAACTTCCAACTCATTTCCTAATCGGTATATTCACATTTGACATAAAGCAACGTGCTCTGTACATTCAAGAGAAATCAATTAAGGCATTAATTATTAAAAACAATGGATAGTTAATAAAAAAACAAAATTTTCTGGCTTAGTTTGAAAAAAAAAAAAAATCTGTCATATTATGACGGATTGTACTACTATCAAATGTTTATGACTTTACAAAATTTCCCCAATTTAAATGGAAATAAAATAGATCAGCAGAAATATTGATGGAATTCCTCAGACACAGCAGCAGAGATATTCTGAAGATAATAGGAATAAGCATTAAAATATTAACCGAATTTGCTTCACTTCCTTCTTGATCAAATATTGATTACCTATAAATATATTTTTGAATTACTTTCATCTTCCCTATATCATTTAAATATAAAAAGATTTTACAAGTATAAAAACTATCGAAAAAGTTTTTTTTTTTCTTTGTTTAAAATGAACACTTTGTTCCACATAATAAATATGAAGTGAGAGTAACAACAAATTTTCAAGCATTTCTGAAAATGATTCCTTACAATTTCTTGAAAAACACCAAAAGTGAGGTTTTACCATAAAGAATTTTTTACATAACAGACCCAGTTTATAAAGGACTTCAACAAAGAATGGGCATTTGTACAAAAAATGTATATGTAACTCTTATTTAACAGGAAGTGACCAAATTTTAAATACCAGAGTTGATGGATTGATTTTTTTTTTTATGAATTATCACCCTTTTTAAGGTTATTTAAAGCAGAAACATATTTTTGTAAAAATTTTTGGGAAATAATCTTCTGATACAAGTCTTAGGATTTAACCCATAGCTGGGAGGAGAAGTGAATTCATACCTTTCCAAAAAGGAATTTCTCATAAATATAACGAACCTGACTGGAATTTGAACTTGGCTCTCTGATTTCTCATTCTGAGCCATTATCCATTACACCACCCACATACTCAAGCTTACAACATCTGGTATTCCTGAGTAGTCACTCATCTATGTAGTGATCTTATAATTAACCATATAAAGAAATTGTAAAATAATGGAGACAAATTTACATAAATATTTTTGGAGAAGTGATATTTGAATGCAATGAACATTTTCTGAATATATCTCAAATCTAACAAGCTGCAAGTTGAATTTCAGCAACATATTCACAATCATAAGACCCATAACCTATCACAGTAGCAGTGATTTTTGGGGGGTCAAGACAGATGAAGCCCAACCCTCACCTCACCAGGTTGGTTTTGAATTCAGTTTTACTTCTCTTAGACTAGTTGCCAACCAAGGCTATAGGACCCAGTTTCCGGCTATTTTACCCATAGCTGGAAGGAGAAGAGAGGATTCATACCTTTCCCAAGAGTATTATCAAGTAAGGCAATGTAATGAAACTGGAATTCAAACTTGACCCTTCAATCCTCAATCAAAACCACTATTACTCCACGGTGCAAATAAATATAAAGATCATTATTAATTTTACAGGAAATTATAATGGCTTCTTAAAGTTTACTTTAACTATTAATAGAAAAATACATTTTATAATGGCTCAAAATATTTACTGATATGATCAAGTGTTTCTAAAATTATTTCTACAGTTCACATATATAAAACACAATATGTAGCAATATATTTTCTTATCTATGTGTACAGATACTACACTCTAATCCTAAACAAAGCACACAAATACTACACTGATCCTGAAGTGTCACTCTATATGTAAATAATCCTATCACTGTTAACAGGTATTCGGTTCGTATTATACAAATTGTATTCATTTATTTTCAGTTGTATACAAATTTATATAATATATGATATGATACTTAAGATGCCAACAGTTTTAGACATTTTCTTCTTCATATTGCTAACTTAGAACTTCTAGCTTAAGTACAAATGTTTATAAATAATCAGACTTAAGAAAGCACCACAAGGTTTATAGAAATCAACAAAGTTTCTATTTTGACAAGAGAAAAATTTGTTAATCTTTCCAGCTTTATTTCCTTAATTTCTTTCTCTAATCAGACAACACTGGAAATGTGTATGTGTTGCTCAAAATTAATCTTCCATCAAATACACCTAATCTCATAAGGTTTTAAAATAAAAAAAGAAGCTAATATTTAATTTAAAAAATATTCTTCCGTTAATTTTTTTTTTTTTCATTTCCCCATTTTTATTTTTAGCAAATTAATAAAACAGAATTTAAAAATATTTAACAGAGGAAAGTAAGATACAACATTTAAATCTTGGAAGAAATGTTTTTAGAAAAGAAGTTGAAAACATTGTGTTTATTTTAATTAGGAATAAATGCTTTGTTTTTTGGTTTGTTGTTTTGTTTTGTCTGTTCTTTCTGCACTACATTTCAGCTATTCCACTCTAAAGCCTTTAGATATATGTAATATTTTTGAATGTCAAAAATTTGAGGACACATGCTTCCCTCAGAACAAGTTTTGATGAAAGTTCAATGGAACAAAAAGTGAGACTTATTAGAAATATTTTTTCTGTAAGGAAAATTAAACTCAGCAGTCTTGCATATAATTCACTGTATTCAGTCTTGCAAATATAAATTATACAATATTGAAATTCCTTAAATATCAACAAACTGTTTTTTCTTTTTTTCCCACAATCTATAAGTTATGGCCAGGAATGTTAGACACATGATCTAAGATTCAAATTTTTTTTTTTTTTTAAAGGTTGATCATGGTTTCAACCAGGAAGCAGTAAAATTCATGAGTTCATATTTATATCAATGATTATATCAGTTGCTTGAAATGTCTTGGTGTTTAAAAATCCATATCTTCCTAACATTATTTAATTATCATTCACTGAAAAGTGGAAAAATCCAACTTTAAACCAGAATTAAAACTTTTGGGGAGTTTGTTATGAGTAATCAATTTAATACAAGGAAAAATCCCAATATTCCAGTGATACAACAAACAACTTTGCAGTAAATTTTATTATAGTGGAAATAAAACAAAACCAGAAAAATTACCGGACCTAAAATAAAGAGTGACCATCTTGAAGTGTTACATTTATTTCCATAAAAATATTCAAAAGATATGAAATATTCCCCACATTATAAAATATGCCATCTTATATGGATATTTTGAAGAGGAAAAAAAAAAAAAAACCTTTGCCTTGTCTTATATAGTAACAAGAAGTCTTGGCAGGTTATTTCTTCTAAGAATGTGACACTTTTAGAACAATATTTTCCAAAATTACTTGCAAGTCATAATACAGCTCATGGAAATGTTCAAATCACAGTTAATATAAAAAATAAATAAAAAAAAAAAAAAAAAAAAAAAAACTTTGTCATCATTTATCATTTTTATTTTTGGAAGTCTGAATTTTTGTCAGTCAAACGAAAAATTTGTTTATTTTTCTTGTTCTCATTTGATCCCCTTTTTCTCTTTTATATATACAAACACACAACACATGCAAAAACATGTGTATGTATGTGTCAGTTGAAATAAGCTTATTTTCAATATGAGGTGATTTTGGATTTTATATATATATATATATATATATATACACACACATTAATGTATTCATGTTGCATATATATTTTGTTGGATTGAACAAATTCAGGACCAAGTATCCTGAAGTATCCAATAGGGAATGAAATCACAATGTCTTGCAAGACTAACATACTTCATACACTAATCTATAACAATATCATATATATATATATATATATATATATATATATATATATATATATATATATAAACAGATACTGAGTGTTCCACAATTGTGACCTTGTATTAAACTAAGTTAAGCCAAATACTTATATAAAGGATGAAAGAACATTTTAAATGGCAAAAAAGTTACTTTTAAAAAATATACAATAGTTATTTAAAGAAAAGCCAAATTATCTAAGATAAATCTTTAAATTCAAGGATTATTATTATAGTTATATGTAGATAGTAGTAGATATGAGCTTGTAGCCATTAAGTATCCTTCTTTTTATTTCATTAGTAAGAAAGAAAAAGAATCAATAAAACCATTTCCTTTCCATTGTTGAAAACTCAAAAATCTGTATGGTTCCATGCCAAATATCAATGAAAACATTCTCACATGTTCAGGAGATGAATTTCAGGAATGGTCACTGTTGGAAAAATCAATTACAAGTTGTGCTGCTTTCTTGTGAGTTGCGACTGTAGATTAAAAGCGATGCTAGTTTATTCCTATCCAAGCCAACCTTGCAAAAGACACACAATATAACTCAAAGTTCAAAGAGTCTTGGAACATTTCATCCTCAAACACTGCTACTTCTTCCTCTCCATTAAGAAAGAGAGAGCAGAAAAAAATCCATAACTACTGGTTAGACAAGTTAAATATACTTTGGAGTTTCATAGACATTTATGTTTACAATAGAGTATTTCCCCAAAGATCACATCATGGAAATACAACACTTGGACTTTACTGATACTCATTTTAGGGATAGAACTGCAAATATACAAATGTATATTTCAGTCAAAATAAAGATTTAATAGAATTTCAATAAATCTGTTGATAGAGATAAAGATAGAGGGAATTCTAGAAAAAAATTTTTTCATGTAAAACTAAAAGGAATACTACAATGAAATAATTGAATCTCTCTTAAAAACGAAACATTAATCTGGGCAAATGTAGTTTTAGTTGATAAATACTCTGAAAAATTTTGTTAAAGTTTGATTTTTTTAAGATGTGGAATCCTCAGCATATGCACGTTTGTTAGTTTTTTGATACTGCTATCCTTGTCTTTTTTGCTTTTGCTTTCCAATCACCGTTAATTGGCACAGCTAACATGCTGTCACCAAATTACTATTGAAGTGGAGCATAAAAATAAAACTAGTATAAATTAGAGTTAAAGTAGTAAAAAAAAAAGTAACAATTGATAAAAATGTTATCTTATAATCTAACATAAAATAAAATTTACATTATGATAATCTAGAAACACTAAGAAAATATTAAAAAAAACATGTAAGATATTACTCTCTCTCTCTCTCTACATTATATATATATAAAGATAATTTACATTACATGAAGATATATAAAAATCACTTTTTTTAATTAAAAGAAAAATTTTAAATAAGAAAAATAGCTTAATAGCTTCCAATTCAGAGAAACAAGTGAATTGCAATAAATTTCTCAGATGCAAAATATATACAAGTTCAGACAATAAGTTTATCAGAAAAATTTTCAAAATTTTTTCAGAAGCACAAATATTTATAGAGTTTCATAAAAAACAAATAATAACTAAAATAATAAATAAAACACAAATAATACTACATGTGTTAATCTAACAACAATACTTGCTCATATGGTTTCATTATTTTTCAAAATAAAAAGTAATGTTGTCCTTCCTTTCTTTTCTCTCCTCAGTACAATAAAAAAAGAGTGGAGGGTATAATAAAAAAAAGTACTGTGAAAAGACAATTCAACACATTTTTTACCTTGGAGGGTGATGCAAGACCGTTATATATCAATGTAGTAAAGGGAGTAGCTCACAGGTAGAAGACCAGTTCTGCTATGGCAGTGATAGCAGACGCGTAAAAGAGGAGGAGGTAACTGCTGGCACATTTGTTGTTAGGGGAAGGGAAAAGAAAGAGAGGAATAGAGATTTTGTGTAATTGTGTGTGTGCATGTGTTCATGAATATAATGTGCGGCTATGTGTATCTGGAGGGGGAGATGAAGAATCGAAAAGGAGGTTGGTTTGTCACCAGCTGATAGTAGTGGCTGGAGTTGACTTAACAGCAACAACAACAACAACAGCCGCTACTTTTTCCTCTACCATAGTTACTGCTGCTGCTGCTGCTGCTTCTACACATGCTGACCAACACATGAGAGAAATAGAATAGAAAGGGGAGAAAAAAAGAGAAAGAAACCAACAATTCTTGTTCTTATTCCCTCACCCACCCACAACTCTCCCAAGGGGATTTAAATAAAATGTTTGTACCTATTGTTTATTTCTTGCCTGGGTCTTGAAATCTAAGGTGACATAAGGTACTTTGGTAAGAAAGAGAATTTCTCTTAAATAGTTTGTTGGTTATATCCTGAATAAACAAAATGCCATTATTATTGGATAGGGAACAAGACTATTTTCTAAGTCAGAGAAATGCAGTGTAATTTCTTTTGTTAAACATACTTCATTATTTACCCTTAAGAAGAGCCACTATCAAATGCGCTACAACAAAGCAAATAAAGTAAAAGATTTTTGTTTTATAACATAGCAGTTCAAATTCAAGCAAGTTTTTAGTTATTAAAATTAGTGTTTATTTTTGTGTTTGTGTTACTGACACTTGGAGTGATTTGTAAAGAGCTGAACTAATGTAGATGTTCATAAGTAATCCTTAACAAAGCTCACCTGTCATAATGAAGACGCTGACCTAAAGTCCAATACTCAACAACAAACATGACAGACATACAAGATGTACCCATCTAGATCAGGGTTTTTTAAAGTGTGGCTCCTGACCCTTCAGTGGGTTGCAAGATAAATAAAATGGGTCACAGCAAAAAATAAGGTGAAATAAAATAAAAATATGAAAGTGAGAGCAAAGTGCAGAATATAAACAACTTTAAATGCAATTCCTATATGTACAGATCATAAAGAGATATACACATAAATTGTCAATGCTAAATAATTGAACCTAGTGAATAGAGTTTGTCTGATTTATTACACGTACGTATAATGGGTCACAAAATGTAGTTCTTTCTGTGGGTCGCAGTAAAAAAAAGTTTAAAAAACACTGCTCTATATCACTTATGAACCTTATGATTGAGTTTCTGATAAACCAATGAAATCTGGGGAATTTAATTTGTTTGAGTGATTGATTTGTTTATTATGGCTTATCAACCTTTTGTAGGTTATTTAAAGCCAAAAAATATTCTAAGATTGTAAGAATATTTTAGAAATCGTGATTTACTGGTACAGCTCTTACTAATTAACCTATAACTGGTGGAAAGAATATGTTTGCAAAGGGTATTTGCATGTAATATGAAGAACCCAACTGGAATTGGAACTTGCCTCTCTGATTTACAATTCCAAGCTGTTATCCATTACACCATCTGCACATCCAAACTTACAGCATGTGGTATTCCCAAGCAGTCACCCATCTAGCAACTAACCAGGCTCGACATTACTTAAATCATGCAAAGAAGAGTTTTTCAATGTGATAAGGCTGTAAGACGGGGAATTTTAAATTATTTTCTATTTTTCTGTCACATTCTTATACAACACTATATTTTAATTTCAATTATTATTTGTACTCATTATACAATAAAAGGTATCATATTTAACTTCCTTTCAAAAATGTTTTGCTAGATTTCTTAAACTTGATTATTACTTTCATATGTTGACTTGGATCATATAGGTTTAAACTTCACTTCTTCCTAGATAATTTTAAAAGACTTTAACAATTGTCGAAAGCCAAAACTTGATTATTTCCATTATGTACATCCATACAAGCATAGGATTAGTAAACAGAATAATTCCAAACATTATTGAAATTATGTCCAAATATATACAGATTGTTGTAGATCAAAATGTAGCTTCTTTTTTCGTTAAATGAAAAATTAATTCATTTAAATTCTGTTATACTGAATTGATTCAAATTTTTATTAGAAACAGATTCTCTTCTTTTTTCTTTTTATCATTTCACCCCAAGCAAGGTGATAAAGCCATGAGGAAGCAAAGTGTTACTGGGAGTGAAAGAGAATAAAGAAGACTTTGGTGAGAAGTGAGGATAAAGAACAAAAAAGTAACAGGATTTGGGAAAACAGAAGATGGGGATTGGCATTGTATTTACATTTTTAAAGATTGTAGGTGGTAAGGAGGCAAGAAATTGGAAAGGAAACAAAGTGTTAGTAAAGAAACTATTAGAATAGAACATATGGTTGCATCTATGTAGTGTTCAACAGTAAAACAGTATGACCAAGTTGCCAATCTAGTCAATCGTTTATGTGCCATGCATGATACACATTTAGGCAATCATGAATCTTTCAATACATAACTGACGAGCTAGATTTTTTCACACAGTAGGTTGCCATTTCATTCAGCAGTAGACCAGTTACCATCCAAGGCTACAGAACCTAGTCTGACCTGCTATTTACCCATACCTGGGGAGAGAAGTAGAGGATTCATACCTTTCCCAAGGGTACTAGCACATAAGTGAACATAATGGATTTGACTGGAATTTGAACTCAGCTCTAGCACGCTTAAAATTCTGCATTTGAGGCAAGAAAGACGAAAGTACAATTGCCATGAAAATATTTGTAGAAAAGACAGAGGGAAGCCACATCACAACAGTGGGGAAAAATAACTGATGTCAGGTCAGGACCAATTACATTACAGATCATTTTTTGGATCTTGTTGAGAATCTTAAGCTATATAACCAGACCAGACAAGGCAGCAATATTCAATGCACAGACGAATGGTAGATTTAGAAATGTAAATTATGGATTCTGATGAAAAAAAGTGTCTAGCACAACAGTGAACCAACTTAACAGTACACCTAGCAATTGATTCAATATAATCATTCCACTTCATGTCAGTGTAAAATATCAGCCCAAGAAGGTACAAAGAGTTGCTTTCCTGGAGCATCAGCTATACGGATGGCAGGCAGAAATTTTTCACTGATGGATATTTTAAGAACAAGTTTTAGTCAACTTGTATAATTTTAATAAACAATTCACATAATTCCTTGTGAACCCCTTGGAACCCATCAGAACTTTTATGGGTAAAACAGTAAAGGTAGAATGGGCTTTTTAGCTGTGGGAGGGTAACCAATCTAGAAAAAGGACAACTCTGAAATCAATCCCTGAAACCACAATTTTCCATGATGGGGCTAATGGTGTCCCTACCATAAAAAACGGCATTTGACAACACAGTCAAGTGTAGAGCCAAATCAATCTACCCATCAATAAATGTTGAAATGATAAAATAGATGTTTGTAAATGTTACTTCAAAGTTCAAATGAGTATATAGTCTATTTTTAGCAGAGATCTCAATGTACTCAGGTAGATCAATAGATCTGTAGTTATAAACTGAATTTTGATCTGAAATTTTCACTGCATAATTTTCAATTCATGTGATTAAAATTCACGACTGAATTAACAAGGAAGAAGATCATGTTGGAAAATATTTTTGTTCAAAAATATTTCTGTTTTTAATTAGATTTCATACTACTCTTGTATATTGAAATTCTAAAAAAGCAACTGGCACAACTTTGGAGGAAGGGAACCATACAAGGTCTGATCAAAAAGTATCTAGACTGGTGCTATAAAAAGATTAACTACAACACATCAATTTGGCATTTAATCTCCTTCGAAGTAGTCCCCTTCTGATTCCACACACTTTATCCAGCATCATTTCCATTGATGGAAGCATCCTTTTTGGTGATAGCAAGTGGCGCCTCTTCACCTTCTCTTGGATTTCCTCAATGTCTTGAAATCTTGTTCCTTTCAAGTGGGATCTGATTTTTGAAGTGGAAAAAGTCACAAAGGACAAGATTTGAAGAATATGGTGGTGGTTGTACATGGGGAATGTTTTTCAAGGTTCTCAATAGCTTCCTCTTATCAATGTTTGTCTTTCTGCTTTCTCTCATAAACTCTGTTTTGCCAATCATTTACACAGGCTCATTAGATAGTTTATTTGATCCTGATTGCCTTCCTAGAAATTTCAATTGTCTCTTTCTGATTTTAAGTATAAGTGTCCTTTTTGTTTCTATTTTCTATAAAACTTGGTTTTCTAATCATCCTTCTGTAGAACCACATTTCTGTTACTTCAAGTCTCTTCTTCATCTATGAGAACTGTTCAGAATTTACTGCCATATAAGAGAACCGTTGCAGTCCAGTACTCGTTTCTTTGTTTCTAACAAAATTTTCCTGTTTCTTAACACTTTGCTTAACTTTTGGAAGGAGTCTTTTGCTATTCCAATGTGCCACATTTTCTGACCTGTTAAAATACTTCCTAGATATTAAATTTTTGTACATGCTTCATTTTAGTATCTCTAATTTGTAGTTCACATCTTGGGTTGTTCCTCTTGCTAACAACTATATGTTCTATCTTCTTACAGTTGATGGTTAGTCCTTTCTTCTCACTTTCCTTTACTACCTTCTGTAAGAGTGCCTGTAGTTTACTATCTCTAAGATATCCTGCCAATGATGAATCCGGGTAAGACTTACTTCTCTCAGAATTACCTCAGTATAAAGATTGAATAAGTCTGGCGAGAAGACACATCCTTGTTTTACGACCCTTTCTATTGTTTGTGTATTTACTGAATTCTTTTTCTATCTGTAGGCGGTTTACTTCCAGTTTAAGTTCTAGATTATTCTAATCTCCTTCCCAAATCAATCTAGTCTACCTAGCAGTTCAAACAATTTTTTTGTGACTTACTTTATCAAACACTTTTGCATAATCTATAAAACATTAGGGTTTTTATTAATAGGTATATATCTTGAATATTTGACAACCAAATCTAATAAATAGCTACTTTAAGTTATTATTAATAACACTTGAAATAGATTAAAAACCTTTCACAATCTGTCATATACATCTCGTATTTTTTGACAATGTATATTTCTATGAGTCATGATTTTAAAACTCAAGATACTATTAAATATTTGTTTATGCTTGTCTCCAGAGTAAACATTTGCAAAATAAAAGGCATGACAATAATTGTAAATCAAAGGGAGATGAGGGGTGTTGAAAAACTTGAAGCCCAACCTATTCACTAAAATCAATATTCTGTCACTTGGTCAGTGAAATACTGATTTTTGAAATTGGTTAAGCTGAGAACTGTCCAAGATAAAATAAAAAAGCATAAATAAAGTTTTAATAAGTCAGACACAGAAACGTTTATCTTAACAAAGATGTATTTTAGATCTTCAGTTATTTCTTTTTTGTATCAGGACATGTTATCATGATACAAATCTTAAATCATACACTTAATATGAACTTTTTTTCCCAAGGAAATATGTTCATTACAATTATTGGTTGCATCACTTATATCTGAAGACAAAAGCAAAAAATGATTCTTTTAATAAGTCTACAAGGTGCTCAGGGGACAATCAGAGAATTTAAGCATGAAAGAGAAATTATTTAACCTCTGTTCCTATTATTCTTGGTTTCCTTTTCAGTATATGTATAATAGAAGAGGTTGATTTTTCACTTCTTTTAGAAAATCAAAATTGCACTCAGTGTGAAAGCTGCCATTTGATGTGATAAGTACTGACACCAAGAATTAGATTCATAGTTTTTACCAATTTTTGAACATTTAAAGTTAATATCTTTTGTATTTGATACATTGAATGGAAAATATATTGAAACCAGGAATTCCAATTATGAATCACCACAAGCAAAATATGCAATTTTTTTACTTTATTCAATTAGTAAAAACTGTAAAAAAAAAATTGTAAAAGATTACATAAAAGGTTACACAATGAATAAGATTTTTTTAGATCATAATTAATAAAAACAAAAAAATAGATATAGTGTATTTAATGCCATAATATTGCTGGACACAAATTATAAGACAAAATGTTTTAAATTTGCATTGTTTATTGAAAAATCACACTAAAACTACTGCACTGTATAGCATTGTTCAGTATAATTTCCCTTTGAAGTAAATGAAGGGATAATTTGATGGCACAATGATTTAGTAATAAAAGGTGCTTGTGCCATACATCTTGTCCATATACAATTTGTAAAGCTTCAGTACATTTTTATAAAATCATACTATAAGGCTTTCACTGATCAATGCAATGAAATTCCAATGCTATGATTTTGAGCCTAAACTTAATCTTTAAACTAAAAAAAAAAAAAAAAAAAAAGGAGGAATGATTTTGGAAAAAAATATTTTGTGTCTTTATTTATCATGTCAAACCTCAACTTTCAAATCGATTGCAATACCACAGTTTCAAAATCAACCTGCCCTAATGTATAGTAATCTGATAAAAGATTGTTTGTACTAAATTCGGTTCATAAGTACTGTTCAAATCCTCCAAACTAGTACATTGTTTAAGAGGGCTGATCAGGCAAGTCAGAACCCAATCACATTTAATGGTGAAGTTTGGCATACAAGACAACATAAAAATTTTAGCTAACTTTAGATGAGATGACTAAGCAGCTTATTTGGGGGAAAAGCAAAGGTTTTCAAATTGACATGAAGCTGGTTTAACAATAAAATCATATCTGCCCAAAAATCAAAACATGCATTGGCTTAAGTGTTCTTGAGTAATGTCAACATTCTGAGGAAAAAAAAAAAAATTCCACAAGGTCTAGTGATGCAAAAACCAAAGAAACAGAACAATTAATCTCCAGTTTCCCCCATGTATAAAATCTGTTTCTTTCTTCCACTCATGTAAGCAATCTGCAACATTTCCTGTTTTTATGAAATACTTTTATCATAGTTCTCAATAGGGCACCTCATGGCCATCTCATATTTAGAATCTACTTTACTTTAAATAGAAGAAGTTTTTATATAATATATATATATATATATATATATATATATATATATATATATTTTTTAAAAATTCTGGAGGTCAGTTGAATCCGCTGCCTTGGTTTCAACCATGTAAGACTTTGCAACAACCACAACAATATTTGCAACCTCTGCCAACAGGAAAAATTAGCAATTATGATATTTCCAGATCCAAAGAACCTTTCAAACCAGAAATCCGAAGTCTTAAGTCCTTGCTTACATATTAGAAAATTCCTCTTAAGCACATATGAGGATGGATAAAAAAAAAGCAAAAAAAAAAAACAAAAGTAATGCACATTTCATTTAAACTCTGACCAATACATTTACAATATCCTTTCTTTTCTTCTCTTCCCTCTTCTTTCTTCACATCCACCTCCTCCCTTTCTATTACACCCAATATCATGGGTTTGCTTATTTATTTCTGAAAATAATATAGCATTCATTGTTTTGTTTTTTAAAAAAAAATAAAGCATTAAGAGGACATTTGATAAAAATCACCTGAGGATACCGTTAGGTTGAAACCAAGGTAACAGATTCAACTGACCTCCTGATTTTTAAAGTTAAAATCTCTACATGTTATTTTTACATTTATTTTATTTTTTCACATATGTATTGAGCACTTTTTAATACTACTGTTTCCTGGTCTGATTCAACTCTTACCATTAACTTTTTTTATATATATATATATATATATATATATATATATATATATATATATATATATATATTAGTGAATATGCATAATATCCAATGTCAATAACACACAACTTAGAGTTTCATGCAGTTGCTGCAATCTTCAGGTACAAATACAATCTTAGTTTATATTCACACTATATATCCTCAAGGACACATGGCACAGTGGATAAAGGCGTTGGTTAGATCCAGTGACAGGACCCAAAGAGTGTGAGTTTAATATCCGGTTAAGGCAGTGGAGAACTTTCAGAGGGAAATTAACAGGAGATAACTGATAACTGACACCTATCAAACATGGCACGTGGAACTAGAACAGTCTACCCCGGTGAGCGAAATAAAGGGTTCAGTTCAACATTCCAACCACCTGAAGACGGCTGGAGCGTACAATGGCCGAAACGTTGTGATAAATATAGCGACAAAGATGAGGACAATAGTCTGAATAATGTAAATAATGTCACGCTATTATATACATACACAAACACTCTCTCTCTCTCATTAAGGACTTCTTTCTTTTTTATGTACTATGTTCTTTCAAGATATGGGTGATCATAGTTCTCCACTCAGTCGGTAGGTTATTCAATGTTGACCTCTGCCTCTCTTGGCTTCAATATCATGTGGGTTTATGGTCCTACCATGTTGAAATACCAGTTCTTGTCCACTCAACTGAATGTCGAGCCTCGTCAGTACTTAGACGGGTGGTCACTTGGGAATGCCAGGTGCTTTATGCTTGATTGTGCATGTGGTTTAATGGATAATGGCTAGGAATTGTAAATCAGAGAGCCAAGACCCACTTACAGTTGGATTCATTATATTCACTTACGTGCAAGTACCCTTAGAAAAAGTATGAATTGACCTCTCCCCTCCCAACTATGGGTTAGAACTTGTATTAGTAAAAATCATTATCTTCTAAATATTCTTACAATCTAAAAATATTTTATGGCTTTAAATAACCAGCAAAGGGTTGATAAGTAAAAAAAACAAATCAATCACGTCTTATGAGTGTCAAATTCTCGAAGTTCTCTTTCCTCATTATGTGTCCCAGGAATTTCAACTTTCTCATTTTTCTTTACGATTTTTTTTTTTGTTCTTAAATCAATTCACCCCAGGGAAGGCAATGTTGCCACTAAAGTGCAACGAGATACTGGGTGTGAAAAAAAAATGAAAAGACTTTAGAAGGAACCGGAAATCAAATCCTAAACAGGAAACAAGGGATAAATGTCTACTCCTGTTCAAAAGAACGAGGAGAAGTGTAAACCAAACAATAGGCAAACCTATCTGCTCCTGGTGAGGAAAATAAATAAAAAATACAAAGTAAATAAAGTTTCAGAGTTTATACAGAGATGGCAGAATACAAGTTAGATCATTCTATACAATGGTTTGCTATAATTAGTTATTCTATGTAATATTCTAATACCTAGTTAGGCTGTACTATCAAATAAAGCCCAACTTATAGAACCAATTATTTATAAACATATTCTACTTGTCGATTGTAATTATTATAATTAACTACCAGGAATATTACTTAACACCAAATTCACTCTTCAGTTGTGTCTTTTCTACCATTAAAGCATTCGATGAGGAACTGTAATGTGATGGTCAATAAAATAAGAAACAGAAATGACATGAAATGAAGGATAATCTACAGACCTTGAAAATCTTGGATTTAAAAAAAAAAAAAATAAATAAATAAACATTTTATATGCTTATCATAATTAATAACACTTCTTTTTTTAAATCTATCACATTACTCTCAGCATAATTGTTTAGTTGGAGTCTTTTTTTTCACTTAACTGAAAATATTTTTAGCAGTATTTTTACTTCCTTATATCTTTGGTAATTTTCAGGCATTGACATGAAATAGATCCAAAAAAATTTTTCTATTCTCCCAGCTCTTGAGATATATGAAAGTACCAAAATGTCTTTTATATTACTTCATTTTCCCCCAAATTCTACAGATTTCTATTTCAAGGAAATATTATGACTATTTTTCTCACACTGGAATCTTACCTTCTTCCAGACTTCACAGAATAAACATAAAACTACTTAATTATTATAGTAAGTTCATACTATTATTAATTTGGTATTATGTAATACTATTTGGTATATATTATTCTATTATTATTTATTCTATTAAAGGTGGTCATAGCTGGGAGACGATAATGTCATAGCCTCTGGTAACTAAATCCAGCTCCAAGCTGCTTCAGGTAAATAGAACTTGACGGCCCAAGAAAGCAGTTCATCTAGGGGAAGGAAAACATCAATTTTAAACCTCTGCTGCTTTGCAGTTATATACAAATACAGAAAAAAAGCTATGGAAGTAAATTCAAACAGAAAACCTAGAGTGGAGCCCTGAAGGTGGTTGGATGTCAACAGACAAACTTTCTGGCAACTCCTACAGCCAAGCTCGCCCCCAAATGTAATGCTCTATATTCCTTTGGATCTTGTTGGTATGGCCAAGAGGGAGGCCATGTAGTCTGGGCAGTGCATGGCCTCCATATACCTGCACCCTGGAGAGGTCACTCTAGTTTCACCCCCTAAAGGATTGAATCTTGAACAAACAAGATGCTACCTTTATCTCACAAAATAAACAGATGCCTACTATGATGTTCTATCTGATAATTACTGTTCCTTTTATAAGTACGTTATTAGTATGTTCCAGCTGCTGTTTATATTATGAACACATTAGTATAATTGATATAATGATAAGATTACTATTTTTATTAACAACAACAAAATTCTTTATTTCAATATAGCATTTTAATTGATAATCCATATGTAAAAAAAGCACACACTAGCATTCTTCTTATTAATTACTTCATTTTAAATATCTCTCTTATTGATTTTACTTGAAAGCTTTCTATTGATACTAGGATGATTATGGTACATGGGTGGATCTGTTTCCTGGCATTACAAAGGAAACAACTCAAATGAACAAATATGATTTGATTTTATCAGCCAGAAAAATTGCCCAGCTGAATGTACAACTTTAATATTGAATCAAAGATGATGATGATGATGTTAATAATATCACCATCATCAATTTCAATGTAGTAGATTGGAATTGTCCCTTATTGGTTTTATTATTATCATTGTTCTTCTGACTTTAGCTGATTACCTTTACTGAGATTATTATTGTCTACTTACAAAATCATCACTGACATTTATGCTTTTGCAAGGTTTACTTAAAAAAAAAAAAAAAAAAAAAAAAAAAAAAAAAGAGGACAGGTGAGAGAAAAGAAGATTTATTTATTAAACAGTGTATAACATTTCTATCATCCTGCAATTCTGTTCCCGAGCAGGGATCAAATCTGCATCCCCCTTTGTAGAGGGAAACTACTGTTTGATCCAACCTGCTTTACCCACTCGACAATTTTTACGTGACCTTGTGGAGGATGAACTATTTCCCACCCAACAACACCTTTCCCCAAAGATAAAACATTGCTAGCTTCTCACTACTTGATCACGATGGCAGATGTTCAAATAAGTTACATTCCTTAGTCACACTTTCATGGCCAGGAACCACCATGCCATGTTCCCAATGGCAAATCATCCTCCCACCTATTCCCTTTGTGTTTCTTTCATACGCAGTAAGTTTCACTAAACTTATTTACTCAAAACTGTTACTTTGTGGAACAGACTCCTTTCTTAACCACTACAATGTTAACCTCTTCAAGTCCAGAATCGACTGTTATCTTACATATGCTCATAATATGCACTTACCACTTCCTTACAACAAACCCACTCAGTAACCCTCTATCTTGAGTGACCCTTGGGACTTATACTGAGTGAACTAAAGTAAAAATAAAGAATAAAAAATATTACAGGTTAAGTGACAGTTTTGTCACTAATTCAATATCTTATGAAACAAGCACATTCAGCAGTGAAATTGTTTAATTTCAATTGTTGATGGCCATTTTAAAAAGTGATCTTAGTCTTTAAATTATCTGAATTTATTGGATTAAATATTTTCATTATTAATGCTGATGAGCATTTTGTTCATTTCTGCTCTACTAACTGCTCTATTAAAATAATGTTACATTTTGAACACTTCAACTCTTTCATATGTCCATTTCATCTAACTTTTCAGTTGTTGGTATCCTTGTGATGGGTCATTTTTAATATCACCTTTTTTTTATCTTCATCTATTTAGTAGCACAGATTCTTTTCCAACATTTTGCTTAATATCCAAGCTGATTAACAAAATTATTGGTCCTAACCTGGCATCTCAGCGTCAGTCCTTTTTCCACCGCCATAATGTAGCTTCCCTGTGCCTTTTCTATAAATGCTTTCATGGTAATTGTTCTAATGAACTTTCCATGGTACCTAAACTTTATGAATTTAAATGCAGTACTAGATTGGCAGTAAGGTCTCATTTTACAGCTGAAATGGCTAAATGTAACCACAAGTTCTATGCTAACAGTTTCTTCTATCACATCCAGCTTCTTGTTTCCCAGTCAACTTTGATCTTCAAAATTTTAAATGCAATGTCAATTGTTATCCTCTGTTTTCTTAATTACTGTCCTTTTATTGTTTTCTTGCCTTTATAGCATTTTTTCTCATATTTACCACTCTTATATCTTAGTGGCTTTATTGCTTTGCATTGGGTAAAATGATTAAAAAAAAAAAAAAAAGATGAGAAGGTACAAAACTATTTTTGCTACTTAAACTGTTACACAAATATCTAAAATAGTAAGTTATGCAATAGGATATAATTGTAGAAAGTTGTAGGAAAAAAAATTGGAGAAAGTGATATAAAGAATGTGAACTAAAAAAAATAAATTTTATCTGAATAATCTGCTGGACAATTACAACAAATCGCTCAAGTAATATAAGATAAAATATTGGGTTCAATTCTCAGCAAATCTTTTGCAACAAATTCCTAAAATAATTTTTTCAGTTAATTGCTTGTAATACAATTTTTCTAATCCATCAAAATGGATATTTTTTTACAAATATATCAAATTTTCTTTTTAGCAGTACAGAAAGAGATTTGAGTTTCATAGACTTTTTTTTTAATCAATTAAGATGACAAGGACAAAAGGATGCTACTGGGAGGGAAAAAGAGTGAAGAAACTAGAAACAAGGGGTAAACCTCTACACATGTTTCCAAAGCCTGAGAACCAGACAAGAGGACAATAAATCTACTCCTATTATGTCTTATAATTAAAATCTTACAACTTGGAAAGTTGTTTTTTTTTCTGAATGTAATAACTTTTGTATTCATACCAGAGAGAAAGCCACAAATAATCTATTCTTCCCTACCAGCAATGGGTAGACTAAGTTCTTGTGGGAGGAAATAGCTGGGTATAGTAAATAAAAAATCTGAGATCATAATTCCAAGGTTTATAAATGAGTGTGAAGTCAAAAATGCTGGGGGCATAAAACAGTAGTTATAAATCTGTATCTAAAATTTGCAATACACAACTACTGTCTTCACTCACGAACAATTAAGACTACCAGTTGTTGAAAGTAGCGTTTTTTTATTGGGCTAAGAAAGGTTGTGATCAGCCGAGACTGGTAAAGAAGCATAAACAATTACCACATTTCAACACCAACTAAAATCAACCCAATTTTTTTTCTGATTTTCTTTTTCAACAAATAGTACAGAAAACACAAATTCTTTTAGAGGTAAGATTTTGTTTTCTCCTTTATCACAGCTCTATTGCCTTTGCTGGCACTCTGTCTAAGGAAAGAACTAGTTTGAATTCAAAAGGATGGAGAAGGCAACCAGAAACCATATCTTTCCAAAGAAGCCATATCAAATATTATGATAATAAATAAAAGGAATCTGTAGAGAGATAAGAATGCTTATATGCTGAAGGAAAATGGCATATATATAACGTTTCCAAAACTATGCCTTCAGGAAATATAAGCAATGTATAGATTTTACACAAAGTTTATTTAAATTAGTTTAAGTATCTAAAGAAAAATGCCAGCACATTGATTTTAATATAAATGTATAAGATAACATGCCTATGTTTATATTTATCTACACATAAATCAATATTACTTACACAGCCATACAACTGACTGTTGACAAATTTCCATGAGAAAGGCAGGGTGGGGGAAATAGGTGAATGTGTAAATATACATTTTTACAGTCAATAGCTTCCTTTGAGGTAAGGAACTTTTCAGAATGTTTAAATATTTGTACTCTTATCCACAATGCAAGAGAAACTATAATACTAAAATATAATAGAAAAGAAATCTTAAAAGTCATAAGAATAATTGACCAAAAAATAAAAATAGAAATTATTATTTGCAGTATTATTGTTTTTATTAGAGGATGCATTTTCAAGCTACACTATAAACTCATGTATAAGTGCAACCCCCTGAACTTTTTGGCATGAATTTTAACAATTTTAAAAATGACTGTTAAAAGTAATTCCTGTAGTAATGGGTCTTGAAAGAGCACTTATGGAAAATTGAAATTGAGACTAAGATTGTAGACCTCCAGAAAACTGCCATCCTTTACTCTGTGAGGATTCTCAAAAAATTTCTTGAATTGTGAAGAATCTTGCTGACACCATGCCACAAGGACAGAATCTTCATTTTTGCCAATGACAGCAACGTAATAATAATAATAATAATGGCCAATCATTATTTATCAATTTAAAAGAAAGTGATAATATAGTAACAAAATTAATTAAAGTTGACATGATGTATAAAAAAGTATGAAGCTTCAATTCAGTAGAGTTGTTTAGAGAACAGGAATTCTCATGAGTTGTGCCACAAATTTCATGCTTTTTCATTCAATAGTAATAGATATCTGTACCATTTCAACACAAAAGAATTATTATTAATGGCATCAAAAACATGATGGTTTGATTGGCATCATCCCAAGAAATATAGAGAAAAACACATTTATTCTGTAGATTAGCTGAACTATCAAATGAGAATATTGGGCAAGTTTAGGAGCAAACTTCATTCAAAAAAATTATCATACTGACATTTATCACAAAATTTTTTTTAAGAGAAAAAGAAAGAGAATAGAAAATAAGTAGTTCATCTTTTTCTTAATTATATAATAAGAGATCTGATCAAAAAGTATCAGGATTGTTGCTAGGGCAATGTAGCTAAAATATGCAGAGTGAAGCCACTTGGTACAGATTGACCTTGAACACTGTCACACTAAGTTATAAGGTTGTCGCTCATTTATAGCAATGCTTGGAAGGAAAGTGTTTAGAGTGTGGTCATCTCACCACACCACAGAGATTTCATCAATGCCCATGGCTTGTGTAGCCTTTTTTGACCAAAAACAATATTCCCCAGATCCAACAACCACCATATTCCCCATATCTCACCCCTTACGTCTTTTTCCTCTTCAAAAATCAAACCCCAGTTGAAAATAACATAATTTCAAGACTTTGAGGATATCCAAGAATACAAAAACACTGCTTGACATTCAAAAAGAGTTCCAAGAAACTTTCAAAATGAAAGAATGGATAAAAGTATGTAGATTTTACAAGGGGTCTACTTCAAAGGAGATTAAATGCCAAATTTATTGTAGTTTTCTTTTTATAGCACCAGTCACGATATATTTTGATCAAACCTCATATACAAATATATATATATACTGACATGATATATTCATGTGTTTGTATCTTATAATGTTTAATAACTATATAATAATTTCTTTTTCTATTTTTTCAATAAATAGAATATTTGTTTTAACATTTCTATCTTGTTCCTGAATTTTTTAAAGATTTTAACTATCATTCCAAAGGATCATTTCACAAGGCATTAACTGATTTATATTTTGTTTTTTAATATGGCATTATCTTAGATTTGCTTTAAAATTATCGAAAATATTCAAAAGAAATAAGTTTCTTTTCTGATAAAATGTTTAAATAAATCTAACCACACCACAATGGTTTCTGAATCAATGCATTTTTCAGAGAAAAAAAAAAGCCTTTTTGACCAAAAACATTTTTGTAAATAATAAAATTTCTTTAACAAGTAAATATTCTCCATATATCATTTGGGAATAATTTTAATATTATCTTCAGTTGTTTACAACAAAAATCAAACCCATTAATTACAAAATAAGATAAATTCAGATCAATAAACTTTGAGGAAATCTCACCTGCCAATGACAGATAGTCAGTGACAAACTGGCTGACATCCCAATGAAAAGGAGTTCAAAGCTCACCTGCCAATGACAATGGAAACAAACTGGATCAAAAGCCAATGACAGATTTGACAAACTGGCTCACCTGCCAATGACAGATATTAAATGACAAATTTATTGCCAGTTTTCTTTTGACAAACTGGCTCACCAGTCAATGACATATTTTGAGTGACAAACTGGCTCACCTGCCAATGACAGATATATATGATAAACTGGACTCACCTGCCAATGACAGATATCTTATAATGTTTGGCTCAACTATATGACAGATAGTTTTGACAAATTTTTTCAATAAATAGAATATTTGTTTGACAATTTGGCTATCCAATGACAGAAGTTTTTGAAGATTTTGGCTCACCATGCCAAAGGATAGTTTGACAAACTGGCATTACCTGCCATTTATATTTTGTTTTGACAACTGGCATTATCTTGACAGATTCAGTGAAAACTTACCTGCCAATGACAGATATTCAAAAGTGACAAACTGGTTTCTTTGCCAATGAAAGATAGTAAACAAATGGCTCAAATGACAGATAGTGTGACAAATGGTCACCTGCCAATGACAGATAGTCAGTGATTTTCAGAGCCAAAAAGATATTGACAAATTCACCTGTGAAACATTTTGTAAATAATAAAATTTCTTTACCTGCCAATGACAAATATCAGTGACAAATATGGCTCACCTGCCAATGACAGAATTTGAAAATTGGCTTCAGTTGACAGACAGTCAGTGAAAACTGGCTCACCTGCCAATGACAGAAATACAGATAAACTGGCTCAGATGAAGAAAGTCAGTGACAAACTGGCTCACCTGCCAATGACAGATAGTCAGTGACAAACTGGCTCACCTGCCAATGACAGATAGTCAGTGACAAACTGGCTCACCTGCCAATGACAGATAGTCAGTGACAAACTGGATCACCTGCCAATGACAGATAGTCAGTGACAAACTGGATCACCTGCCAATGACAGATAGTCAGTGACAAACTGGATCACCTGCCAATGACAGAGTAAGTTGTAGAACTCAACTGTTTTCCAGTTATTTGTCTGCTTTATACTCTTTTTTCTACATTGCTGTTAGAAAAAATATCAGCCTTTAGCATACTCAAATGGATGTATGCATGTGCACATTTAAAAATACGTAAGGACATAAATATGAGGTATGCTAAAAAAGTTCAGTCCATTCCATTTCACAAAACTTGAATGATCAAATATGAGAATATTTTTAAGAATCCCTTCATGATCTGCTTTTCAGCACTTTCTTATAGATTTTTTGGCAAAATAAACATGTAGGTATATATGTATATACATTCATATTCAATTATATACAATTGTTTAAAAGATGTATCATCAATAAACATGGGATATTTATGTATGTAATCATATAAAATTAATGCATTTTATTTTTTCTTTGGACATGTTTTATTTTTATTTGAGTAGATATTGCATTTATTTTAAACAATATTTTATTTCATCTACTGGCCTACACATTTGAGAAAACTTATAAAATAAAATGTTCCCTCAGGCAGCATCCTAACTTCATTGGTGCCTGCTATTTGAAAAATGTCAATACAGCTAAAAGAATTTCCTTCAAAATCTTTTAATCATTTCTGAATTTTTAAAAATTTATGAATGAAATGAATATGAGCATAAAATTTGCTCAATATAAATTAATATAAGAAACCATAAAAGAAAAAAAAATAGTTAAATGAAAAAAATAATTGTCTTAATGATTTCGCAATAAATGATGAAAAGAAAGGATTTGTTTCTGCAGTATTTTTTATATTTCTCATTTGGTTAGGATTTTGTATAATACAATTTTTAAAACTTCTAAGTTAGATTTGTTTATCCTATGCATTATACCACCAAAGGTTTCAAATCAGCTTCATATGAAAAACAGAAATAAAAAAAAAAAAAAAAAAGTTGTATTTTCTAAAGTTTTATTGTATTGGGATGGCGCCTTTAGCATCAATTACCATTCAAGTCCTACTGAAACCATACTAAAGTTCCATTTCAAGAATAAACAAAAAGATTTGATATTCAAAATTACTACACAGTACACATATTATCATCCTGGTTTCCAATTAACATCCAGCCCAAAATTTTATTTTGCCATTTTCTTTTTTTTCAGTCTGCACGGTCTTTTTTATTGCAATGAAAGTATTTTCAGCCTTTCAAGTAGAAAATATGAAGAGGAAAATCTGCTATCATTGAGGAATGGGGTGGGTGAGGGGAAGAATACTGTCACAAAGCCAAAAATTTTACAAAGAAGAGAGAAGAATAAAAGAATTGGCCACATCTACCAATTATACTCTGCATGCTTTGTGCTAGCATCAACTGGCATTGAGTTTAAGACAAAACTGTTTCCATGGCAACAGTGCCAACAAATGTTAAACCAGAATAAACATATGGCACAAATGAGCAAGTACTTGGCCACTTTTTGTATTTTTCTTAAAGATTTCCACTTTTTAAACTTTTGTAAACATACATTTTTGGAGCAAAATTATTAAGATGTTTCAAACCATCTCAATTTAAGCTTTTCAAAATAAATGTATGTGTGTCAGCACTGAAGCCTAAGAGGTATTGGATTATGAAAACAATTTATTATACAAGAAAACTAAACCTATAATAAAAATTGAAAACTATCCCAGTATGAGGCTTGAAAATCATGGTAAGCCTACTTTTGAGTCCTATTAAGGACAAATTTTATTAAAACTAATAATTTTTTTCTATTTTATGTATTTAATTTGAAGATCTGATCTATATATTCTAATATATTTGTAGAATATTGTGATGATATTGATCATATTTAAGAGAAAGTATCCAGTAGCAATTAGAATTGAAGGAGAAGCCAGCCAGTCTATCTGTGCTTTCAAGGTAAAGGAAGTTTGAGTACTTAGAACAGTTTCTACATCATTCTTTGCATTCCAGTTCATATTTTTTTCTTTCCTCATTTACTTTGCATGGATGACCTGTCTGTTAATACTGTTACTATTTCTGTGCCTAAAGCAATATTTCTTAATGCAACTTTCAATAACTTTCTATTTTTTCTCAGATCAGTTCCAGTGTTTCATATAAATTTGTCATCAGAAATAATTAAAATAGTTTTGTAAACAAGTTGCGACTGCTTACAGTAAAATCTCTTCTCCAAAATGATTCACCTTATTTAAATTCTATATAGTGTTTCTAAATCACACAAGAATGAAAGATCTGTCTATATTTCTGAAATGAGGTATTGTAACTATTTACATTGTTTGGACTGTTGTCTTCATCTTTATTCTCACATTCACATTTCAGATGTTGTACACTCCGGCCTTCTTAAGGTGATTTTGTTGGATTTTCAAACTGGTCACTTTATTTAGTACATGATAGTAGATTGTTCTAGTTCCACGTGCCATGCCTCTTCTGGATATCTCAGTTTCAGTTAATTCCCTTTAGTAACTCAACTCAAGTTTTTGTTCACCTCTGCTGTGGCCAGGGATTGAACTCCCAACTCTTTGAGTCAAGTCACTGGATTACTTTAACCAATGCTTTTATCTACTGGGCCACGTGTAAAAAGAATGAAAGAGTTTGAGAATGACAATATATTTTAAAACAATTGAAACAGATCACTCTAGATTTATGTGATAAATTATTGGGGCTATTTTCGACAAAAGAGTAGACACACTGATTCTCATATATATTACCAATAAAACTGGGTTACATTTACAGAAACGGAACATTGTCAAAATAATGGCAGAAAGTAATCAAGTATTTTTCATGATTCTTGCATATTTATAAATTTACCATTCTTCTGTGCATAGAATACTGCTGTCATATCTGGTTTGGTGCTCCTAATATATATCTTGAGATTCTTGACAAAATTCAGAGAAAAGTCTATAATGTAATCGATCCTGACATCATCTTACTTTCTCACCTAGGTGACATGGCTTCCCTCTGTCATTTCTAAAAAGATTTTCATGGCAACTGTTCTAATGAATTGTTCTCCTTAGTGCCTCAACTGCATGAATTTAAGCATGCTACTAGATCTTAGGTCTTATCATTTTACAGTTGAACTAGCTAAATGCAACCTTACATTCTATTTTAGTAGTTTCTTTTCTCATACTTCTTGCCTGTGAAAATCCCTTCCAATTTCTTGCTTCCCTGCCAACTACAATCTTCAAAAATTTAAATACAATGCCAATTAGCCATCTGCTGTCTTCCTGAATCCTTTTCCTCACTTTTCTTCATTCACTTTCACTAGCTGTACCCCCACCCCCTACTAGCCTTATCACCTTGCTTGGCGTAAAATTATTAAAAAAAAATAAATAAATAAATAAAAAATCAGAAAGTTTCCAAATCAAATAGTGAAAAAAATAAGATAATGATCTTATAGAAAGAGCATAAAAAAATAAAAAATAAAACATTTTATCTAAAATGGCAATAATAAAATTCAAATTAACTGTTTTTACTTCTTAATAGATGGTTTATATTGATGGTATTGTGTGTTCTACATTTTGAATTGAAACAAATGGTTTAACTTGAATTCATCCATTGAATTATATTCTCAAAAGATTTTGAATTGAAACAATTCATTGACTAATAAATATTAATTTTTTTTGACTTAGGTTTAAGAGTTTTGGGGTCACTGATTTAAAAAATAGTATCCATTTTTATATTTCTTTTTCTATGACAGATGTAAAATTTTAATCATTAATTTTCTAATGTGAGATGTCAAAATGCTAGATTTTTAAATAGCATCAGTTTTAACTCCAAAAACTAAATATATTTCAAAGTAACTGATGTAATAGAATAACCTGTCACCCCCATGAGTGACTACACTACAGGTAGTTACTACCTATAAGTAGCTGTAAGTCAACGGACTACAGAGTCTAGTATGACTCAGACTTACGCAAGAACTACCGACCTTCTAATAGTAGCACTCACTACTGGATTGACTTGCAATGACCTTGTGAATAACTATACCTTTATTCTTATTGTACTGGTTTTTTTACAATAAACCTTTAATTATTACTAATTATTAGCACGGAATATAACTAATTATTATGTATGCTCACTGTGTTGCATTAAGCAATGTGGTATTAAAAATTTGACCAAAAAGTTTAGAGTTGAGCAAATATGGGTTAAAGAACTGCATAGACTTAATAAAGACTTACAATATTTTTATTTTTACTTTTAGGATTGAGGTCTTTAAAATAACACAATAACTCAGCAGAATGGCCTCAACTCAAAGAAAATATTTGAATTGTCCAGATTCTATATGCTATATTTGTAGCAGATTTACATGTCAAACCAAATGATGAAGAATAATGATTTTGTGAAAAGAGCATTATTGGCTGACTTTCAAATTAGACTTGCTGATGAGAACAAACAGTAGACCCTGCATCAAGTATGCAAACGATGTGTCAAACATTTACACCAATGGGCAAGGGGAACTAGAGAGACTAGTATTTAGCATTCCAATGATATGGCAAGAGCCAAAACCCAACACCTGCCATAAATTGTGGCATACAAGGTGAGTTTTCAGGCCTAAAATATCTTTCCAAAACAAGGGGTCGACTTACATGACAGGTATAAAATGTAAACCTTCACCACCAAGTTGTTAAAAAGCAGGACAGTACTTCTAACAATTACTGTAAACCACTTAAAATATATCTCATTAAAATGTGTTTGGTGAACATATATGACATATTAACACAGAAATTAATATAAAATAATAAAATAGTAACACAAATTCAGTATTCTGTAGGCAGAGGTTGTTGGCATTAGGTTGTTTCTGTCTATATTTTTGAGATGAGGTATTATGTACACTATTTACATTATTTGGACTATTGTCCTCATCTTTGTTGTTTTAAATATTGCAACAAAGATGATGACAATAGTCCAAATAATGTAATAGCAGTACTATCAAAAAACTACCTAGTATGATGTATAATTTACGGTATTAAAGTTTTATAGAAGTTGATGTTGACTTTAATGTGTTTATCAGTAGATCTGGTGAATTTTAAATGCTCGTTAAGTTATATCAATACGATATACAATACCTACCAGTGTGTTGTAAGTTGTTTGCTATACAATGCATATAGAAAGATATTACAGTTAGTGTCTCAATATACAGGTAAGTGTTGTGATCTTATGTAGTTGTGGCACAGGTTGTCATATATTGTAGCCTAACTTCATTTGCTAGTAGCCTACTATATGTTCAGGATCAACCTATACAGTACATATAGGATTATTTTGAGTTAAAAATCTTGAGGTCAACTTATACACCACAATTTATGGTAACTAATTGTTACTTTTGCCTAGATTCAGCAATTCATGCGAAAGCCCATTCCCATGAAATGATGTTTTTACATTGTTGTTTTCACTAGGAGATGGAAGGATAATCCTAAACATGACAGCAATTTTATTCTTTATGTGCTGTGTCCCCTCAGGGTGTAGGTGATCATGGCTTTCCCCAACTTCCTGTCCCTTGTAACTCTTAATAAACTATCTTTCTGTTATTTCTCCTAAGCTCTCTCCTGCCATTTATTTACTCAAGCTCACTATGTATGTTACATGTTGTTTTCCTCTGTCAGCTCTTGCCCTCTGTCTGTCCTCATGAGTATCAGATTTTCTGAGCACTCCTACCTTATTATATGCCACCAAAACCTCAATTGTCTTTTCTTGATACAGAGCCTAAAATCTTTGATTGGTCAGCATTGACTTGATAAGAGGTTGAGGCCTCTCAAAAGAGTTATCAGAATTGTTAGCTACAAGACTAAAATACTTGCTGAAAAATGATACAAAAGGTAACATTTTATCACAACAAAAGAAAAATGACTTATTACAGCATTTTGCAACTGACAATGATTTTGTTGACTGTCACAACATGTCAGGATTGCTGAATACAGTGGGTGGGACATAAATAACAATTGTTTTTAGAAAAGGATCCTAAGGTGCACATTAATCCATAATGGAAATTCATTTGAACTTCCTGTTGGACACTCTGGACATCTCAATGAGGAATATGGACATATAAAAACAGTATTAGATTTACTTAAATATAATGAATACAACTGTATTTTTTGTGTGGATCTGAAAATAGTTGTAATTTTTTCCTTGCTTAACAAAGAGGATATACAAAATATCTGAATTTCTTCTGCATGTGGGACAGGTGAGCAGAGGACAAACAAAGGGTATAGAAAATTTAGACAGTCTGAATAAGTTTGACTGTTGGAGAAAATATCAAACCAATCACTGATAGAACAAAAAAAAAAAAAAAGATCTTCCTTTTCCCCATCAAACTGAGTTTGATGAAGCAATTATTTCAACACTCTTTATGTAGAGAGTAATTGTCCATATGGAGAGCTTTTTTTTTTTTTTTTTTTTTTTTTCACTTGAATTATGACAAAATAAAAGCTGCTGTCTTTGATAGACCATAAATTAGAAAATTATTGAAGGACCCAAATTTCACAAACTCAAATACTGAGAAAGAGAAAACAGTAGGAGAATCCATTGTGTCTGTTCTAAAAAATATTTTAGGGAATACAAAGGCTGAAAATTACTAATATCTGTTTGAAACATTGAAATTTTTCATCTGTCAGGATGCATAAGGATTCATTTCCTCAATAACCATCTTGATAAATTTTCCTAATAATTGAGGAGATGTGACATTTTCATCAAGTATACAGAGGGGAGATATCAAAGTCAATGAGATACTCACATGACAACAGATGAGTAATGAAAGACAGAATATGTAGTTTCCTGATACAAGTTAAAATTACTATATTAAGTCGGGCTCACTTTAATTATTATGCATCATGTTTTTGAGTAAAGTTTAAGGTGATTTAGTTTAACTAAATTTGGTCTTTGTTTATGTAAACAGTGTAATGATGCCATATATGACATCAAACAACTCCAGGAAATTGTTTACATCTCTGATAGAAAACTGTATACATGATTATGTATATGTCCACATCAATTGATACTTTCTCTTTTCATCCATTAGAAACCATTTCCCAAGTTCTGACTCCACTGCAAAATCATACACATCTAGTGAGGACCCCAATACTGAAATATTTCAAACCTTGTAAGAAGTATGACAAGGAGAAAATGAGAACTCCAATCTATTTAATCTTTTCCTAGACCATGCTCTGTACAGAGATTAAGAAATAGGCATTGATCATTTAAGTAAACCACACCACATCCCAAACAAATCTACTAAGAGAAAACAGAGATCCCGCTTTCCCTCCCAAGGCCAATGTACTGATGATAGGTGGGAGGGTATGCTACTGACGTAGGTATTCATAAACTGATATTGAACAAAAATGTCAAATGTTCCAAGAAATAGAACTAAAGATAAACCTTCCTACAACATAAACTATGATCTGGAACTGGAATGAAAGAATTGATAGCATGTACCTTGAATCCATCATAAAAATAAGAATGTGGAATTTGTAAATGCAAAAACACTTCAAATACCTTGGTGTCTGGATTAGTTACAACAAATTTAGTAGAAGAAATAAGTAAATTCAATATTGGCAGCATTCAGAACAGTTTTGTCCAACATTACAAACTGTTACAAAATGAAAAGATTAACTTAACAACTCAAGACATGTTCTTAAATAACCTTGTTAGATTAAGATTTTCATCTGCATGTCATACATGGCATCACACCTGTTCAGAAATATCTAGACTGTCAGCTATATACAAACACTTTCTCAGATCAATGAAAAAAATTACTTTGTGTGAATGAAGTCTGCAGGCTTTAGTTACGGAGCTCTGTTAAACACAGAAGAACCTGAAAACAAAGATTTTGATAAAATTCTTTGAGGTACGTGCCAGAATAAAAAAAAGTTATGAGATGACCAAACACCTAAAGGACAAAATGAAATTACGGATCTATTTTTGGCCACTGCAGGATGCAAAGGCATTAGGCAGATTTTGTTAACAACTTACCCAGCTAAAAATGAAAACTTGACGTTTAAGGAAGTCAAAGAAATAGAGAAAAATTCAATCAAGGTTTTTTTTGGGGGGGGTGGGGGGGGTGATATTTCACAATATTATTTCTAGGTAATTTATATTGTGCATCATAAAATAGGAGTATGCTATAGAATAAAAACATGATACAATAGGCAAAAACATGCAATTTTTTAAATTAGCTACCCTAAATTAGTTACAAATAACTCACAAACCTTATTCACCCAAAAAAGTGTGTTGGCCATTAGATATCACTTGACAATGTTTTAATGTGATAAAATTTGTTAGACAATCACTGAAAGTTTATATTAAGAATTAGGGTTATAAAAAAAGATTTTTACCTAAATTTCATAAATGTTTTCTCTAAAATTTGAAATATATCATTTCTTCTTCATTTTTCTATGTAAACATACAACACAACCCATGCCTAATCCAATGATTACCACACATTAATTTACCAATCTCATTGGCAAGCTGGGAAAGAGTTTCTTGCATGCTCACAAAGTAACACTATGAAAAACAAGCACCACATCAAGAAATAAGAATGTGAACTCCATTTCCCAAATTATAAGGAAGATGTTTTATTCAGAGCTTTATTTGCTTGCTTGGGTGGGTAAGTAAGTGACAATCTCATAGATCAACTCTTCCCCTTAACCACATCTCATCCATCTACATATTCCAATATGTAGCTGGCAATACAAAAGAGTGACTCCAAAACCATGTGACAGACAAGTCCCTCTCCCACCAAGGGCGGACCAAAAGTGACACTCCTCTAATCCCAAATATGACTGCTAATATAAACCAACACCCAGAAATAATCAATATCCAGTTTGATGTCGCTTGATCTCCAAAAACCCCTCATCCACACCTTTACTTCCCCATTCCCCTTCAGTGAAAGTGGATGCTGCTTAGAAGACCAGAATTTAAAAAAAGTAAGAACCATCTGCTAGCCATCAAACAGAAAAGGAAGATATGATTTTATCTTGATCTCGAGTGTTTCTATGTGGATTGTCCATAGTATCACATCTACTATTATTACCTTCTGCAACATATCAAAAAGAGAGAATGTTTAATCTGTTGTCACAACATTTGTGCAGTTGAAAATACATTTAAAAATGAGACCTTTTGATTATTGACTGATTTCAATGTAAAATATCAAAACAAAAAAAATTGAATTGTGAAACCTATTTTAAAAGGAACACTGAAATCAATGTCTGAGTTAACATGCTGCTGTTGCATAACAGAAAAAGAAAAAGAACTCTTTAAAAGAGGATAAAAAGACATGAATTAAATACAATTGTCTCAAGAGCATTCAAGCAAGCAAAAAATTAACCAGATCACTTCTAAAGAAACAGATGAATTAAAATAGCCTCCTTATTACTTCAAGAACCTACAAATGAGGCAGGCCTAATAATCAATTATGTAAATCAATAATACCTTTCTTTTAATGCAAAACATCTTGAAATGGAAGTTTAGTTTCCTTTAATAGCAAAACAAACTCAAGAAGTTCATTTTCAAATTAATGGAGAAAAGATTTTAGAACACAAATTCAGTCAATACAGAAATAATAGAATAACCCCCTTAAGACCTTGTCATTGATAATAAAGACCTAAACAAAATGCATTTAGAATAGCAAAAGTCATAAACTATAAACACATGGAATTGTATCAGGTTCAGACATTTTTAGCAAAAAGAAAAATCAAATGTTTATGAATATCCCAACAAATATAATGTTGTTGATTTCATGTTCCTAATCATCTAAGGACAAAATGCAGCATCTATTGGCGTCTTCTACAAAGATTGGGGTTAAATTTTATCCACAACAAAGCAACATCAGATAGAACTTCTGATAGATGAAAAATAAAACATCAGATCAATAATTCAGTGATCATAAACATTAGAAAATCAAAAAAGAGTCTCTTTAAAGACTTCTTTTGCTTGGTGTTCAAGTTGGATACTGTGGAACAGCAATGTATAAAAGTGATGCCAATTGAAGTCTATGAACTATTAGCTGCAATTTAACAATCCATGTTTACCAATAATGCAAATTTATAAACAAGTCCTCTTTATACTTGACAGCTTCTTCAACTTAAATCTTGACTTACTTTGCTAAGATGAATAGTAAATTTGTTCATATATAGTAGTATCGTAGGCATCAGTTTATCTCACGAGTAGTGCCCTGTCTGGTCAAAATTCAGTCATTTTGTGGTGAAACAGGAGTGACCTCTCCAGGCCTGGGTGATGGTATATAGAGGCCATGCACTGCCCAGACTACATGCCCTCCCCCGACCCTCTTGGATGTACCAACAAGATTTAAAGGAATATAGAGCATTACATTTGGGGATGGCATGGCTGCTGGAGTTGCCAGAAAGTTGTCAGTGTTGACAGCCAACTGTCTTCACTGCTCCAAACCAGGTTTTCTGTCTGGATGTACTTCCATAGCCTTTTCCATATTTGGATATGACCACACAGCAACAGAGGTTTAAAATCAGGGATTTCCTTCCTAGATGGACTGCTTTTCTGACTGATTTTTTCACAAACTGCCATTTTGGATCTGGACTTATTGCCAGAGGCTATTTGAGATGCATACTACAGAAGCATTTTATAGACAATGGGAGCTGTCCCAATTAGGACAACCATTAGAACATATATGTATTAGATAGGTGTCTCAAAAAGTACTTCTGGTGAGCAACCCTGAGTTCACACTGTTGCCGTCTTAGCTACCTTCAAGCCAGTTTATAACAATTATTTTATTCTTTTCATCTTAACATTTTTATAACTCTAATCATCAAAAATAATAGAAGAAAACCAGTCAAAAAAAAAAAAAAAAAAAAAAAAAAAAAAATCACTGAAGCTCCTCAAACCCACTTTTCTTTAACATTCATGGTCATCATAATTGTCCTTCAACTCCAAAGAAGCCTGTCAATGTTCGTCAGTAGATCCATAGATGCCACAGCAAACCTAGTCTGGACACACAAAAAGTTGCACAGTTTTATTTGAATATTTATTTTTTGACATCAGTCTTCTTTAATGCTTGCAAAAGTTTGGCAGATAATGGTACACCAACAGGATTAGTTGGCAGTATATTCCTCCAGCTGACTTTGGTCTGATCTTACACCAGTGGAAAGTTGGTTTTGATTGCATCTTTGTACTGTTTCTTTGGTCAACCTTGACATCTTCTGCCACATAGCAGCTCTCCATAATACAACAAGCATCTAGGCATGTGATGTTGCTCCATGCAGATGACATGGCCAGTTCTTTGGACTTGTACCTCAAGATTAGTGATGTAATGATAAATTTTCAAGACAGACTTATGCAGGAAGAATTTTATGTGGGAAAATTGTTACACTTGGATAATTAAATTCTCTCTGCCTGAGGGGTTTTTACCCTGTGCACAAAGAACTGTGACAACCAGAGAATTCCAGGCTTCAATACTTCTATATGTCACACCCATACTCTGATGAACTCCATAGAACTTGCTGGCACTGTCTTCATAGCCATTGAACAACTACTTGGAACCAAAGGTGAGAGTTGGGCAGTGAGCAGGAACCAATGCAGACGAACTATTCCCCAAAAGTATGACCATTCCTTTGCCAAAGTGCTATCCCTCCCAACACCCCCAAACATTTCTTAATTTTATTTTTACACTAGACATCAAAGTAAAGGGATCGTTATCAAATATACCAATTACAACTATTATGATGTTTAAATTGTAAATAATAAAAAGTAATAAATAAGTAAAAAATTACATAACAATAAAAAAAATAATCAACAAATATATATATAAAACCACTTTTTTTAATTATTGTTGCAGTTAAAATTGTTTAAATGTTTAGTAATAAAAAGCATAGTAGTAAAAATATAGAAAATGAAATAAACATTGGGATTCAAACACATCTCCTATAAATTCAAAAATGTTTTTTTCTATGAAATAAAATGTTATGCTAAAATGTATGTGAATCTCAGTTATTTGTAGTTTTTTTTCTTCTATGTGCCATGTCTCTTCAGGATGTTGGTGATTATGGCTCTCCACAATTTCCTGTTGCACTTTGTATTTCTTAGTAAATTCTGTCTTTTTCATACCAAATTAGCAAATATTAAAAAACATTCGTAATAAAAATAGTATGACATATGATTCATAATAAGATATAAAATATTTGTAACAAAATAAGCCCACCAGGTGGATACTTTTTAAATGACAATGTAACCCAAAGGAATGTCAGAAAAAGATTTCTTTAATCTTTATGAAAAAAAAAAAAAAAAAAGATCTCCTCGTCTTGTACACATCATGGTTTTGATTCTCAGTACACTTTATACAGACAAACCACAGAATTTTTGAGATTGGTTAATTTCTGCGAAAAATGACAGGCTTTTTTTTTTTTTTCCTGCAAACTGCAAAGAAGTAAAAATTAGATACATTAAAAAGGTGTACATAGACTGAGAGAGGATTAGCATTTGTTTATTATATCAGATTTCACTGTAAAAATATAATGGAAATAAATATTTACATTTTGGGAATATTTATACCTATCAAAAGTGTCTGGAACATATCCAACCATTTTGAATGACTCAAGAACTGGTTATGGAGTCTTTATGCAACTTGGAAACTTCAACTAATCAGGAGGGACCCTACTATACATGCACAGACAGATGGTTGCATTTATCAGATGGCAGCAAGAGGCCATTAAGTGAGTTTATGTACTGTGTGGTCATTACATTCACAATGTCCAATTGAGCAGTTTCTTCATAAAAATATTACATCATCCCAGACAGTTGAAATTTGGTTGCCTGTAGTTTCTGACATTTCCTGAAGGTAAATGCTGTTGTAGTCGAGATTAAGGAGAATATGATAAAGCATCAGATAATAAGCCCCCAAAAAGGGGTATGCAGATTGTTTTGAAAAGTGGAAAATAAACTAGAACAAGTGTTTGAGGTTTTAAAGAGGACTAAGGTAACATTATCCTAGATAGTCTATTATTTTGTTATTATGAAATACCAAGATACTTTCTGGACATTCTACGCAATTTAATGCAATGAAGATACAAAATACTAAACATTACTAAATAGTTAACATGTAAGAGGCATACATTTAATGTACAAGTATTTAACTTATTATTTAACTTATATCTATCACACTACCAATTTATTGTTCTCCCAGACTTTGTTGTTTTTATATATTAATTTATGTGAACAAAACAGAAATGATATCCTGATTTAGAGTTGGCCAAAGCAGCAGCATGAATAAGCTGTTGCTGCTAATCAACATTTGCACTTGCATGTTTTACAAGATACACTAAATAGACACTAAAATGGATTCAGAAAGGTGAGGCCAGATAATTATCTCAAGTCTGGAAAAACAAGCACAGCACAGACTATAAAATAAAATGCAATCTGACTTAAACCTTTTAAACATGTACCATATTTATTATCCATTTACACATTTAACTCATTTGTAGACAAAGAATTTGGTAATGCACAAACTTAATGGATTAAATTTTAAAGCCTTATTCACAGTAGTGAAATAAGAAGTGACTATCTCCGTTTAGTCTTGTCAAAAAAAAAAAAAAAAACATCTGTTAATAAAAGCATTTTATTGTTTGCTTTTACTTAGCATTACTCAGATAAAGTGATTTAAATTTTTAAACTAATTCACATCCTCATTTATCAGAAGATATGTTGACCTCTTGTAAAAAAATATATACACTTTTCTTACAAGAAAAATAATCAAAATCATTTTTCCCATGGGGCAAACCACTGTGAACCATTCTTGTTATAAAAAGCAAAATCAATCAAAGCTTTCTCAACTAAATTCATTCTTCTCAACGACTTTCCAGATAAGTGTATCCACATCCAATGCCCTGAAGCTTTTCATGTTTGTTATGTAAAAAAGAAAACTAAACCAAAACTAAACCATATAATTGGAGCTGGAAACTTGAACAAACATGTCCATAGCAAAGATAATCACTAATAAATAATAACATATAAATAAGGGGAAGTAAGATTGCATTTTTTGAACCTTCCTTTTTTGCATATTTTATAAGTTTCATTTTAAACATGTCTGTATGCACAAAAAGAATGATATGAATCTGCACAGACACACAAAATCATTTTAAGTGCATTTCTCTCAACAGCCAAGAAAAGTAAAATGATCAATATCAAGAAACATCATAGGTGAATACAATTATGGCAAACTAACACTTACATAGCTTATATGTACTTCCATTTATATTGTTGCAAAAAAAAAAAAAAAAAAAACATCAATTTAACACAATTTTAAATGAAAACTGAAGTAATGTTTGCCTTTTATGAACTTCTAGCAAAAAAGATTAAGATGAAGGAAATATTTTAAAGGCAGTATACAACATAAATGTATTTAAATATAAACTATCTTTGAGACACTAATATCCTTGGGAAAGGCATGAATTCACTATTCCCTGTACTCAGCTAAATAGAATAGTTAGAGGCCTTTACTTCTCTAAGAGAGTCAAGCTCAAGAATTAGACTAGTAACCCAGCCCCTTAAAAATTCAATTTCTACTGAAATGGCAGCATCATCTCTTGGTGTGGTTGTGGCCCTCCCTAAGCTCCATAATAAATCTGCAGGGATAAAACAAAAATATTTTTGAAATTTTATTTTCTTAATATTAATTAAAACATCCCTTTTACAAATGTTATAGTTCACATAGATCCCCGGTCTTTTAAACAGGAGTAGAGGTTTAACTCTTGTTTCCTGTTTAAGATTGGGTTTCTGGTTTCTTCTAAAGTCTACTTCAACTCCATACTCCTAACGTGTCTGTCTGAACTCTTTTGTTATTTAAATCTTGACCTCTTCAAGTCTATAATTAACTATCTTTCCTGTTATCTTGCACTTCCTTATACAATACAACTCTCTACCTTGAGTGGCCCTTGAGCCTTGTATTTGGTGAACATTAGTAAAAAGAAAAATAACAAAAAAAAAAAAGTCAAAATGATATAAAAAAAAAAAAATATATATATAAAATGATATATATATATTCTTTTATAATGCAAAGAGTAGGGGGGAAAAAAAGATTTAAAAAAAAAATGCTTTACAACATTTGTTTCTCCTGATCCAATTTTAAAAGAAATTCAGGGCAATAAAAAAATGAAATCAAGGCAAAATACTGAATATCTTATCACTTATAAAATGTAAAAAAAAAAACAAAAAAACTGTTACACTATCTTCCATAGAAAGTTGGTTTTTCAAGGCAAGTCTACCAAATTTGATATTCCAATCTAAGACACTTGAAGTGACTATCTGTGATCTGAGGAAGCACAAATGTCTTTCAGAGGTTCAATCCACTGTGCAATGGTGTAATCTGAAAGTGCATTCTACAATCAATATTCCATAAAAGAAGATCATGCAAGAGTCAGAAAGAAGCCAGTTACAAATCTTCTTAGTTAAATTGTTTTTTCTTCCAAAATATAAATGGAGAATGTACATCAGAGTTAAGTTATTCGTTATTTCTGAACAATATTTTTAAAACACTGTCCTTTGCATAGTTTCTATAGCAAAAGGAGAATAGAGATTGAAAAAACACTTGTAATGAGTGGTCAATTAACATGTCAATTAAGTTCAAATAATACACACTTCAGTAAATATTTTTTTCTTTTCTTTACAAGCCATATAATACATGTAGAATTTATAATCCTTGTGCCTTTTCTATAAATATTTTCATGGCAATTGTTCTAACGAACTTTCCTCTATGATAGCTAGACATTATTAATTTAAGCGCAGTAATAGATTGACAGCCAGGTCTAATCATTTAACAGTTGAAATGGCTAGATGTAACTAAGTTCTATATTAACAGTTTTTCTCTCACACTTCTCACTTGTGGAACTCTCTTCCAGCTTCTTGCTTTCTGATCAAGTTCGATCCTTAAATGCAATGTCTTCTTAATTCCTGTTCTTTTATTGTCCTCTCTCCTTAATGAGGTTTACTTTTTCTCATATTCTCTCACACTCAGTAATCCCTTGTATCTTAGTGGCATTATCGCCTTGCTTGCGGTGAAATTATTAAAAAAAAAAAATTGAAACTTATTTAAAGTATATCTTAAAACAACAGTATAGTAGAACACTTGCTTCATTTAGAACTACCCACAATCATTGTAAGAGAGTTCTGGAAAATCTGACAAAATTGTCAAAAGAGGCAGTGTCAGTGCCTACTATCATAAATATCTCTTCCTTGTCAAATAAAGCAAAGCACCTCACTATGATTTTTGCCTCTACTTTGATACTAGACAACAATGCTATCCTCAATAGAGAATCTCTTGAGCAACAAGCAATACAGATTTTGATCAGCTTGGTCTACTGCTGATATCCTGTCATTACTCAGAGAATCAATGAGGCATTAGACAATAAATACATCTCAAGAATGATCGCATTAGATATATCAAAGGCTTTTGACAAAGTGTGGCATAGAGGGTTGCTGCACAAACTCTCCAGCTATGGAATCACTGAAAAAGTTTTCTCAATTATCAAGTCCTTCTTAACGAGTAGGTTCACAAATGTTGTTAGCAGCCAATCCCCTGAGACCCATGAGATCAATGCAGGCATACCCACAAGGCTCGCTTCTTGTTCCAACTCTCTGCTTTACATTAATGATCTGCATAAGAGTATACACTGATCATTTGTAGATATATATGCAGATGATACAACGGTATATATGGGTGCACCTCCAAAACTCTAGATGACCAGAGCCTAGCAGCTGATCTCTCCACTGACCAAACTCTAACAAAACAATGGTGGAAAACTGGCTGGTCACTTTCTAGACCATAAAAAGTTAAACTAGCAAACTCTGAATTTTCATCTATTACAATAAATGGATGTTCTCCCAAGGGAGGCCCTTGCCTTGAATGCCTAAAAAAATGCCTCCCTAATGACAAGGTGGGTACAACTATGTGACCTGAAAAGAACCTTGTATTATCAACTAGAATTTTCCTTAAAGGTTCTTAGAAGTTAATAAATGTTCATTAATCACACTCTGCTGGGACTGATGGCATGTAAGATGTCTACTCAGTGAGGTAGTAGTGTGTCCAATATAGGTCATTGGTTTTTGACAGTCTTGTACAGGACATTGGAATTGGTACACTATATTGGTCACTGATAGTTTAGATTTGATGGCGTTATTTCAGTTTGTGACAATGAGATTTGCAGCCATCTGTTTTCAAACAAAAACATTGTTTTCAATCGTTATGAGTCTACTGATTAAATAGAATTTTATTATGAACAATTGTCTTGTAAATGGAATTTTTAAAGCATTCTGAATGTAAAAATAAAGAAAAAAAGTGTGCAAGACAATAAGAAACACTACCTACCAAAAAGAAAGTGAAGTTTTGTTGAAATCAGTTGAAAAATGTAGGAAATCCGATCCAATATATAAACGAAACAGACACACACACAACCTGGGTTTTATAATAAGTATGATTATGAACTTTATAGCGATTTTCCAAGCATAGCTTGGATGTGGCACAAGGCCGAATGTAAGGGGCACCCAGTGAGGATCGAACTCACTACTCATTCGTAATTGTTCTAGCGAGACAAGCTTGCTGACCATTACACCAACACGAGGTGCCCTGATTATGAACTTTATATGTTTTCCGAGAATTACCGCAGAAATGTTTTCCATATAGCAAATTCATCTTGCTTATAGTTATTGTGCATCCAGTTGTAATAAAATATGTTGATGTTTTAGTGTTGTATTTTTGTTATAGGCATTGTGTATTTTTTTTTGTAAGAATAATTTCATTTGCTTATCAATGATGTAGTTTGAAAATTATTGTTGACTAGTATTTGTTTTATGCTAACCTAGATATATTTCAGGTCACATAGTTGTACATAGCTTGTCATGAAGGAGGCCCTACTTATTAAACTTTATTCTCCCACTATTAATTTTACACTATTTAGTAGAAGAGATGGCATATTAAAAGTGTTCTAAAAATAGAAGCCTTGCCCTGGTCAACTGGCTGCTTACAGCATGTGACCGCCACGTAACAGACAAACTGCTCAAACTCCATACTGTAAAACTAATATGTAGCAGCAAGACACAGAATTTCACCATCCAAAACACATCCTTGATAATGGCTGTAAAAGTAGCCGAAAGTGTTTGGAATAATTATAACTATAGACAATTCCTATATTCCTTAACCCCTAAAAAATGGAAAAATGTTAGATTGCTGGAAAAACTCAATAAAAGATTAATTAAATCTTCCTCATCAGCTGTTTATATATATATATATATATATATATATAGTTTATATATATATATATTTAACTAAAATTTAATAGGCTTTTTTTAACATTAAATTTTTACAAAACTAATAATGTCTTACCTTCTTGGATTGTAATTTTTCACCAATCTCTAGTCATCTATCTAAACACCATAAAGGTTGCCTTCCTTACTAAAAACACTAACTTTTGAAATCAGCTTCCTTATTAAACCTTCTCTAGTGAAAGTAATTTGCAAGGATTCAAATTATCTTGTCTCATTGACCTCTGGAATCAACCCCAAACCCATCAATACAAAAAGGTTACACTGAAAGAAATCCTTTAAATAAAAACTACTAGGAATAACATGGACAGAATGTGTGCAATAAGGAAGTCTTTTAAAAAAAAATTGGAACTACAAGAAAACTTATACTTACAATCAGAGAGTTGAAATTTTTGGGACATATAATGAGGAAAGTGAGCCTAGAGATTTTAATACTCACATCACATACTGAAGGCAAGAGAAGTAGGAGGAAGCAGCAAGTCACCTATTTAATGAGTTTTTCTGAACAGATGGCAGAACAAAGATAATGAGAGATGGTAAAATGTCATGGCACATAAAAGATTATATCTGCAGGACATAGAGTAAGACCAAGAGAAGTCTTTGCAAAGACTATAACTGATCTACCAAGAAGAATTTCCAAAATTAATAAATCCTTATTTTCCAAAAGGAAATTCAAATATAGATATTTTACATCACTAGATTACTTGTTATTAAACAATACTTCATTCTCCTCTTCTTCTCATTCTGTGGAATCAGTTTAAGAGTTTGACATGGACTCAGAAATTAGGATTTCACTCAACTTGACTTATGCTTCTATTATCATCTTTAGATCTGTAAAACTCACAATTCACTATCACTTTTCATTTCAAATACCTTTTATATTTTTATTCTACTGAGATATTTCTCCAAAGTAGAGGATTTTTGCTAGGAGATGTTAAAATCAATTATAAATCATCTCTTATGAATAATTCCAAATCTAGAAGACTTACAAAAATAACAGATGATTTCATTTGCCTTGTAGCAAGATAAAACTCCACGATAGCAGATTGATTGGTTGATTTTGTTTAGCGGTATATCAATCAGTACGAGTTTCCCAAAATCTATGTAATTTTATGCTTTCAGCTACAGATATTTTGTACATGATTTTATACTTTCAAGGTAGGCTCTGCTTTTTTTTTTTTTTTTTTTAGATATATAATTTATAGATCATTTATTATAAAAATGAGCTTTGATAAGGGTGGGGGAGTTAACTATTTACCCATAGCTGGGACCCTAACCCTGATAAGAACATAGCAGGTGGATCAAATTCCCAATCAGAGACCAAGTTGGATGTAGTTTATAGTCATACCCAGAATGACCCCTTATAGCAGGATTTTATAGGCAAGTAGTAGTTTTGTAGCACTTTCAGACAAGTTAAAAAAAAAATTAACTTAAATTTTTCTTTTCTTCATTTAGCAGAAATTTAGTTAAGAAAATAGAAAAGAAAGATAAATCAATAAAAATGTGGAATTTGTTGTAAGGTTTTGCAAATGATGTCATTGCAAATTTATTCACAGATATGTAAGTGACTGGACAGTAAAAGGAGACTGTTATTTATTGGCAATAAAAGTAATCATATTTGGTAAGGAGAAAGATTGTTTGAGACATCTGTAAATAAGGTGAAATGATTGAGGATCAAAAGGTTACAGACAAGTCAAACAATCCTACCTAAAATGGAAATAACAAAATTAAAAGCCAAGGGAAATTCTTGTTGTTTAGTTTTTCATTTTCAACTTCATCTTGAGTGCCAAGACATAAGGATCCAATCAACTTTACCATCTTCCTCATCAATACTACCATCACAAAATGGACTAGTGTGAAGAAAAAGCAAACCACTTGTGTACAAAACAATACCAGGAACCACCTGGTATTTATTGAACCAATGGACAGTTGATTGGCATCTAAACCAGCTCCCCAACTAGTTTTTCTATTGTTGAGGAGGGTGGCATGTTACCCCCAAGGGACAAAAAACAAGACCTGTTAAAAGTGGATAAGCTTCCTATAGGAGCCAACAGCACACACACACACACATATATATATATATATATATATATATATATATATATATATATATATATATATATATATATATTTGAGACTCTAAACATGGTGATTTTCAATTACTTGTTTACTAGGAATAGGTTACTTAGTAAGTTAGCATTCCAGTATGAGGTGGTCAAAACTTTGTTATAAAGTGACCTTTGTCACTGGTTGCCATCAAATAAATCAGTTAGGTCACTTGCAATGACTGAAGCTTGTAAAAATTTACTTGATGCAGTCAAAAAATGGCCATGTACTGCATTTTAAAGAATGAAGAAAGATTTCAAGCCTTGAATGGCAACCTTCCGAGAGGTAGTGTCTTGATAAAAAATCTTGGTGTATTTGAACTAAAGTGAGTATCTGAAGTACATCGGGCTTTGTAAAACCACATCTCAAATCATTATGACACAAGATCCTGTCAGGAAGGCCCCACCTTGCTTTGTGCTAGATTAATCTCGGTTTTGACCTAAAAAAAAAAAAAAAAAGGCTTTGATAATAACCAGTTGATATAGTTTCTCTTTCTCTCATTTGCTAACCACTGACCCCAAAAAGGGATTGAACAGTGTAAAACAATTGGATCATAATCAATATCAGTGGGATGTAGTATCCAAATCTAACCCTGCAATAGTATCCAAATCTGGGCAAGGAAGTACAAATGGACTACTTCACACCTAGATGGGATGCAGCTGTCAACTGAATGAGGGTGATAAGTTCCCAGCTTTTATCCTTCTATAAAAGACTGAAGTTGCAGAAAGTTAAATAAAACCAGACATTTTATTCTTAGACAACTGAAAACTACAAGTGATGAGTGATTTAAGTAACCAACAATTAAAAAGTAAGACTGCAACAAAACAATTTAATTAAATCTTTCTTCATTCTTAAAAGTGCAGTACATGGCCATTTTTCAAATGCATCAGGTAAATTTTTTTACAAGCTTCAGTCATTGCAAGAGACTTAACCAAGGGTAACCAGTGAAAAAGGTCTACTTATAACAAAGTTTTGAACACTTTATACTGAAATGCTAACTAAGAGTAATGGCAATTTTACTGAATAAATTTACTCTTTAGTATTTCAAGATATTTTTGTGTAATTTTGGTAAATAGATCTGTTAAAACAAAATGTCAGCTTTATTTTCATTTTTGCATAATCTATCCATCGTACCATATATAAAATGATTTAGATTTATTTACTTTAACTCCATCCAAGATTTTAAAACTGTTTTTTATCTTTCAAACTCTGCGTAATCACATTAGTTTCACTCTGTTATCTTCATGCTACCAACAAAAATAACAATCACTTTGGATACGCAATATTCAGCTCTTCCTAATTTATTTTTTTTTAAGAAAGGAAGACATTTCTACTTTCATATTAACATAATTGGCTTGCAATAACCAAAAGAATATCAAAGAGTTATGCTTTTATCATTTTCTACATGCATTATTATATGAAGCAGAAGAAACTCAAGTGATCATCACAGCTTTTCACTAAGATAACATTAGCAGACACTAATTAACAAAGTTCTTTTCCAGTAATATAGACTAGAATGGAGAGTATAAACCAAAACCAAAGGATTTAAAGACACACTCTATTCATTGTTTATATATATATATATATATATATATACACACACACACACACACACACTAAGAGGAGCAAATGGAACTGTTGTTTGCATTTTTATGGCACTCAAACCAAGTAAGCAATAGACAAATCTAGTACTGCTTCTTTAATACTAACAAATGACCTCTATTCAGTTATAAATTTTTCGATTGCCAATGCATTTGTATTTGCCTGCTTGTCTACAAAACTGTGAAGGTAAGTAAAACTATTTTCTCTGCTGACCTTCCTCCATTTTTTGTTTTTGTTTTAAATCATGTTGAATTCTTCTCTGTGCATTTAGTTCTTACTTTGTTTTCAAAGTACAAAGACGAAAGGAAAATGTCAAAATATATCCTAATCATACTCATTATATATATATATAAGTTGACATTGAAGAGGAGATAGTCTGTTTTAAGCCTGATGATTGTGTTTATCATGAAACAGATTGTCACTTCGGGCTGTTGACTTCAATGTCCACTTTTATATTTACATACACTATCCCTGATAATGAGCACTTTAATCCATAAATATAGTATACCTTAAAATTATATATATATATATATATATATATATATATATATATGAGGTGTAACAGTAAAATTGTCCAAATCATGTAACAGCATGGAATCACACAAAATGTTTAATATCTTAAAAAAAAAAAACACTTAACTAATTGAGTTTCTTTTTTCTATGATTTTAGATAAGATGTTTAGCCATCTAGACACCTTTTGTTTAAGAATCACTGAAAAACCCTTTGAGTTATTCTGCTAGGAAGCAGTTAAAACTGTTCTGTGTCAGCCCAACTGTCTTTCCACATTGAGCAATGATGAAAGGAAAAACATCATTCAGGTCTTCAGTAATGTTATACCAACATTCATACTCTGGCTTCTGTCTTCAAAATCCATTAAAAAATCATCAAGAGAATGGTGAATAAGTTTTAAAAAGAGGGAACAGTGGAGAGGAAAACTGGATCATGAGGTCACAACAGCTAGAGGCATCATCATTTCAAATTAGAGCTAAAGAGATCAATTAGAAAAGATCCAACTCGATACATAAGACATTTGGCATGTGAGAGAGGAGTTTCAAAGAACAATGAAAAAAGACTAGAAAATGAAATCATACATGAAATGTATGAGGCAACTTGTTACTCCAGGACCGAAAGTTAGAAGATCATCTAGAATAAGTTGTAAAATGATGGAATTTGAATTATATATATATATATATATATATATATATATATATATATTATTTCAATCTTTCTTGAGCTTTGATCCTTAGCTATAATTAATAAATGATGATCATGTCATTTATATTTATGATCAATTTCATCAAGATTCTTCTCTTAAGCTTGGAGAATAATTATACATGCTTATTGTTCAAAGTTCAATAGTGTTATAAAAACCATGGAGAATTCAAGTAAGATATTTAATCATTTTTAAGATACAACAATTCAAAGCTTTATCTAACAAATGGACAATTTTGCTGTTACACTGTGTGTGTGTGTGTGTGTATATATATATATATATATATATATATATATATATATATATATACACACACCTACATACATATACATAAACACACACACACACAATAGTCTTGAAGGTTTCATTTTATTATACTGAATGGTCTATGCCTCTTCAAGACAAAAGAGTTAACGTTATAGCCATCAAAACTACATTACTGCACCAGATATGGATAAATATGGCAGCTTTTTCATTAATTTTTAAGCACATATACTCTTATAAATTAATATTGAAAAATATGATCAATATCACATATCCCAATTTTTTGCTAGTGATAGTATTTGTATCATCCATCAACAAAATATCACCAACTATGAATGGTTTTTCATAACATCATAATTTACGTAAATCTATGAGACTGCCTCATCAATCAACAAGAACGAAAGAAAGGAAGTTCAAACAGGAGGTCAATTGAATTCTAAAACAAAGCAATATACTCAATATTTTCAATGTTACATTTAAAGGTTGATCCTGTTCTCAATTCTAGATAACAATAAATCTAACAAAAATAGAAGAAATGATTGGTTGGTTGTTTTTTTTAGCAACATATCAACCCGTATGGGTTATTTAATGGCGAAATGTAAATGAAAAATTCAAACTTTATAATTCAAGAAAATATCATTATTTCATGATTAAATTATAATTACTTAACTGTATTTTTTTTTTACCAAGTAATGTTACAAAATCAAACAATTTCACTATGAAAATGTATTGCTGGTAATTTTTTATAAAATTATTTTTTGACAATATATGCCATGTCTTCAATTTTACTATAAGATGTATTGATGGTTATTTTTGCTATAAAAAGGTATTGTCAGTTATTTTACTATAAAAAAAAGTATTGTTAAAAGCAGAAGAAAAAACTTGTTTAAGGAAATCTGATTTAGAAGTTGTCCTTATTCTTTTCTAGATATGAAGGTACAAGAAAATATTAACTTTAATATTGATACAAAATGTTTGCTATTCTCTATCTAGGACAATCAGCTTTCTAACAAAAAGTAATCAATAAGTAAAAACAGAAATATTTACAAGATTTTTACAATTTGATAATGGTGCATTAATCTAGACAGGAATAAGTAACATTGATGTATTAATGCCCATAAATGCTAACTTGAAATATTCATCCTAACAATTCTTTCAATAAACTACACAGTATGACAGAAAAAAAAACAACAAACCCATTATACTCATTATATCTGGATTTAATAGACTATAACTATAAATAAGTATATCAGGCAACAAAAATTTGTTAAAAGTTTCATTAAATTCAGCTGACAGTCTATCTATTTTTTTTATTCTAATTGTTAACTAAGGTGTTATACATACATATAAAAAAATGCTAGGATGTAACTAACAAACATCTAGTCTATAATACTGACAATGTTTAATTCCTGATAATGACCAAGATGGTCAAAAGTACTCAAGCAAAAAACATGAACCATAAAGAGTTGATCCACAGTATTCATCCAGGTGTGCAACAACTTGTTCAAAAATTGGAAAAATACAATAGAAAAATTAAAAAAAGAACTTGTCAGCTGAATTTAATAAAATTTGTTTAAATGAATTTAGGCTGCCTATATATATATATATATATATATATATATATATATATATATATATATATACCCTATAAATGAGACAGGAACTATAACAGATAGAGGATAGCACAATAACACAGAATAGAGCAAGTTTTCAGCTACAAAATGCCATTTAGTTAATATTATTTGATACAAATTTTCAGGAGCAATGAACAAGAAACTTGAATGTGATGCTCAAAACATGTTTGTCACATATTGTTGAAATATGTTAACCACTGGCTAGCTATGCTCATTTCCACTGTTTGATCTTTACAAAGATTCAGTATCCATCAATGAATGTCAGTGAGTGCAAATGTTTCTACATGTAGAAATTCAATGAGATGCTTCTGCTTCATATGCAACCTTCATAGAAGATAACATTTTGCCAGACTACTTTGCAACTGCTATCAGTGATAAGACAAAAAATTATAGGTTATCAGAAGGAAGGTTCACCCAAGTACAAACATATACATGATACACATATACTCTTACACATGTGTCAGTGTGTGTCTTACGAATGACCACATGAAAAATTCAAATATTTTGTAAATGACTTTGAGGAAGGTTTTATCTTATAGACAATTGTAAAACCGTATCCAATTTAGTCTGACTGCCTCAAAGGTAATATTGACAGAGACTATACTTGTGCATCAACTGAATTGTAACTGATCAGTCATAAATCAAAATCAATAATAAAATCTATCATTTTATACAAATAGTTATACAAGTATATGTAAAAAGAAAATATATGTAAAAGCATGATTATGATATATAATCTCAATAAGTATAGACGTGTGAAATAAATCAGTGTCTATATATTTGTATTCATTATTCTGTAGAAGATAGATGGGCCAATTATTGTGTGTATATATATATATATATATATATATATATATATATATATATATGACATGTGGCCAAATGGTTAGAACATTAGCATTCTGACCATCAGATCCAGCTTTGAATCTCACCACTGTCAACTTGTGAAGGAGAGTGGCTTCTTCATAATATCTGCCTGGGGAAACAATCTTAGCATGCAATACAATTGGGAAGAAGCAGAAGGAATCATAACACATTGACCCAAGCTCTGTGACTAAAACAGGATAGTCAAGAATCTTTGGATGCTGTCAATGCTTGTATTAGCATAAAATCGTCATCCTGACTGAGGTTTTGGTATTTTTCCCCCAGGTCCACTCTGACCCAAGGTGGTAGCATCTATTAAGGTTCGAGCAATGGGTAAATAGTGGACTCCAAAACAAAAGACTATGAAAGTATAAAAATACATTATTATATAAAAAATACCAATAATACAATTTTAAAGCAAAATGACTAGCAATACATTTTAGCTGTAGTTGAAGGCATACAACAATTGCATTCAAAATATATTTGATTCCATAAAATTATTTTCAAAATATTTAGTTTTTGGCATTAAATAACCCAAAGAGGTTGATATGCTGCTAAATAAGATCAACCAAATATATTAAATCACACACGCTGTGTGTGTGTGTGTGTGTGTGTGTGTGTGTGTGTGTATATATATATGGCTAGGAATCTGACAAAATGAAAGGAAAAAGAACAAGTAGGAAACAGATCTTAATCTAACATATTTCACTTTATTAAAGCTTCAAGAAAGTTTGCCACACATATTTAAATATTATCAGTTTCTTCATTATACATGACACATATTTAAGCCAAAAGAAATAGCCTAACACAATAAACCATTAACCTGCGTCTCTCTTTGCTTTTTATCATTATCTCTGATGAAGCTTTAATAAAGTGAAACATGTTTCCTACTTGTTCTTTTTCCAATCATATATATATATATATATATATATATACACATATATATATATATATATATATATATATATATATATATATATATATATACTATTCTCTACATATGTGTGAAAGCACATGCAATATGCTGCCCTCATCAGTGGCCAACCAAGGGAGGTAACAGTTTCGGTGGATAAGGTAGTACTGCCACCCCTGGTGCCACCAGCAGATTTTGTATACGTGCCAGTCTCTTGCGATTTATTTTTACAACTGCAACTGAAATTTTCAACACTATTAAAATACACAACACAGTCATAGTGACCATTATTAATGATGTAGAATGGAAGGTAAACAGATGTGTAATATAGATGTATTTTCAACTAATATCTGTCTAAACTGTGAATGTGGATATGAGTGCTCCTTTAAATGCTGTAAGGCTGAACTATGCTCATTTAAGTGAAATGTAAGCCTTCTTGTCAGCATCATCATTGTAAAACCAACATACATATTAACATTTTTATCTGTGATGCAATCTCTTACAAGACATCTAACTTGATATACAATGTTGACCTTTTGTAAGATGCTAGTTGACAGTGAAGAATTGTTTTTGATAACAAGATTACACCAACATATTACAACTATATTAGACTAAAATAATAAGGAAAAACTTAAAATCCTAGAAGCACTTTATACAAGAGAATTAAAGACAAAAATAAAGTCTACTATGAGTATAGCAATAAAGTTCTTAAATGTTTGTAGCAGCAAAGTCTAGCTGCGTCGTGATAGTCTTTGACTGTAAGTGACGTCTGTCGAACACTCTGCGTTAGCAGAGAGGAACCCGGACGAAGCTTTGCCGAAGGGCAAGGTTTCATCCAGGGAGGTAGACAGGGCCTGAACCCATCTAGGCGGATTCAAAGGCTATATTTTTGGCCGAGCCTACAGGCTCGAAAATTAAACCAGCCTTGTGCCACATTCAATCCTCGTGGGTGGGTCAATAAATACAGCAAAGTTTTATATATATAAAAATAATAATAAATTAAGAAATACAAAAGTTGCCTACCTTGCACAGGAAGAAAAAAAAAACTCCTGAATTTGAAATTGATAAGGAACGATAAAATGCAGCAAAAATATTTTGAATATATAAAACTACGTATACACAGACAATTTAAACCCCCTGAAGATGGTCTTAGATGAGGCTGAAAGTACTTGGGAAAATAAAAATTATTTGAAATAAAATTTTAATATTTTTCTTAATCAATTTTCTACGGCTACCAAGAAATTGATTTGTGAACTCAAAAGAATTCAAACAAAAATAAAGTGACATAGTGTGTCTAAATTATTTCACCAAACCTGTTTGAAAAAAAAAAAAAAAAAAAAAAAACATATATATATTCAAATAATTATAATATCTGCAATCTTTGTCAACAAGAGAAATTAGCTATAACATTTCCAGACCCCCAAAAAAGTTAAACCAGATCGGAAATTATGTCCTATTGTATTCATGCTAAAAAGTTCCTCTAGAGTTCATTTGAAGTAGGATCAAAAGAATGTATGTATATTTCATTTAATCCCCCCACCAATACCTTTCCAATACACTTGATTTCCCCCCTCCTTACCATTTACCACACCTCATGTCATCCTCTTATTCATTTATTAAAAAAAAAAAAAAAAAGCATTAGGAATCAATTGACCAAAATCACCTGAAGATACCAAAGGATTGAAATCAAAGTACCAAAATTGACCGATTTCCTAATTTTTATATATATATATATATATATATATATATATATATATATATACACACACATATACATACATACATACATACATACATACATACATACATACATGTATGTATGTATGTATATTGGGTGCAAACCTTTTATATAACATTGCAGTGTTATTTTCTAGTATATCAAAACATTTAAGGAATGTGTTATATTTTAATGGAGCCTGTACTGATGTTCCACCTGCATCAATAGAATATGAGACATTATGAATATCAGCAAAGATAAGACTAAAGTAAATGTAATTTCTCTGCCTCCAAAATTCTTTTGAGATCTTTAGTCAAAATACTATCAGTATAAGGAAAGCCTACCTTATAAAGTTTGTACACTTCTTCATTTGCTATGAATTCTAAATTGTCGTTAAGCAGCAAAGAAATCCTTTTTTCTTCTATGCAGAAAGGATGATGGTCACTTATTTTTAGAACATAAAAAAACTACTAAAATAACACACTGATGATATTCAATACTGAGTTCATTTTGTCTGGTTTTCTAAGTAAAGTAAATGTTAAATCCAACTCAAAAGTCCAATGCAAAACTGACAGTCTGCACATTGAAAACACTTCCTCATGACTGAGAAAAAGCTGGTGTTATATAGATCTCCCAGTCCAAAACCCATGCTGACTATTGGCTAATACTTGCCCAGTATCCTTCATATGTAAATTTTGTCAGCGCCACCTGCTCTGAGTTGAATGTTCTCTCTTAACAGCAAATTGTAGAAGAGGACGTAACACCTGGTGCTTTACTGCACCACACGAAACACACTCTGGGTCACTTGTCAACTTGACCTGATTCTCCATTACAAATACTTTCTGCATAATATTTATCACTGCCCAAGTTGAAAAACAATTTGTTTTGGATGATGTCTTCAAAATCTGGTCTGCCCATCAATTTTGGTCATTTAATGCTATGCAAGAGGGTGCTCAAGATTAAAATAGCTTATTTGAAAGTTCACAACTGACAATAAGTCTAACAATATCTATTATCAACAATCAATTCTTTTAGTTTGGAACAAAGAGCTGACTGACTGCCATTACATCTGTTGCATAAAAAGAATATTTCTGAAATATTTTTGTTTCCTAGTTAGAAACAGAACATCAATATTATATTGATATAAAACAAATCAAGAAAAAGAATCATAGGGTTTTCTTATACTAAATTTCATTCTATATAAGACTTAAGAGCCACTCAAGGCAAAAGGTCAACTAAATGGTCATCCTGAATGAGGTTTGTGATATGAATGGAAGTGAAGTTGATAATAAATGAAGATTATTAGGATATGTAGGAAAGATGATGACTGACCTTTGACTTGAAGAGGTCAAAATTCAGGGAATCAACCACACAGGAGCCTGTTCCATAAAGTGGCAGTTCTTGGAGAAAAGCTTAGCAGAATTTTCTTCTTATATTTGGAATATGGGAGATGAGATTATCATTTAGGGACCAACATTTCACAGTGCCTTGAAAACTTATATATACATCAACAGCAAGCCATGTAAGTTTCGCAAAGATATATATCTACGACACCAGAAGTGTTAAACAATTTTACACCTTTATTTATCATGTGTTTATAAAAATATAAAGACAAACTGACAATGATAATCAGCAGGTTAATTTAAAGTGAAAACAAGTATTTATTTATAGTACTGAGTTTGTCTGATGCAAGCAAAAAAAACTTATATTTATGAGATTTTTTTTTTAAATTATTTCACCCCATGCAAAGCAATAAAGCCACTAAGATGTAAAGGGCTACTACTGAGTGTGAGAAAATATGAGGAACAGAAAACATTATTAAAGAGAGAAAACAATAAAAGAACAGGAATTAAGAAGACAGAAGATAACGATTGACATAGCATTTAAATTTTTGAAGATCAAAGTTGACTGGGAGGTAAGAAACTGAAAGAGTTCCACAAGCGAGAAGTGCAAGAAAAAAAAATTGTTAACAATTAAAATTATTAATTTATGGTTACATCTAGGTATTTCAACGATAAAATGATGAGACCTTGCTGCCAATCTAGTAGTATGCTTACCATGAAAATATTTATAGAAAAAGTCAGGGAAACTACATTATGGCAGTGAGGAAGTGACTAAAGGTCAGGACCAATAAAATTGCAGATTCTTCTTTGAATTTTAACAAGAAGCTTTAGATACATAGCAAAAGCACCAAACCAGATATGGCAGCAATATTCAATGCATAGATGAATGGTAGATTTATAAATGTGTAAGATAGATTCTGGCAAGAAAAATTGTCTAGCACAATACAATCAACTTTCCTAGCAGCAAAAATAAACTGATACTGAAAATTCGAGTAGGGGACTTATGTTGGCAATCCATTCCGACAACACAACATAACATAGGTCAGATTTACCAACAAATCTGCCTTACACTTTGGAACTATAACAAAGGGCAAAAAGTTTGATAAAAAGAAAAAAAAAAAACAAAAAGAACCCCAGCCCCCACCCCAAAACAATACAAACAAGTGATAGTAAATGTAGTACAATCCAATATGGCATACAGCCAGTGAAGTAACAATGCCATCTTCCTCATATCGCTCTGTGTGACAACATATTATATTATAGGAGATGGTGCTGTAACCATGAGACACTGTACATTGGGTCCAATGTAACCAAAGACCTTCTGAATAGTGTTGGTTGGTTTCGTTTAGTGGCATGTCAACCATCAAGTGCCGATATTTAAATATTTTGTACGCAATTTTATTTGTTTTTGGATGATAATGGTTTTAGTGATATAAGTCTTACTAATTAACCCATAGCTAGGACTTGGTTTGGTTTATTTTGTTTTACGGCATATCAACCTCACTAGGTTATTTAATGTTGACAAAAATTTTTATTGCTGGTAATATTTTGTTTTGTCAAAAATCTGTTTCTGGTAATATATTTCCTTCAAAAAAAGTATTGCTGGTAATAGATAATTATTTGCCCATAGCTGGGACCCTAACAGGTGCTACCAGCCCGGGTCAGGGTGGACCTGGGAGCACCAGCAATTAAGAGGTGGTTCTAATCTCCTTAAAACCTCCTGATCAGAGGCCTTGCTGCTGGACGTAGTTTAACGTCTTACCCAGGACAAAAGGGGTTGCAGGGTAGAAAAGTAAAATTTGTAAAATCTGTACAAGACAATAATGAAAATATAAACATTACTCAACAAAATCCGAAGTCATGAGGAATGCAACCAGAATAAGAACTTAGAAACGAAAGCTCTTCACAAAAATTTGAAAAGAAAGCAACTATTTTCTTTTTAGTTGATTTAACGATGTTAATCCTAATTTACATTGCTTATATTCGAACTAATTAATTTTCTACTGTAATGGCTTCTCATGCCTTAACTGTTAAGCTATGTTGGCCTGAAAATGGTTTTGAGCATGTTTTATCTTTACAAGAGACAGATTAGATGTGATTGGTTTGTTTCATGGCATATCAACCTCAATGGGTTATTTAATGCCGAAAAGATTTTTATTGTTGGTAATTTTTTTTCCAAAAATGTATTGCTGGTATTAAAATGTATTTTTATACTTTCATAGTGTTTTAACCAGTTTTTTTTTTTTTTTTTTGGTGGGGGTGGGAGTAACTATTTGCCCATAGCTGGGATCCTAGCAGCTACTGCCACCCTGAGTACACCAGCAATTAAGAGGTGGTTCCACGCTCTTAAAAACCTCCTGATCAGAGGCTTTGCTTTTGGACGTAGTTTATCATCATACCCAGAACCCCATAGTTAGGAGGAGCAGAGGTGGATCCATACTTTTGCCAAGGGTACTTGCACACATGTGAATATAACAAACCCAACTGCAATTGGAACTCAGCTCTCCAATTATCAATTCCATGCTATTATCCATTATACCACCCACACATCCAAGCTTACAGCATCTGGTATTCCCAAGTGGTCACCCATCTGGTTCAACATTGCTTACCTTCATTGATTTATTATAGTGTTAATTAGGAGGAGAAATATTTTGTTAGAAACAGCTGATAATTAAAATAATTGATGAAGCTATTTAATGCTAACATCATTAAATTTTGATTACTGACTGTTGATAAAAAATTTAAATTGAAAGTAATTTAAAGTCTTGAACTCTGTAAGTGAAATATTCTAGAAAAGAAGACTGATTCCACTAAAGGGTAAAAAAGAGTGAAGAGAAAAAACAATTAAAATAACAGCCACTGTCTAGACAAGTCCAATGCATTTCCTAAAACCTCAGACAAACAATGAAAAAATAACACAATTACACACCAACCCTGCCATGCCCTAACCTCCCAAACTATGATTCATCAACAGAAGCTCAGAATGGACAGAGAGGGTAGTGTCATGCCAACCTAATTCATCTCTACCCAACCATCTTACATTTTCTTCCTGACAAATGAGTTTACATCTGTATCCACAAATCGTTCTTGTGTTGTAAATTATTTATTTATTTATTTATTTTTTTTTGAGAAACTATTGCAGCCATAGCAGACAGACATATTTCATGTTGATATTTAAATCCAAAGTATGAGTCAACCCATTCCAGATCTCACCACAACAGGTGTTGGATGGAATTTGCTTGACTGCAATTTTCCTGGGCATCTCATTTAAAACAGGACAACAGACAGTAAGGATTTCTTACAGATAGATTTATGTTATGATTATTGGGAAGTTGGATGAATCATTAGGATGGCTAAAGTTTTCAAAAAGTAAGTTTTCTTGCTCAAAATACAATTCAGTGAATTATAGATGTGCCTCCTAACCAAGTAATAATTAAAAAAAAAAAAAAAAAAAAACACCTCCAGCCAAGACCACCAGCAGATTAGCATGTCCTGGAGGATGTTCCCACACTCTGCTAAGACTGTGAGAGCTGGAGGAACAAAGTGACTCTTCTGGGCTCAACAACTTCATAGCATAAGATTTAGCAGTAACCTAGAAACTTCTATACAAGCCATTTATTAAGGATTTTGTGCCAATAAAAATGCTAAAACAATTTTTGTAAAGATAGAGATGGCAATTCTTGAAAACATGGGATTTTATTTTGAGATGGTCTTATAAAGTTCTCAACCCAACTGATTAGGAATTAAAACAATATCAGTCAGATTTTGGGAAATGGATTGAGTCAAAAACTATACTTCTCTTCATAGATGAATATTACTTTTCTGGCACACTGATATCTAGCAATATCATATCACTCACGATAATTAATTTGTATTATATTCAAGTTAACAGTTCCTTTTCTCACACTGCTCACTTGTGGAACTCTCTTCCGGCTCCATGCTTCCCAGCCAACTTTAATCTGCAAAAATTTAAATGCAATGTCAATCACTATCTACTGTCCATCCTGAATACTCTTTCTTCTTCCCACTCATTATTAAGGTTTTTGTTCCTAATTCTTCCACACTCTGTAATCCCTTGTGTCTTAGTGGCTTTACTACTTTGCATGGGGTGATACCGATTAAAAAAAATTTCTCTAAGAAAAAAAATAAAATAAAGATATACTTCAAGCCATAACGTTCCAAGGATGACACAAATAATTATGCTAAGAAATCTTCTTGCTTTATTACGAAAACAGAATTTACATAGCAAGAGTCCATCACATGAACAGCAGAGTTGATGGGGAAATGTTACTCAAAATAAAGATCAATGCTACATTTCTCTTGAGAAAACAGCAAAAGTACATTTAAGGAATTAAACTGTCAAAAAGTGATGCTATTCATTCACCTAAAAAGAAATCCAAAAGATGTTATGGCTGAGGCCCAACAACTATTGTGCGTTTGATGAATGCATATGTGGTTTTAAATCTTAATCTAAAGAAATGTGTGGTGGAGGACTCAATTGGAAATAAAACAAAAATAAATCAAAATTGTTAATCTAGAAACATCCAATCTGTCAGAACAATAATAACAAGCAGATCACTGTGATGTTGCCATCTTCCTAAGAATGAGCTTTTGAGTAAATAATTGTACTTTTGCTCTTTGTTTTTTTGTTTTTTTTCCTTCATTCTCTTCTGATCTAGGATAATTAAATATTCTTTTAAAGAAATCTTAAATCCTTTACTCACAAAATGGCTGGCTATTTTTAGAAGAGTTGGAAATAACTAATTAGTTTTTTTTAGCTGATTTCATATGTCGGATATGCATTTATTTTTTAAAAATGTCTAAAACATTATCCTTCTTTTAGAAGCATTTTCTACTCTAAAAACAAAAAAAAAAAAAGAAAAACTCTAAAGCAATAATGCTAGAATCATTTTAAAAGCATATCTGAATTTAATTTTTTTTTTTTTTTTTTAAATGTCATTTGTTCCTTCGAGACATTGGCAATAATGACTATCCAAAGATTCCTTTCCTTTATTATACTGAAATTACCAAGTATTCTTGGAGAAAGATAAGATAAAAGTGGTGTTCCCTTGCTTTCTTCACAATATTTAATTCAGAGTTTCCTGCTTGTTACCACCCACAGATAGAGAGCCCTGTCTACTCTATTATTTGAACTGGGATAGAAAAGATAGATTCATGCCTTTCCATAGGTCAAAGTTAACAAAAGACTAGCTCAGAATTTGAACTGGGCTCTTCAATTCTACTCTGTGTTGATGTCCATTACACTAAGAACAAATGATAGATCAAGCTAAGAGGGGGGAAAACTTTTTGATAGTAAAACCAGAAAACCATATTTTACTGCAGACAGACTGACATTTACATGCACAAGGGAATAAATGCATGTAAATTAAAATATCCCCCTCTATTTGTTTCATGCCTGTAATAGTTGTGGAAAGATTGGATGGAGAGTACAAGTATAGAATTTTGAAAGAGGAATTGTAGGAATAAAACTTGATAGAAACAAAATTGTTGTGTTTCTTTGTAAGCTAAATAAATTGGGGACAAAAAAAAAAAAAAAAAAAAATTATATAAAAATTGTAACTTTAAAGAGGGAAAGGATGATTTGGATTTACTTATATCAGTTTCAAAAGGATTCAAACAAAAAATAAATCATTCAGTTTATAGTTAACTGCCAACATTAAGAAACATGGCATATTAGTAAAGGACATTTACAATTCTCACTTTTTATTTTTGGCCACTGTCCCATCTTGTCCGGACAGAGACATTTTTTTTTAATCATTTCAAGGTCATAATGCCATTAAAACGCAGGGGGTTACTAGAAGTGAAAGATAATGAGAAAACTTTAGTGAGAAGTGAGGAAAGGACAATAAAAGAACAAGATTCAGCAAGACAGAAGATGGTGACTAATGTCATATTTAAATTTTTAGGGAAGCAAAAAATCAGAAGAGAATTCCACAGGTGAGAAAATAAACTGTTAGAATATAACTGGCAGTTGCACCTGGCGAGTTCAACAGTAAGACCTAGTTACTAATCTAGTGGCAGACTTAAATTCATGTAGTCAAGCACTAAGTAGAATGACTCATCAGAACATTTACCATGAAAATATTTGTAGAAAAGACAGAGGGAAGCCATATCACGTCAGTGAGAAACTGAGTAAAGTTGAGATACCAAGTCAAGATCGATTCTATTACAGATCCCTTGAATTTTGTCAAAAATCTCGAGATATGCAGTAGGCACAGCAGACCAGATATGACAAGAGTATTCACTGCACAGGTGAATGGTAGATTTATAAATGTGAAAGATACTTCTTTCACATTTATAAATCTACCATTCTGGCAAGAAGGATTTTCTGGTACAACACAGATATACAGGATAGCTTAAGTTTTTAATATTTACACTATTTTTTGTAATAATTTTATTGATTAAAGACCGATAGGTTATAAGTAAACAAAAAGAATATTCAACATCAAATGAAACCTCTCATTCTTAAAAATGCTGTAAATTTTCACTGTATTTACATCTAGCATTACAAGAAATGATTTAGTCAATTTTAAATATTGCAAAATACCATACAAACCTTTTAATAGTGTTTCAAATATTTTTCAATAACATTTTCATTTCATGTAACAACTTCCATACATTCCTATAAGAGATGAGGCTACAGCTGGTTCACATATCTGTTTATTTATCATTTTTGTTTTTTTGCTAATATCATCAGTTATTTTTTTGAGCTTGCTACCCAAACTGACAGAAGCAATTTTTTTAAACACCAGAGAGACCACATAATATTATAAGAGAAAAAGCAAGAAAATAAACAGTAAGTTATTCACAAGCAGAAAAAAAGACTACAATGTGCATTTAGCAATAATGGAATGGGGAAAAAGAATGAGAAATGAAAGAAATTTGGCTACTAGTTGTGCAATGGCACCATAGTCTCACTTCCATTTGCAAGTGTTCATGCAACAAGATTTCCTTTTAGTTCTTTCTTAAAATATAATTTATGAATAAATAATCTGAAATGTTGAACAGATGTTAAGAACTGTATGTACTTTTGAACTCTCTAAGGGCATTCTCTAAATACAACTTTCTTTTCCATTTCCAGATTATTCTTTTTTAATCCATTTGTCAAATAACTTAAACAATTCAACTTAACACTTCACAAAAAACTCATTTAACTATCTAACATATCTTTAAAAAAAAAAAAAATCACCAATATGCATGCATTTGTCTATTTAAACTCAAATGTACACATGTAAAACTCCCTTGGTTTTTTTTTTTTAATCTTTCCTATTTGTCTTCATTTTCATTTCTTCTTTAAACTATACATTATTTATAAATAAAAACAAAAATAAATATCCATGATAAATTAGTTTTCTACTCAAGTTAGTAATTCTCTATCAACATCAAAAATGAAATATCACTTATCTAGTTATATAAAACATGTTATCAACAAAATTTTATATATAAAACACAAAATGAGAAAAATGGCAGTTAATTGCCAAAACCTCCTTAAGAGTGGAATGAACAATTATAAAAATGTTCATCTATGAAACTCTAGAGTTAAGGTGTTGAATGTAATATCAAGCAGCTAAGTGACAAATTTTACTTGTATTAATTTTATATATATATATATATATATATATATATATATATATATATTCTGATGAAATGTGTCACAAGAAATTTTCCAGTTTGTCATATTTTTCCAAATATAAATTAACTGATTTAAAATATGTTTTTTTCACTACATAGTGATAACCATGTTTCAAAAATGGAAGCTAAAAGATCTGAATTTAATTTTGTAATTAAAAACATTAGTTCCATTTCATCCTCAAGCAAATTTTGAAGTAACTTATTTTTTAAATTTACTGAGTTTTAAAGGCACAGAAAAATTCATAATTCATTGTTTCCAAGAATACAGAGAGATCTAATGATTCAAACAAAGGGGTGGTAGCATATTCATTTTTATTAACTTTTGTTGTATCAGTTATTAGTTACATTCAAAGAAGGGGTTATGCTTAGGTAGGGTAGGGTAGGGATGTATTTTTCAACAAATTTTGACATCCGTTACAGTATATAAAATTCTTTTTTCATACCATATATAAGTATGTTTATTACCAGGCCGCACTTTTTAATTTTATTTTTAAATATTATTTAAGGAAAATTTTTGACAATGACGGCAAAAAATAGCTATTTCATTTCTCTGATTCAGTAAATTTTTATTTTTTATAAACTTAGTAATATATAGTTTCTCATGTATTCACAAAGGACATGGGTCATTTAATAATCTACATATTATAGTTTTTCTTATTAACTTCCATTTTACTGTAGATGTTTTATTGGATTCTTTTAGGTGCCAGAAGTACTTTGAGAGAGATGTTTGATTTCTACATTTATTTATCCTAAATGAACTTTGATGTTGGTTGAACTGTCTTTTGAACTCATGGCTTGTGCAACCTATATAGATTTTTATGTTTTCAGGATTTTCAATAGAAGAGATATTGCATTGGTATACTAATGATTCCATGCAACATTTATTTTGCAGAGGACAGTTGTGAGGGTTCCTAGAGTTACATAATTTTTGTTTATCTTCATGTTTTATTTTTATTTTTCCATTGTCTAAAATTTTTTGGTTCTGGTATAAGTGTTTATTTAAGATATTAGCATTATGTTTCTTAATAATTTTTTCTAAGTTTTCAGTACAGCTGTAACTTAATTTTAGTGTATTTTTATTGAAAATAGTACTTAGTTTACTTTCACTAGGAAAATGCTTGACTATTAATGCGAGGAATTTTTGTCCTAATTTGTTCTTTACCATTTGGTTGTATGGGAGCATATACCAAATTATTTTTCTACTTCTGTTTTTTCTATGCTTTCCAATTTTCAATTTTTTATATAAGTTAGTGGCTACAAAAAAACAAAACTATCTTTTAGAACTTTCTTACAGAAATTAATATGTTTATCGAAAATCTTGTCATTTGCTACTAAGTAACTCCAAAATTTGCTTGAGGATGAAATGGAACTAATCTTTTTAATTTAATTACAAAATTAAATTCAAAGCTTTTAGCTTCCATTTTTGAAACAAGGTTATTACTGTGTAGCGAAAAAAAACCATATTCTAAATCAGTTAATTTATAATATTAATGCTCTGTAAATTTACATTGAGCACTATTTTGTAAAAATAAAAATATCAATAAGAACACCAGATTATATATCTTACTGTCCCTTTTTATTTGTATATATATGTAAAAAAAATTCTCAGAATTAATCCAGTGAAAAAGACTATATATATATATATATATATATATATATATATATATATATATATATAAGGTGTTTGTAGGCAGCAAGAATTCTTTCAAACGTGTGGTTGAATAATATTAACAAGTTCTGTCTATTCAAATTTCCAAATTAGTAGTTTTATACAACTGGTAAATTTTTATTTTTTGTCATACCTTTTCTTTTATTACTTCAACACTTATCCCCAAAGACATGTGGCCCAGTGGATAAAAGCGTTGAAGTAATCCAGTGATTTGACCCAAAGGGTTGTGAGTCCAATACCTGGCCACAGCAGAGGTGAACAAATACTTGAAGAGTTGTGTTACGAAAGGGAAATAACTGAAACTGAGATAGCCAGAAAAGGCATGGCACGTGGAACTAGATCAATTTACCCCAGTGGACAAAATGAAGAGTTCAGTTCAAAATTCCAACATATATTACCTGAAGAAGGCCAGAAAACGTAAATATGACAATAAAGATGAGGATATTAGTCCAAACAATGTAAATAGAGCAAATAGTTACAATACCTCATCTCAGAAATATAGACAAAGAAATTTAAGCATTTTTATAAAGAATACTTTCAGGTTGTAAGTGGCCATATTGCATCACAATTCTGATCCAAACTAAACAGGAGGCCAAAAACAGTCTTTTTTTTCACTAAGAAAAGAAAAAAAGAGAGAGAAAGATTTGAAAGTAAGTCAAGCCAAACAAGCAGAACTGAATCCTTACAATGGTTCCACATTAATACAAGATAACATGAATAATGTTATGTTTTTGCCTGCTTCTAGAATAGCAGACAAAAAATAATTTCTTGTGCTCTTTAAAAAAAAAGTAAATTGGCAGATTTAATTTGTAAGTTTTCCATGAAATATGATTTAATTAACAATGAAAAAAAAAATTTAATTATACTTAGTTTCGCAATCCAACTTTTACGATCATGTTTAGCAATAGATATGATTAAATACTTTTTTTTTTCATCTTTGTCACCAAAAGTAGCATTAGACAATATTAGAAATTTTCCCATTATGGTCATATTTCTACAATTACACAACAGGCTAGCAGTGACATTTAAATCAACCCAGAGCAATTAATTCAGTTGTTATAACAAAAATCACAGAAATGTTACTTTTATTTTTATCCATTATATTAGTTATATTTTCATATATATATATAAGTTATCACTAATATCAAACTCAACCTCATCAAATATAACCTCGAAAATAAATTAGGATCAGTAAGACACCTTATTTTCTTAATAAATTATAAAATGTTTTCTAATATTTTAAAGAAACAAATTTATAAATTTATTAAGATTTACAAGGAAACTGAACTGCAAGATCAGTGTTTCTCAATCTTTTTAAGCAATGGCACACTTAGGAGCAAATAAAAATATTATGGCACACTTGGCAAAATCTTTGAAGGATATACATTTAAATATTATGAAATAAAATCAGATTAAAAAAAAATACACACACAAATATGAACTTACTTTATTTCAATGTTTTTATTAAATGATTTGTGCAGCTTCTTTAGTATGAAACCTGTGCCTGGTGTTTTTTACTGTTTCTTCAAAGTTTGGTCAATGTGCAATAAGCAGACCCCCATTTCTTCTTCAGTTGAGCATACTATTACTATTTCAACACACACACACACGTGTGTGTCTGTGTGCCACAACAATATTTCGCAGCACAATAGTGTGCCACATGACGGTGGTTGAGAATCATTGCTTTAGATGAAACAGAAAAATAATCTCCTTCAAAAAGATCCATATGCAAATTTGGAAACAATAGCAACAATAACCAATTTAGGATTGAGGAGTGAATGATCACAAAAACTGAAAGTCATTTTCTACTAAATCAACACAATAATCAGATATATTCTTTTATAAACGGGTTCAAGACTAGTTATAATAACAATAAAACAATTTCTTTGTACCGATATTGAGTTGGTTAAATTCATTTCACATAATGCCTTACACCAAAGTGACACAAATGAAATCTATAACTAAGAAATTTCTATATTCTTGTTTTATTTCAAACTATTGTTTGCATCTCTATCAAGCAAGGTGAAAACAACATTTATAGAAAAATATTGACAGTTACTCATCTCAGAAATGAAAGACTAAATTATAAATAAGAAATTTCTATTTTATAAACTTTTCTGTCAATAAAACAATTTGTAATATTGTCATTATATGAGCAATTAATAACCTAAAGAAAATCAATTTCATTTGTTGTTTCTAATGAATGAATATTATGAATAGTAGTATATATATTTTGTGAGTAAAAATTGTTTAGTGAAATTGATTTTTCAAAGAACATAGACAGTTTTCTTGTCTGGACATCATTAATAATAAAAGAGAAATCATAGTCTTACACAGAACGGTTACAGACAGTAACTGTTATTATAAAAGATGAATACATGCAAAAGAAAATAGACTCCCTCTTTTCCCATATCAAACAATTTTTAAAAATTTAAAACCTTTACCTGGGGGTCAATATATATACTTATCATACATGAAAAAGTTAGGACATGTATGTCAAACAAACAAACTAATTATGCAAGGAGGTTCTGAAAAGTGATCAACCCAATCCACTTCCCAAAAATCAATATTCTGATGTTTGGTCATTGGAATACTAATATTGGGAAGTAGATAAGGTTGATAACTTTTCAGCACCGAACTGTGATAATAAAAAGGAGAAGCAACCACAACCTTTGACACATATGTATATGCAGAGAGAAAGAGAGAGAGAGAGAAAAAACACACACACACACAAACAAAAGAGGGAAAAAAAAAAAATCAACCTGACACCAATAACTAATATATATATTCCGTATTCAAACTCATATATATATATATATATATATATATATATATATATATATATATATATATATATATATATATATAATTATTTATTCAGTTGAGCGAGCTCAGGCATTGATGAGTCTATCACACCAACCATCACAGTCCTATCAAAGTTGGAAGTTCATTAGGGTGACATTCTGTGTCATAACATAGCTGGTTAAATGTAGGTGGTTACTGAGCAACCAAGCCATCTTGCTCCATGGCTCGGTGTCCAGAGCAGTATATCACTCTGCGTAAGATTGGAAAAATATCAGAGATGGGTTCATAGAACAAAAAATAAGAAAATCAGAAGTCAATTACCAAAACCTCCTGACGAGTGGACTGAATGACTACAAAATGGTTTGTCTACAAAGCTCTGGAGTTGAGGGGCTCAATATAACATCAATCAGCTAAGTGACAAATTTTATTCATATTAATTTTATATGTATTTGCTGCTAGAAGATAAATTCTTTGAGTTGCTCAGTGTAATAAAGTAAATTCGTTAGGTTTTCTGTTGCTTTCACATCTCATAATAGTATGTGATTATTATGAGGTGTGAAAACAACATAAATACAGTGAAAGAAATATATAAGAAATTTAGAAAACCTAATGAATTTATTTTATTACACTGAGCAACTTAATAAGCTGTTTGAATTTATTCAACTATGTTCATTCTTATTCATTTTTCTTCAGTTTTACTATCATTTAATTTTTCTTGCTTTTTATCACAACTCATTTATTTATTTATCTAATCTACAACTGTTAAATGAGCAATATAGATTAGAAATAAAGAATCTGCTTCCAATGTGAGATTACTTCTCATTCCTTCTCTTTATGAGACTGTTGAGAAAGAACCTTACCAGTCAAGCTATTAATGCTATCAGAAGTCATTCCATTTCAATAAAGTCAACAAAATAAGATGAAAGAAAAACTAGTTGACAACTGGTAATAATGAATTCTTTAAATGAATTTCATTCTTTTTAGCAGGTTAGATTTGAATAAAACTTTCATAGCATGTCATTAATACAAGTAAAAAAAATTTGTTTTTTTCTTTTATTGTTAAGGACAAGTAAAATTGACTGCTGCCATTTGCAACTGCATCTTCTAGCTGAAATACAAGCAGTATACAGTTGGTGCTTATTTTAAAATTACCAAAATTATTTTAAAATTACCAAAAATAAATCAAATCATTTCTTATCAGTCAATTTCATGAATTAAAAACTTCATTACACACACATACACACCATTTAATTCAACCATTTTTAATTTGCCACATTTTATAGCATTGCATTTCAGGGGTGTTTTTTTTGGGGGAGGGTGAGGCTTAACTATTTTTTTTGTTTCTTTACAATGAACATTTTCAGGGAGAAAAACACTATACACTGAAAAGATTTGATATTAGTACATGCAGATTGACCAAAGGCAAAAATTTCAAAAAAATTTTAAAATCCTGTCCATTACAATTCTGCAGCCTTTCATTACATACAAGAAAACTATTTAATCATGAAATAAAGATTTTTTTTTATATAGTTGAGATAATCTCACTACATGTAAGAACTGATTAGTTTATTTTATACCAAAAACAACAGCATTTGCCTTTAGATAAATAATTACTAAACAAGCTTAACATTTTTATAAACATGACCTAGAAATTCATATCTAATCTGCTTAGCACAAATAGGCATATTCCATTAAAAATGAAAGTATAATTCTTTCAATCTCCCAGTAACAAGATGCCTGATACTTCAACAGTACGTTAATCTTGATATTATAGAACAAAAATTACAGAAATAAGGAAAAAAGCCAAAATTATAACTAACCATTCTATCATTTGATAAGCTTGTTTAATTAATTGTAAAAATTTTCTATCTATAATCATAGACATCAAATAAGAAAAAATACACTTTCAGCTTCTCGGTGTCAGAAATAGTTTATTTGGCAGGAGTGGCTCTTAATTTTTTTGTATCCATTAAAATACAATTTGTAAATACAATTTGTCTCCATTAAAATACAATTTCTAAATTTTCAGAGCATTTAAGTTACAGCAGCAAAACATTAATATATGTGTACTTGAACTTTTAAAACATTAAGTCATCAGAGTCTTAAAATGTGCACACCTTTATTTTCAAATATTACATGGTCCGGTGCAATAAGTTAATGTTTGAGTAACTTCACAAAATTATTTACAGTTGGACTAATGTCCTCATCTTTGTTGTTATTATCACAACATTTCAGCTGTTGATCCCTTCAGCTTCTTCAGGTCTCTGTCAATTTGGGTAACCTTCAAGGAATTTCAAATTGAACCCTTTATTTAATCTATAGAGGTAGATTGTTCTTTCCTAAGGGGCTTATAGCCATATCACATTAAACACTGGTTCTTGTAGAATCATCAAAGTCAAGCCACATTGAGCCTGGTCAGTATCTAGATGGGTGACTACTTGAGAATACCAGGTGCTGTAAACTTGGTTGTGAGGGTAGTGCAAGGCATAATGGTTCAGAATTGGAAATTAGAGAGCAGAGTTCCAATTTTGGTTGTGTTCTAATATTCATTTACATGCAAATACCCTTGGGAAAGAATATGAATCCATCTCTTCTACCCCCAGCCATGGGTTAATTAGTAGGATGTGTATCTGTAAATCATTGTTATCTCTAAAATATTTTCACAATCTAAAAATATTTTCTGGCTTTAAATAACCTGCAAAAGATTGATAAGCCATAAAAAACAATCAATCTTGTCTATTGTGCTTTATTTTAGAACTGATCAGTTATTGCTTGTTCTGTTTCCATCAAGTCTGAGACAGTACTACTCAGGCTGGAAATTGAATTCACAAACCAATGGTTTAATTATCTAGGCTAAGGTCTCATTGGAATAAGACGAGATGGACAGCAGAACAAGAATAATCTACACTCACGGATTAAATAAAGAATTCAGTTTGAAATTCCCTGAAGATTAACTGGATTGACAAAAGACGGTCAGAAGGCACAATGGTTGAAACATGATAATAACAACAAAGATGAAGACATTAGTTCAACTATAAATAACTCCACATCCCACATGTACAGAGTCAGAATTTAATTTCTTTTTGAAAATTCATCTTTTACCATTATAGTATTTTGTAAGGTTAATCTATATTCTTTTACAATTTTCTTAGTGTAGATTGAAAAGATAAATAAATAAATGGCAGAACTGCACAAGAAACAGATTTGACAAAGTTTGCAATAAACAATTACAATAAAAAGAAAAGTACAGGTGAAAAAATAATATAAAGAAAGTAAACAATATATGCAAGGCAAAGCAACAGTAATATGGCAAAAAGTTCAAAAACTAAGAAATGGGGTTGACACACAAGAGCGAATTCAGACAAACAAATGTAGCATTCTGACTTCAAGGCTAGACAGACTGGGACTGGGTCAGATGAAACCAAGAACCGGTCTATTTTATTGGCTAGGAAGAAATCCCAGCATGCATTTGTGTGCGTCTGCCTATAAATTAAGGAGGGAAAGTGTTTTGTAGTCATTCTAGTAGGAATTAAAACCAACACTTAGGAGTAACTAATAAACTACACCTAAGGATTAAGAAACTTAAGAAAAGATTACAATAGTTTAAAAGTTATTCTTTTTTTTTGCTTAGAATTAATAAATTTGGGAGAAAAGAAAAAAAAAATCAAATCAAATATGATTTCAAAATGAATTCATCCTATAGATTTTCTATTTGTTGTTCACCTCTTACTGCAACTTTGAGTCATAAGCATTTTTCAAAGTTTGCTCTGTCAATGTTAAAATTTATTCTATCAAGACACAATCACACACAAGAAATTAATTTCATATAACACTAACAGCTATTATTTTCTACCCAGATATGCAACATTTTAAGTCAAATCTAGTATTTCTTCCCTCAGTGATATAATTCTTTGCAATTTTATATTTTGATTGAAGTACAGTGGAATAATGGATAGCAGCTCAGATTGAGGAACCAGAGAGCCAAGTTCTAATTCCAGTCAAGATCATTACATTCACTTACATGCTAATGCCCTTGGAAAAGGCATGAATCCATCTCTTCTCCTTCCAGCTATGAGTAAAATAGAAAGACTGAGTCCTATCAACTTGGGTGGCAATTAGTCTAAAAGGAAAGACTCCAAATTCAAAAACAGCCTCCCTGAGGCTATCTTGCCCAGGAAACACTGCTGCTACAGCACATGTGGTGCTCCTACAACCCCAATAGGTTACAGGGTCTTGTGAGCATGATTTAATGCTGAAACAACTGGAGGTATTCAAATTGATTCTTTCCAATGTTTTTAGTATCAAAATATCTACAAATTAGGATATAATTAACATTAAATAGTCAAAGATGAAATCAATGCATTCATATTTACTCCCAGAATAATGCTTCCACATCAAAGGCAGGCAGATGGTGGTGGTATGGAAGAGGAGGTTGAGCCTTCCTGCCAATAATCCATAATTTGTTTTGCTTTGATACAAAACAAATAAATATTTGAATATATTCCTATATATTCAAAAATATCTCACCTTAAAAAAAATATCACATTTGAACTAAAGTAAAAAAATTTATTATTAATTAAGCAAATGCAGTCATTCATGCCAGTGTATAAATAAAATAGAAATTTCAATGTATAAATTAGCAAATATAATTTATGCATCTTATTAACAGCACATAGAAGAATATTAGCAATAAATGAATGTAATATTATAATGATTCTGTATATTAATAATATTTCAATGTCCCCATATTTATATATTATCATCATAAGCATAAAACTAATTAGTGATTTATAAGTTTAAAAAATAAGCAGTCATAAAAAAACATAGAAAATAGGTGAAAAACAGATATTAGAATTAGGAATGCCTCTCCTTCAAAAGTAAAAAATTACATCTTCTTTTTCCTTTATCATATATAAAATAAGATTTTACAAAACTTAAATTATGAGTAAATAAAGATCATTCACTTGTGTTAAATATGAAAACAAATAAGCAGATATAAAATTCTTAAATTTCATCATAAAAATATTTCAATTACATTAAATATATGCAATTCATGCCAATTAATGATAAACAAATGATGAGAATAATATATAAAAATATATAACAATAAAATATACAGCTATATTATCTAGATAAATAAATAATCAATAAATAACATAATATAAACAATAACTGAATAAATAATAATAATAATAATCATTTATTTTCTGTAAATTTCTTTGTTTTCAAGGAGGGAGAAAAAAAAATCACTTAAATTTGACAGCAGTGTTTTGAATTATGACATTCTATTCATAACCACATCTCTATTGTGTGACATGTACATAAGTCCATCCATGGATTCTGCTATTATCTCTAAAATGGTTCCTCACAAAGCATGCAGATTTGATGATATCCCTACAATAGTCCTAAAGAAATGTGCCCTTGTTCTCTTTAAACTCTACAATAAATGCTTCACAGCTTCTTGTAGTTCTTATCTTTAAACTCAGGTGAACCGTCTGATCATTTTTACTATTGGCCTTCTACCATTTTTTGGCAAAGTACTGAAAGTGTTGAACCATTCTCATACTGTAACTTTCTTCCTTCCTATCTGAGAACTTATAATGCAGCATTGTAATATATATATATTTTTTTTTTTTAAGCGTTTCACCCCAAGCAAGGCAGGAAGCCACTAGGACGCAAGGGGTTACAGAAAACTTGGAGCAAGATCAGATAGGAGTGATAGAAGAAAGGATGAGAAGAAGGGTAGTGGATAGATCAAGGCAACTGGAGATGTCGATTGACATTACATTTGAATAGCTCGAGATTATAGCTCTCAGGGAAACTGGAATAGGGGAGTTCCACAGGTGAGAAGTGCGAGACATGAAGCTATTGGAGTAGAAGAGACAGCTACATTTAGGAGTTTCGACAGTGAAGGGGTGAGAGTGGGATGCCAGCCTCGTAGGGCGCTTGAACTCATGAAGTCTGGGAACCAGCGAATGCAGCTCCTCGGAGCAATTGCCATGAAAGTATTTGTAAAAGAGACAGAGAGAGGCGACGGCGTGTCTGTGAGAAAGTGACTGTAGACGAGATGCCAGAGTAGGGCCAATTATATTGCATATCCGCCTCTGGAGCCTATCAAGAACCCCGAGGCAAAGAGAAGGGGCTCCAGACCATATATGGCACCAATATTCCTGTAGCAAACTATTTGCTACATTCTGTACACCCCCCCCTTAAGACCCTCGGGTTTCACCGATGTTCGGTTTTCTCCCACTTTCTTACATTTCTTCTTCCCCTGCCTATTTGTATTTATTTATTTTTCTAGTTTTACTCTTTTGGCTTTCAATAACACCCTGCTGATGAATAGGACTGCATCTTCAGTCTTAATTGGCATAAGGTGTTTATTTGGCTGTCTTAACGTATGTACTCGTACACAGGAGGCAGAACATATTACTAAATGTTACAGTGTAAAATATTATATGATTTATTTATCTTATAAACTGAACAAGTCTAAAAAACAAAAAATGACAAATGCAATTCATTTATCCATCAGAATGTAAAAAGTGGACAAAAAAAATTTTTTTTTGTCTTCATAAGAGTAAACTGAAAAGTGTCATTTGAATTTAATCAATAAAAACAATCATGTTCATTTCAAATGAAATAGGTCCCCCACCAAAAAAGGTCTGAAATAAAAAGAATGCATATCAAGTAAAGTACTTACCATGTCAGTATCTGGATTAAAATTGGCCACTTTCTCTTTTGTGTAGAGATCAATATTTCCTAAAGCAATGTTTAATGCTTTGGAATTTGGTAAGTAGCTAAAAGCAGTCAAGGAAAAAAATTGACCAATGATATTAACTAGAAAAATCAGTTAAAATTGAGAATATGTTCCATCTTCCATCCATCACATGTAATTTACAAGATATATAACAAAAAAATCTAAATTATTTACATTGGCACTAATGTCTACATTATGTTGTTGTTATCAGTCTTTCGGTCATGGTGCTCTCTGGCCTTTTTCAGGCGTCTGTCAATCCAAGTCCCTTTATTTAATCTACAGAGGGTAGCTTGTTCTCGTTCACTATGTCTAGTTCTTTTTAGCATTGCTCCCTCTGTTTTCACCAAATCTAAGTCTTTACTACAAAGCATAGGGAATTAAATCACAAAATAAATGAACCAAACAGTTTAAGCCACTTGGCTATTGTATAAATATGTAATTAATAACTCCACATGCCAGAAATTCAAATAGAAACTAAATTCATAATATCCAAAATATATAATCAGGTAAATTTTGGCTACTTAACCTTAAATCCATAAAATATATGATAAAATGTTGCAAAATACATTTTTTAATCATTTCATCCTAACCAATGCAATAAAGCAACTAAAGTGCAAGGGTTACTGAGTGTGAGAGAATATGAAAAAAGCAAAAAAAACATTAAGGAGAACGAGCAATAAAAGAAAAGGAATTAAGACAGAGAATAATGAATTTAAATTAAACATCAATAACTATTTAAAGAAAATTGTTTAAATATTATCTATTTATGCCTGAATTTCTGGAATAAAAAGTTATCATTATTTACATGCTGACTCTTTTCTTCATCTTTATTATCAAAATGTTTTGACCATTATGCTCTCCAGCCTTCACAATGTGCTTGTCCCACAGAACAATAACCAAAGTGGATTAAAGCATTGGTTAACGAATTTGGTGATATAGTAATTGGGGTTCAATCCCTGGGCCAAGTAGTGTGTACTTGGACTCGGTGGAAATTGGGTGAGCAATAACTGACTAGTACTAAATAAGAACTAAATGCAACACATGGGCAGTGGAACAAGAACAATCTACCCCCATAGATTAAATAAAAAATTCAATTAAAATTGCCTGTATTTTAACTGGTTTGACAAGCACATCTGATGAAAACCAAAGGGTACAACTGAAACATTGTTATAACAAGGAGAATAGGAGAATTGTCTATAATTGGTGAAAATGATAAAATCATAAAATGCTCTTTGTCTAAATAAATTTTAAATGAATTCCATATATCTTTAACTTTTGTTTCTGCTGTGACAAAATTATTTTAGAAGAAAAGAGAAAACCTTTTTTTTTTATTATTTAAACTATTGATGTACTTGTTGATATCAATGTAATTTCCTAAGACAAATACACATGCAAGAAAGAAAGGATACGGCCCAGCATATTCAAAGTCCGCAGCTGAAACATTCTCAGGATAAGGATTCAATGGAGCAAGTCTTCTATTCAAAGGATCAAAGACCAATTGATAAAGGAATGTATTTTCAGCACATATAAATGCATCAATGTAGTCATCTGGCACAGCAAAACTTTTTTTAAGGTAAATTGGAAGTTTCCGGAGAAACTAAAATAGAAAAATTAGAACAAAATTTTCAGGATTAATGTGCCTCTCTTATTAGACAGTATCCATTTTGGAAAAAAAATAATTACCATACAAGTATAGTGTGCGAGTTTTTATGATCAGATTTTTACACAAAAAAATAGGGGGGGGGCACTATACACAGGTAAATTTTTTATGGAGGGCTTAAAATTTGTGCAAAAATTTCAGAGTTCTCACTATACATGAAGTTAGCTTATACACGAGTAGTAGTTTACAATCTATGATTACAATTTGTTTACACAATTCATATTCTGAAAGCAAAATATTTTATCAATTACAAATATTAAAACTAAGATGATAAACATTATTCAATATTATTGTGTGTGTGTGTGTATATATATATATATATATATATACACACACACTAGCTAAAAAGCTGTCCTATGACACAGTGACATTTGCATTAATTATATATATATATATATATATATATATATATATATATATATATATATATATATATATATATTTGAATTTATTATTTTGGGATTGTTTGGTTAACTGGATGAATTTATTTATTAAAATGTATTGGCCTGAAGAGGCAGATAAAAAATATCTGTCAAAATAAGTTTATTACCATCTTTAATGTGATTTTAAGTGTTTAATGGAAAGAATATAGAGACCAAAATCAGCTTTCAAACAAAGTACAGACTGTTCAAATCGCTGGTAGTCTCCATTTTCCTATAGGGATGTGAAACATGGACACTGTTGGCAGAAAGAGAGAGAAGAATCCAAGCATTTGAGAACAAATGCATGAGAAAATTCCTTGAGATCTTTTATTGGTATTCTCACCACTGTCAAACAGAGAAAAATAGCATGGTTTGGACACATTACAAGACAGGATAGCCTGTGCAAGACCATCATGCAAGGTGGACACAGGAGAGAATGCTAACGTAACAACTGGTTAGACAATGTTAAATAATGGACAGGTATAACTATACCAGAATTACTGATGGCTGCCATTGACAGACCGTTGTGGAGGAGATTTAGTGTAGCTTCTGCATTCAGATCCCCACCCCCATGATTACAAAAGTCAAGGAGATGATGATGATGACAAATATCTATATCATACAACTCAGTGGATGATGATTTCTTTTCCAAGGAACATGTTTGAGCATATTTTAGGCAAACAAGGGGCTGCACAGACCCAGCTTGACTTCCTCTCCAGAATAAAGTGGGCAAGGCGTGGTCCAGAATGGCTGGTAGAGGTTCAGTTGTAGTAAATGGCCACATCAAACATTGATACAAGAAATGCCCCTCACAGTTCACTATGTCATGTACACCCAACTGCTTTGAATTCAGTTTGCCTTCTCCTAGACTAGGATTTGTTGGGTGTACACATCATGGAACCCTGCCTACTCTATTATTTAAGCCATAACTGGATTCATGCCTTTCCCAAGAACATTAGTGCAAAAGTGAACCTAACATACTCAGACAGAATTTGAACCCCACTTGCCAATTCCACTTTCTGTGAAAATCACCACTGCTCCACAATGCAGACATTTTCTGGTTGCCTGATGGTTACAGTAGCATGAAACTTGATTGGTTTCGTTTGTTTTACGGCATATCAACATCAATGGGTTATTTAATACCAACAAGATTTTTATTGCTGTTAATATTTTTCTTTTTAAAAAATGTACTGCTGGTAATAATGTATTGCAGGGAATAATTTTTTCCTCAAAAAAATGTATTGCTGGTAATAAAACCTATTTTTACACTTTCATAGTGTTTTGACTCCAGTTTGGGGGCGGTTAACTATTTGCCCATATCTGGGACCCGGACATGTGCTACCACCCCGGGTCAGGGTGGACCTGGGAACACCAGCAATTAAGAGGTTCCACACTCATCAAAACCTCCTGATCAGAGGCCTTGCTGTTGGACGTAGTTTATTGTCTTACCCAGGACACAGATTTAGTTTATTGTCATACCCAAGGTCAAACCATGAAACAGTAGCAGTCTTTATTTCTTTCAGAGTCATGACACTGGGGAGAGTATTTTCCTTCTCTTGGTAATTTAGAAATAGAGCATTGTATATTACTGTTTAGGTAGATGTCTGCTTCATGGTCTTTACTTCTTAGCCTATTTTTCCTTTTCTCCTCTAAGTTTTTGTTTTATTGGTTGTTGGTTTTTCTTTTTATTAGTTTTTTTTTTCTTTGGTCACCTAGAAGGCTTCATGTTGGTTTTACTAATACTCTAGGGTTTTAATCAATAATATTTTCATCTTATGTTTTACAAAAATTTAAAGAGTAAATTATAGACATGGAGATTAAGAGAAAACACATTTAAACATTGTAATGGTATCTACAAAGAAAGATGAACTTGTTAATGAAAGTGTTAACTCACCTGCCTGAGATCAGCTTGGCGTGCTATCTTAAAAGCTTTACAAGCAGTTGCCAGTCCAATACCCGGCAAAGAAGGAAGATAATCACAACCGGACAGGATACACATTTGTCGAAATTTATCAAATGTATAACGGCCATCTTGGAATGCTAGGACTTCATTCAATCGATCTGACTCTATCAAAACACCATTACCAAAAAAGTCCATCTTGAAGATAATCTACAAAATAACAATTTTACAAGATTTTATTTTGATAAAATCTTTTTAGAATAAGTTAACAAAACAAAACAATAAATAGAGTCACATTAAATTCATAAAAAACTTTTCTAACAAAAATGAAAATAGTAAACAATAATTTAACATTTTTGTAGAGAAAAACAAATACACTTGTTAATACTTTCATTTCAAAAGACACTCAATTCAAATTTGTCTATAATATACTTGGTCAGAACAAAAACTAATAGTGTTTTTTAAGTAAATTTCAAAGACGATATCTAGATATTTGTATATAGATTTATTCAATGGTCCACTGTTAACCACTCCAAAAGCCAGTCTGCATCCAAAGGCGATGCTGTGTATCTGGTGGAATTGGATGAGCATAGTGTATTATGAGCACCTTCCAGAAAATCAAATGTTGAATTCAGACAAATGCTATTCCTAATTGGATCAACTGAAAGCAACAATCTATGAAGTGTCTGGAATTGGCCAAGCAGAAAAGTACCAAGAAGAGTTCCGTCAGACTTCACATCTCTTTGCAGACCCAGCAGAAATTTGTACAGCTTGGTTGGGATATTCTGCTACTGCCACTTTACTCACCTGACCTTGCACATTCAGATTACAACTCATTTCAGTCCCAACAAAATTCTCTTAAAAGAAGAGAACTTCAATTATCTGGAAAAACCATCTAGATCAGTTCATCCCTCAGAGAGAAGCCTAATTTTAGGAAGATGGAATCATCAAGGCGCATCAATGATGCTTAAAGGTTGTGGAACATGATGACATATATGGTGTTGAATAAATCTATAAATGATTAAATATTGTCTTGGAAAGTCACTTAAAAATGCTACAAAGTTTTGTTCCAACCCAATATATATCTCTCATATATATATATATATATATATATATATATATATATATATATATATATACACACACACACACACACACACACACACACACACACACACACAAGGGTTCACACTGAATTATTAATTTCAATATAAATAATTATAATTACATATCATATATACTAGAGTATAGTGTGAGTTTTTATAATCAGTTTTTTTATGTAAAAAAATAGGGGTGTCACACTATACACAGGTAGTTTTTTAGGGGAAGAGATTAAAATACATTCATTTTAAGTGACCAGTTGCGCTATACACAGGTTAATGTTTTCTGGAGGGACTAAAATCTATGCATTTTTGGTAACTTTAACCTAACTGGTAGGTTTACATTCTCACGGTACTTTTTTCTCACCTTAACAGTACATTAAGCTCCTTTAACCTAGATTCTTTCTTTCTATTGCTACATAAACAGCAGAACATCATTCACTATGTGTACGACTTAAAATCTACAAATATCTTTTTATAAATGAAGAATGATCCTCATTCTTTCTTCCTCTATTTATATTTATTTTTATTTATTATATTCCTTACATTTACTGGTATTGTTTTATCTTATAATTCTCTGTTACATAATCTTAAAATATTTTGATAAGATGCACCACAATATATGGTAAATGATGATTTCACAGAGTGAAATATCAAATGAATTTTAATTCTAGTAGCTTTTTTACGGCATACACTAATATTATCAATAGAAATCAACAAAATTGAGGAGCATTATAAAAGCTTATCCCACTATTCATATATAAATTATACACATTACGGTACATGCTCAGAAGCTGGGGTCGTATTATATACGCGCTATATGAAAAAAATCAGGTTTTTCACAAAAATATTCAGGTGTCGCACTATAGATGAAGCCGACTTATACATGAGTATATACGGTACTCATCCAAAAGGGACATAATTCTATTTTTTAATTTTCAATTACCTCCCTTGTCCAAGTATATTGTACTACATTGTATAATTAGAATTTTAGCAGCATATTGATTACACAAAATAAATAAAAAGTGACATGAACCAGATGTTACTCTTCCACCGTTTTAAAAGAAAAAAAATTAAATTGACACTTGGATGTTCGGTTAGTGTCCAAATTTGTTATGTTCACTTTCATACAAATATGCTTGGGAAAAGGGAAGAATACATCTTCTCTAAACACCTCTTCATTCGCTAGAAGGTCAAGGACTGACAGGCTCTCTTGCTTTGAAAGGAAAACAAGTCTAGGAAAAGGAAAACAAGTCTAGGAAAAGGAAAACCGAATTCAAAACCAACCTGAAGAGAAATGGCCTCTGCTAGGCTATCTTGCCCTAGACACACTCACTACAGCTATAGCTGCAGTACATGTAATGTCCCTATGATACTAATGGTTTAGGGGACTTGTGACATAACATGAAAATAAACATAATTTTCATTTTTTGCAATCAATCATTTATCACTTTGCTGATTCATTGTTAAAAGGTGTCTTTTTACCTCAGAACATGGACAAATAAACAAAAGCAAATCTAGCCTCGGGATTAAATAAATAGCAGAGTTTGAAATACCTGAAGACTATCTACCCACATTGACTGACACCTAGCACAATGGCTGAAAAAGTATGATAATGACAACAAAGATGATTGAGTGATTTGTTTTTTTATGGCTTATCAACCTTTTGCAGGTTATTTAAAGCCAGATAATATTTTTAGATTGTAAGAACTTTTTGGAGATAATAATTATTTACTGATACAAGTTCTACTATTTAACCCATAGCTAGGGGAGAAGAGGTGAATTAATACCTTTCCCAAGGATATCTGCATGCAAGTAATTATTATGAAGATGACTGGAACTTGAACTCATCTTTCCAATTTCTAATTCTGAGTTGTTATCCATTACACCACCTTCACATTCAAGCTTACAGTACTTGGTATTCCAAGTGGCCACCAATGTAGGTACTGACCATACTAAACGTTGCTTAACTTTGGTGATCATATTGGAACTGGTGTTTCAATATGATAAGGCCATAAGCCCAAGGACAAGGACATCAGTTCAAATAGAAATGTTGTAAATAGCTAATTAAAAACCAATATTTAGATATTTTATTTCCAAATAAATTTTAGTCAAGTCCTGTTTAATTAATGCTTTAGGAATATTTGAGCCATTTCTTATTTCAATAAATTGTGAATAAAATTAAAAAATATGCAATTTCTTTATATATTATATTGAAAGGAATAAAAGTTGTTACAAACATTGCTCTGTGCACTAAATAACAAAGTCAAAGATAACAGAAGTTTAAGACCTTTGCATGTAATAAATTAAGTACCATATACACTCACAGATAGGTTGCACTTTTTTTACCAAAAATTTTCAGAAAATATTAGAGGTGTGATCTGTCCACTCAACATAAATGTAAAACAACACTACCTTCTCATCATGATTGCTGAGAAATTGGAAATGATAGCTATAAACACTAAAGATGTGATTTTTCTCCATATAGAAACAATTTATCATATATACTGACTCACTGCTTTAAACTTACCTCATGCTGCTAGATTCACATACCCATCACAATAAATAAAATTATAAAATATTCATTGATCCATCAGTCACTGTTCAGTCAAGACCCTCACACTAGACGGATGTAGAAACCCTGAACATGCATACATAAGTTAAGGAATCACATGTAGATGTTTATTGACAAAGAAAAAATAGTCCAATTTATTCTGCAATTTCGTCAAAAATACATTGGAAAATATGACTTGAAGAAATTAAATATATTCTTTGAGATAATTTTCTTTAATGGTTCTGTAGTTATTTCTCTTTTTTTGTCAAGTTGACTTGATATAAAAATCATATGCAGTAAATATAAAAATACCAGTACAACAGTTACTTCCTTTTGTTTACATGATGACTGACAAAATGTATTTTAACTGCAAAAGTCTATTAATAATTGTAAGTTTTGAAATAAAGGTAGATATCTGATAATTCTTATGTTTAAAAAGGGCTGTGTAACTCCCCAGATTATAGTGTGACCTATCTACAAGTCAACAGTAAATCATCAATTATTAAGCCATAAAGTAGAGGTGCAACCAATCTAGTAGGCTGACCTATCTGCAAGTATATATAGTAATATTTTGCCAAAGTAATCATTTTTGATTTCAAATTTAAGATCATATATGAATACTCACCTTATCACAGCCAAAGAGTAATAAATCAGAGTCCTCAGTCACAATCAACTGTGCAATTCCAGATTTACTTAAGTAAGCAAGTTGTGCATCAGCTTCATAAGGGGCAACAATGCAGTCAACACCTTTCTTTCTGCAGGCCTAGACAAGAAATTTTTTTTTAATTTCATTAAGATAAATTCACAGATTTAGAGTAAAATATAGGTGAATGGTGCTGAAAGGTTCTCAACACAACTTGTCAAAATTTAACCAAATTATCAGATATTTTGGTTAGGCTGATAACTTTTCAGCACCCCTCGTAGGAATGGTTTCCCTATATATTGGAAATAAATGTTAAAAGCAAAATGTGAACAAAATAATTTGAATATTAGTTCAAACAACATTGACAAAAATAACGTGTTTATCAGGTCAAAATGTATCAATTTGAAGTCTAATAATTTATTCAAATAAAGCACTGATACAAACACATTCTTTATATATTTATCTAAACACAAACCTCTATGAGTTTCCTCGCCATTTCTGAAGTGACATCTATGCATCTCTGAAGACATTCCCTAGCTTCAGCTCGCTGACCTTCACGAAGAAACTGCGCTGCTTTCTTACGATAAACCTCTCTTCGTCTGAAAATTCAAAGTAGAATTAACAGCCTGACAAATTTACAATTTCAGGAGACAATACAAACAAATATCAGATTTTAATTCTGAAAGCCTACTTTAAAAAACCTTTCTATGTTTTTCTGCCAAAAACAATACAAAATTTAAATTTTCTGGCAGGATTTACTCTTATCATTCTCCAAACTTAATAAAAACAAAGTTTTATTGAAAACATCTTTTATTATTAAGAGGAAAGACCAAAGGATTTTTTTTATGTTAAATTTTTTTTTTTTAAATCCTTTTTAGAACCTTTGAAATTTTGTTTTAAATTTTTTTTCTGGTGTCACCGTGAAACCATAAACTTGTATGCAAAATTTTTGCATCTTTTTGCAGTGAAAAATACATTGATTTGAAATTTTTACAAAAATCAGATAATTGTAGGATTTTAATGAAACTTTTATGACGTCGTCACAAATGAATGAAATTATTTTTTAAAATATTTCTTTAGAAATTCCTGATAAAAATATTATTTTTATTACATTTGTTACACCCCACTTATTTAATTTTATGAAATTTTGAGAAGTTCTTCTTTGTAGCACATATATTTATATTAATTATAAGGACAAGTCTTGAGGAGAATTTAAATCCTCAAATTTATTTTTTTTCAAACAGGACCCTCAGTTACAGAAAATCTGCTCTGAATTGTAAAATAAAAAAAGGAATATAAAAGTAAGACATTATTTTTATTAGAAAGTTTTATTAATAGAATATATTATAAACACTATCGTCTTGAGAAAAAACTTTTTTTTTGATGAATAATAAATTTTTACAAAAATTGTTTTTATTTTTTTTTATAATTTAATTAGAATAATTTATAAACTTTCAAATCTTTTAAAATTCTGTATTAATTTGTAGCAGTTAAGTGATTTTGTTATTTAATAAAAAAAAAAAAAACTATATTTAATAAGCATAATTGGAAAAACTTACAATTCAGCAACATCAGTATTTTAAAAAGAATTTTGAATTTTTTTGTGTGTGGATAAATGTGCCAATTTTTGTAAATAAAGACTTCTTTATTACAAATAATAAGGCGGTAACTATAGTAAATTGTTATTTCTTATCTTATATACTTGTTTTTATTTTAATCAGTGTTTTATTAACGTAGTAAAATTTGTTTGTATTGCTTATTTATTAGTTTTGTTTTGGTTTGGGAAGATAAAGCTATTTATTCAATTTTGGGGTTGATTGCTGTAGTTTATTCTAACTACTATTTTGGCGGGAACAGTTTTTAATTTGTTTATTACTTCATTTATTTATTTAGATTGATTATCTTTACTTGTTTTTTCTAACGATTAATTTATCGGGATCAGTTTGTTGGTTTATTTATTTGCATTAATTTAGATTAATTTATTTTACTTGTATTTTATTATTTATTTATTATACTGTATATTTTTATTTACTCTTTTCGGTTTTTAAGTAATGTAGTACTTTTTTTATCATTATATAACAGTTATAGCTAAGTTTTTCATTCAATTTTTGGTTTGATTTTTATAGTCTAATATTTTGGTCATAATGGTTTGTTAATTTGTTTATTATTTACTTTATTTATTTGGGTTCATTGATTTTGTTTTTTATTTATTTATTCTATTTCGTCTATTCTAAAAGGTGTGATTTGGTAATTTGTTTGGGTTAATTTATTTTTTGTTTATTTATTTTCTTTTTTTTTCAGTTTTTGATTTTTAAATAATGTAGTAAAATTTTGTTTTCATGTCTGCATTTTGAGATAAGCTCAGATCATTTATTTAATAATTTATTTTGGTCTGGGAAGATAATGATAGCTATTTTTTCCTCCAAGCAAAGTTTGCAAGTTTTGGATTGGTTGTTGTAGGCTGATCTTTTCTTTATTTTCCAAGATATTTTTGATGTGATGTGCATTTTGTTTTTAATTTCCCAGATATATTTAGAAAGCATTTTGCTGTTCACATATTTACTATTTGTGAAAGATGTTTTATGTTGTAATTTTCAGGGTCCTTCAGTTACTCCTGTGTATACCTTTTCTTCATTATCTGGTGATTTTATCATGGCTTGGTATATTACGTTGTTTTGTATACAAATTCCATTTAAGAGACATTCGTTCTTTATTCTGCAGTTACACGTGGGTTTAATTTGTTCGTGTGGTTTGTTGATAGTTTTCCTGTTGTGCTTTTTTATTTGTGCCATGTTCTCAGTGCAACTGTAGATGATTTTTACTGTGTTTTTGTTGAATATTTTGTGTAGGGGGCTTGATTCCAGGAAGTGTTTGTGTAAGAGTTTGAAGAATATTTTTCCTACATTTGTTTTTGTGTTTTTGCTGTACGATGGGTTGAACCATATGCTATTTCTTTACCTGTTGGCCTTTTTTGTGTTCTGTGGTGGGTATGTGAATGTTGCTGGGAAAAACCACCATCTTTTAGAGCTGTTTCGTAGCTTTGTTAAATATGGATTCATTGGAGGAATTGCCAGAAAGTCTGTGGTTAATCGATTTTGGTAACTGTTTGATTACAGAAGGCGGATGATTGGAAGATGTGTGTATATAGAGTGATTTATCATTGGATTTTCTGTATGGTTTATATGTGCCTTTTCTTAGGTTGAAGGTAACATCTAGAAAATCTACTTCATTTAGGTTAGTTTTTATATCTATTATATATGTCGAATCCATTATTTTTGAAGATCTTTATTATTGCTTTACTAGTTTTGTCTGTTTTGTTTGTTAGTTTCTTAAGATTATGAGACCGTCATCCCTGTAGAGTCCTGTGTCATTTCTTTCTATTATTTTGCTTAGTTCATGTAGTAAGTATATACCTATGATTTCACCATCAAAGCTTCCCATTGTAGTGTCAAAGACCCCATCTTTCTTTATCCATGCTTCTTCATTGTGAAATAGTAATGATTTACGGAAGTGTTTAATGATGTCGATTTCGTTTGGTTTTATTATTATTTGTTCTTGAGTTGATGACCTTATCTAGCATGGGTTCTGTTATGGATGGGTAAAATTCTTTTATGTCTAATTGTAGGAATTGGCAATTTTGTTTGTTGTTTATGCTGTGGAACCAGTCAATAGTTGATTTTGTGTTTTTCCATTGGTTTACTCCTAACTTCTTCCTAAGTTCAGAATTAATTCTTTCTAGTATCGTTTTACTTATTTTACCTAGTTCGCTTTTGGCTGGTTTTATGAGTCTGCATGCAGCGTTGGTTTTGAAATTTTCTTTGCAGCCTTTTAGTGTGATAAAGGCTTGCACCTTGCTGATGCAACTTATTCAGTCATCTAGGTCTAATTTTTAGGCGATTGCTTTAGCTTCCTTATTGATATCATGTTCTATTGTTTTTGGTGCCTTTTTGTATGTTTTGGTTATGTTGTTCTTGAGTAATTTATTATGTGTAGGAGGGCTTAGTTTGTATAAATTTCTTGTTTTGTCAGCTGTGATAAATACATTTGCTTAATTGTTTATTTTAGTTATATCTTCTTTTAGTTTTTTTTTTTTAAATGCATCTTGTTTTTTATGGAATTTTATGTTTCTAACTTTCTTCTACTTTCTTGAAGTCATCTAATTCTTTTCATTGAAGGGGGCATTTTTTGGTTTTGAAGCCATATTTTTCTTTGAGCGTATTCTATTTGTGAAGGTCCTGGTTTAAAGAGAAGTGGGCTTTCCATCTCATTCTTTTTATGAAACTTTCTGATTTTCAATTATAAATTTTTCTATACTGTGTTATAAATGTAGCAAAAGAAGTGCTCTACTGTTTATCAGGAGCTGAATATGAAGAAATATACTCTTAAGATTTGCTATATTTATGGGATAAAGTGCTCAATATCAGAGATAGAGCGTGTGTAAATATAAAAGTGAACATTGAAGTCAAAACTAAGAGGCAACAGGCTGTTTCATGCTAGACGCAATCGTCAGGCCACAAGTGTTGTTTTTTTTTCTCGGCTATTTATATATATGAGTCAGTCTATTTTGGTGGTTATGTTGCTGGAAGTCGTTTATTTGTTTATTTATTTATTTGGGCTAGATTATTTTGTTTGTTTTTATTTATTTTTCATTTATGTTTTTTATTTCTTATCTTATATATTTATTTATTTATTTATTTATTTTAATCGGTGTTTTATTAACGTAGTAAAAATTTGTTTGTATCACTTATTTAATAGTTTTGTTTTGGCTTGGGAAGATAATTAAAGCTACTTATTCAATTTTGGGGTTGACTGCTGTAGGAGCAGTTTTTAATTTGTTTATTACTTCATTTATTTATTTGGATTGATTATCTTTACTTGTTTTTTCTAACGATTAATTTATCGGGATCAGTTTATTTATTTATTTATTTATTTATATATATATCGGTTTGTTAGTTTGTTTATCAATTTATTTTATATATATATATATATATATATATATATATATTTTATTTATTTGTATTTCTGAGATGAGTATTCAAATATGACTAATTTACGTCTTCACTCTTTTTTTATCCATTACGCATTCCACACGACCAAGCTTACAGCACCTGGTATTCCCAAATAGTCACCCATCTAGGTACTGATCAAACTTGACATTACTTAACTTCAGTGATTGTATAAGAACCAGTGTTCAATGGGATAGAGCTGTAAGCCTGGTTAATTCTCGAGTTATCTTCAAGTAACATAAAAACATACAAAAAATGACTTACTCTCTTCTGGATGTTTCAACATCTTTCTTCGAGGGAAGATGACAACCATCAAACACTAGAATGGGTTTTAACCCCTTCTCAAGTAGATAATTAACATATTTTAGACAATAGTATATGTACCTGTAAGTATAAAGAAATTTGAAACATTAAACATTAAGCAAACAAATTTACTTACACTAATTGTGTGTTAACAAATGTCCAAAAAATTAAGGGAAGTGAAAAAGTGCATATAGTAAATCCAAAAGCCATGAAATAGTAGTGTCCAAGAGGCCAAAAAAAAGGAGGTGGGGGTCAAAAATTGAGTAAACTGTTCCAGTGATTCCATAGCTGGAGAGTTTATGTTCAACAACCTTCTTGTTTCATGTCATTTGTCAAAGATGTTGCATTTAACCCTGATGAAAAAAACAAAATATCTCGCAATGAAATGGGTCACATTATGTTCTTGTAAATTTTATGATTAATTGATGAATTAAAAGCAACAGCATGAGTGCTAACATGTGAAGTTTTTTTAGACAGCACATGCTGATGCATTGAATGGCAATGTTCACCCCCTCTTTTGAGAGTGCTTACCATCCTTGTCAGTCACCAAAAGTCCCTTCTTTGCATCACCATTGGGCAAACAGATTTTACCTGTGCAGCAGACATCTGTCCAGAAAATATATGGGTGATGGCAAACTACTGACAAATGAACAATTAATTTAATTTCTCATTTTACCTGGTTTATATATATATATATATTACAAGTTGTATACTCTTGCAAATGGTTTGAGAAAAGCTTGATCAACTGTCATCTAAGAGATAGAATAACCTACCTTTCTGTGTATCCAAAAACAAGGTTGGTGAAGTCTGTATTGCAAATCCAGTCTCAGAAATTCAAGAGACAAGAAATAGTATAGTCAAGAATCAAAATCACAAGTCGAACGTTAAAAGACCAAGAGTAAAAAAAAAAAAAATCTAACTTACAGATCCTAATATACCAAACTCACTCTCATTCACAAATGCACAAAAAATATGCTGTCTTCATCAAGAAAAGCCACAGCTTTCATTGAGGAGGTAAATTTAGTGATTTCTAATAATAATCAAAGAGAATAAAAACAATTACAATATGTGAGGTATACTTAAGGCAGTAATTATCTGAGACATTTATTTTTCTTTTCCTTTTCTTCAGCAAACTACACACAGGACACAAATTCTTTTTTGAGGAAGGTGATTTTCCCATCGGCCACACTAATTCATATAGAAATGATACAATTTGGTAGATAATAAAGAAAAAGATATATGTCCTAAACCAATTCTGTTTTAGTCAATTTGACTTTTCCTAATGCATTTTACATGATGATGGAAAACTAAAATGATGATATAACCATAAAAGAAAAAAATGGACAATGAAATAAAGATGAGGATATTCAAATGATTAAATGGAATAATATTAATTTCCAAAATTACATAATAAATGGCAACAAAAAAAACAATCAGTCTTACAATATAAACAGAAGCGACAAAAAAACTTTAATAAATATACATATATATCTTTTTAATCATTTCTCCCCAAGCAAGGCAACAAAGCTACTAGGATGCAAAGGGTTACTGAGTGTTAAAGAATGAGAAAAACTACTCTTAAGGAAAGAAAACAATAAAAGTGCAAGAATTAAACAGATAGAAGATAACAATTGACATTGTATTTAAATTTTTGAAGATCAAAGTTATAGCTGAGTTATAATTCTTTTCCTTCGCTCCTGCTGCACCGATAGCGTCCCTTCAAGCAACTGATCGGTGTTAACAAATTTATGGTGTCTAGCAAGGTCACTACATAAATTTTCAGTCACTCATGACATCACCCAGCCTGTGCAGATTGAATCTCCTGTGCACAGCACAGGCCATCTTATGTTGCTTATGTTGGGGGAACAGGCTGTGTCCACTACACCCACCACTAATCTCACTATCACACAGGTAGCGGCTGGGGGGGGGGGCTTGCTTTTACATCTGCTGCTTCTCTGAAGTGGTTTGACACACTCACTGGCTTCTTGACGCGGCCATGTCATGATCTACCGACTTTCATTGTCGCCATCATCGCTTGATTAGTCAACATTAGTTGAATGGTCATCTTCATCCTTTGTTACAGGTATGTACATCTCATAGTCACTCGACGCGGTGGTTTCATCTTTCACAAAATTGCTTACCATATGAGAAAAGAGATGGAGGTTTCTCACATGGTGCGGCATTCCATGCACATAAACCGCTTGAGGACTCACAAATCCAGTCACTGTTCCTGTTCTCCATCAACTTGTACACATGTTTGTCAGAGTCCTTATTAGTACAACGTCCCCTTTCTTGTATATAAACTGCTCAGACTGACTCAGGCTCCAGTGGAGGGATCCTGTCAACATTTTTCACTCAGACTTCATAATTGTACAAAGCATTAGCCAGAACAGTCACACTGTGGACGCCATCCTTTGACATAACGTTGTACGAGTATTCAAGAACTTCTTTTTAAACTGGTGAATGAAACCAAAACGAAAAATCAAAGTTGAAGGACTTAAATTTAGATAGTCGTTTTATTTTTTTTTAATCATTTCACCCCAAGCAAGTCAATAATGGCACTAAGATGCAAGGGGTTACTGAGTGTGAGAGAATATGAGAAAAATTACTATTAAAGAGAGACAACAATAAGAAAACAAGAATTAAGAAGACAGAAGATAATGATTAATATTGCATTTAAATTTTTGAAGATCAAAGTTGACTGGAAAGCAAGAAGTCAGAAGAAAGTTCCACAAGCGAAAAGTGCAATAGAACTGTCAGCATAGAATTTATGCTTACATCTAGCCATTTCAATTGTAAAATGATGAGACCTAGTCACAAATCTAGCATTGTGCTTAATTTCATAAAATATAGATAACAAAGAGGAAAGCTCATCAGAACAATTTCCATGATAATATTTATAAAAAAAAAAAAAAAAACTAGAGGGATGCTACTTTACAATGGTGGGAAAGTGAGTGAAGCGGAGACACCAGGTCAGGATTAATAACATTGCAGATTCTTCTTTGAATTTTATCAAAAATCTCTAAATATATAGCAGGAGCACCAGACCAGATGTGGCTGCAATATTCAAAGAAAGGATGAATGGTAGACTTATAAATATGTAAAATAGATTCTAGCAAGAAAAATTGTCTAGTGAACCAAATTTCATAGCTGTAGACCTAGCAATTGATTAAATATAATCTTTCCATTTCATGTCAACAGAAAACATTAGTCTGAAAAGACCAAGGAGTCATTCTTCTAGAGGTTAGCATTAGGAAAGTAAAAATGGTTCTCTCAGATGATTAAAAATGAGCAATTTTTTTTTTTATTTATCTCTAAATATGAAAAACATTTAAATCTGATTACAAGAACTAATTTTGTTTTAATAAACAAAGCAAGAAAATTATATTTCCTCTGTCAATTTTTTGTTCCAAAGCTTGAATTGACCATTAAAAAATAACAGTTTCTGATTATCATCAATTGAAATGCTCAAATGCCTCCTGCAAATCCCCGTTCATGGCCCTCCTGTCCAGCAATATGACCCAGGGAAAGCATTATCCATGTGGCTGAAGGGCACAATGACCAGACCACATTTTAAACATTAGTGGGATCAAAATAAATATTTATTTACTAAACAGTTTAATGATGTTAATATTATTGTGCTAAATGATATTTATAAATGACAATTTTTTTTTTAGTTTTGTAATGGTGTAAAATTTTTTTGGTGGGTGGGAATGATAAAATCTTATTTTTTTTTTTTTTTTTTTTTAGGACATTAGTGAAAAAAAAAAATACTCTGGAGCTGTCCTTAACCCCCACATTGTCTCCTTCATACACAAGTTCTGGGTATGGCAATAAACTACATCTGACAGCAAGGCCTCTCATCAGGAAAGCTCATCAGAACAATTACCATTAAAATATTTGTTGAAAAGACAGAGGGAAGTCACATCACATTGGTGAGAAAGTAACTGAAGTCAAGATGCCAAGTCAGAATGGCATTACAATACCTTTACAGTTATTTAATGCTATTTGTTTAATAGTGGATATTTTAGTTTTAGTTTGAAGGTTGAGTTAATTTGAAATTTTTGTATTGATAGGTCTAGTTTACACAACGATCAAAACTTTACATAAGTCTCCTTTTTCACAATTACATCTTCTTCAACATTCCAAGGAACTATGATGATCATCATCATCCTTCGACAATCCATTTCCACACTGTTCGGTCCTGCATTGCTGTCCCCAGATCCCCTATGTCCAACCCTGAGTCGTGAACTATGGTGTCTGGGAAACTCAATTTTCGTAAGAAGACACTTCCAGAAGGATGCCATAAGAGTAAGGATGAGACGATTTCCCTGTCCACTCAGTAGTGGCCAGCCAACTTCTATGGTCAAATGGCATTAAATCCTATCCACATCTATATCTTTACCTATATTATCACACATAAGTCATCCAACTAAATCCATTTCTACTAGTGGACAAGGATAAAAACACTTTTTTGGCACTTCAGTTAGTAGACTGTAAAGTTACTTACTGATCTGTAGGTTCTCCAAGGGCTAATTTTTCCGCACAAGAGAAGGCTCCCTTGTGAAGCCAACAGTAAGCATCAATGGCTACTGTACAACCTGCAAACTGAGAAATATTCACTGGAGAATGTATTTTCTTTAGGAATGGAAGTAAACCATTAATACCCATGTTGACTTTTACTGACCTAAAAAAAAAAAAAAAAAATAAAAGTATTACAATCATAAGAACACAGAATTACTTGCAGTAAAATAGAAAATAAAAAAGGATATTTTTCTCATGATCCATAAAAAAACGTTTGATAATAATTTTAGTCTTTTCAATGATGATGAATGTAAAAAAAAAAATACATTTTTCTTTTGATAAGTGAGGAAAATAACTGACAAAAAATGTGTAGAAACATTAATAATGGGAATAGAAAATGCGTTTTAGTCATTATCCTTTTTATTTTCTGCTTCACTGACGAAAATAAAAACGTGGTTTTCTACTCAGTTCACTTTTATTTTTTCATCTTTTAGAGTTTAAAACATTTTACATGAAATTCATAAAGTCCTTTTAGTTTTCTTGTACATATAATTTTTTACTTTTTTTTTTTAAATGATACATAATTTATAAGAAATTTTAAAATAACGATTTTTAACAATTTATAACAAAAAAAATCACATACTTCAAAAACTAGTTAAAAAATAACAAACGCCCAGCTAAATATTTTTTTATAATCAATAAATTATTCAAGAGAGAAAAATAAGGAAAACAAACTTAAATTAAAACACTGTTTCCATTGCTGTCAAGGTCTGGGTGCTTTTCAAGGTAATTAAATTTTAAAAGCAAACAATTGTATTGATGAATATTGAATGGTACAAAAATGAAAATGTCATCTACATGACAAAAGTAAACTTTTATCAAATGTCAACTAGTGTTTTGTTGATAAAATGATGAAATGTTTTGTCAAAATAAAGAAAAAACAACAATATTTAGGTACGAATTTATACACAACCACAATCTAAGTAAAAATAAAAAATGAATAGTCATTTTATTTGTGTAGTGATGACACTTTTTCATGTTGCAAACTTATTTTCAATCTTTAAGTTTGCTTTTAAATTTAATTTGGGAAAAATAAATTTTAGTTTGTTTTTGCCTTCTCTTCTCTTAGACTACATTGTATGTATATTCGAAAATATTGTAGTCACTACAATATTTTCGAATATACATATTTTTCATTTGAACAATATATGAAAAAAAAGACTTTACCAAGAAAAAGTGTAGACTAATTTTTTTTTTTTTTTAATAAAAACTTGGAAAATTTTCAAGCATTTCTTTTGCTTTTTTTAAAAAAATCATTTCACTCAGTCAGATACACAAAGTAAATTAAAATATTTTTGAAAAATAGCATAAATTTCAGAATACTATGAAATCAATATTAAAGTCAAATTATTTTAAAGGTGTTTTAAATAAAAAATGATTTTATTCGTGGGTTGATTGTATTTGCTTCATACCAAAGAAGAAAACAAAAAGGATCATTTTAAAAATGTACTTAAAAACACACGCATTGTCTTTTTTGCGTAGAAATACAATATATTCATTTGTTTTGTTACAAAACTTATGTACTTACACTTGACTTAGTGACGACTACTACACTACACTAATCTTCAAAAACTATAAAAAACATTCAACAGCATGAAGAGAAGAAATTTCTTAATGCGATATTTTTTAGGGAGAACGATAAAAATTAATGCACCTAACTCGATAAAATGCTGGTATATTTGGGATGAAAAAAAAGAAGCTTTTTTATGACAATAATAAAAATAAAATTATCTATGACCAAATATTTCTAAATTTTTTAAAACATGCTCAGACGTAACTGCAATAAAAAATAGAAATTACATTACTTTTTTTCGTCTTTAATGAAAAAGACTTGGGTTTGAAAAGGTCGTTATTCCTCAACACTTATTTTCTAATGCTACATTGTTTAGGTTAAATAATTAATCACTGTGATTTCATTCAAATACATATTACGAGCAAAATGAAAACTGAAAAAACAAACTTACCGCAATTTTCTACGTTCCCGCGTTTGTTGATATAAATGTCTACAAATAGTTTCGTATTAAAAAGAAATGTTTACTTTCTTAAAGTAAATAAAATGGTTTAATTTAATTATTAAGTTATTTTAAATCAATAAATATAAATAAGTTAAAATTGTCAATAAGAATTTAAGATTCGAAAATACCACATAACACATCATCAAAAAAAGATGGCCGAGCTACCTATACAACAATCCACATCATCAGGGAGTTTTACCTTGGATTTAAGCAAATTTGAAGAAAATGAGAAATACACCCCCGAAACTCGGAAGTCTCCAGGAAGAGACCTTACATTGGAAAGTCCAAGTAAATTCATGCCGTCACATGATGAATTTCATTTCGTTCATTCCTCAGGTAATGAAGAAAGAAGATTTTTCTAATTGTTTGGATTTTGTTTCCGTTTTTTAAAATATTTCTTTATTGTCATTCACGTGAAAAACTCTTTTGAATGTCTAATTAACTGATGTTTATTTATTTTGTTGTTAGTTTGCTGTAAAATATTCTTTCTTTTATAATTTGTAATAAAAAAAAATTAATCTAGTTTCAATTTCTGATTACATTTGTTTCTTTGACAATAATAATAGATGTCAAAAATCACTTCAAACCTAATCTTAACCTTTTCAATTTCTAATAGTTTCATTGCATAAGAAGTTCATTATATCGTAACATTTTGGTTTATTCTATGCAACAAAAAAAAAGAAAGACGAATGGGATATCCCAAAGTTACCAACCCTGATTCTTGTTGATGCTTTTTTAGTCAAATGACTGATTTTTTTTTCACTTGTTTACTTTTAAACTAAACATGAACCTAAGCCTTTTTTTTATCAAATATCGTTTAAGACAAGATGCTGTAGTCTATGTATTTATTGTGGGTCCGAGATCTACTTGTCTAATCTTGTAAACAAACTTTTTGTTTTTATTTTAAATTCGCTTTTTTGCTTACACTTTAAAAAAAAAAGCGTACTCCCCCCCCCACACCTTTCCTTTTTTTAATTCCTGTTGGGTTCTTTTCTTCACGTTACACACAAATAAGAAAAGGTATGAATCCAACCCTTCTCCCCATCTATGGGTTAATTAGTAAGACTTGTATCGTTAAACTATTACCACCACCCCACCTCCCGAAAATTTTTACCATCTAAATAATATTTTCTTACTTTAAATAACTGCAAAGGGTTGACAAGTCGTAGGAAACTAATCAATGTTCTTAAATTTAACAATCCCAAATGAGGCTACTTTGATTTGATTTTTCCCAAATGACTAAATTCAGGTTATTTCCGCCTCTAGTCAAGTTTGAATGTAGTTTATTATTTTTAAACTGTCTTTAGCCAAGAAATTTCTAAAATTGCTAATTAACCAAATTATTTTAAATTTCATTTGTAATTTTGGACGTGCAGGTGGTGTAATGAATAGGAGCTCGGAATGAGAAATGGCAGAGCCAAGTTTGAATTTCAGTCAAGTTTGTTACATTCACTTCCACACAAGTACTCTTGGAGGAAAAATATGAATTCATGTCTTCTCCTCCTAGCTATGGGTTAAATAGTAATATACAGACAAGGTTCTTTAACCTTGGTTGGCAACCATCCAAAAGTTATATAAATGCCAAACCTACGAGGAAGAAAGCAGGATCCCTCGCAAAAAGATTGACTGAAGAATGATCTGAAACTACATATCACTTTATTCAACTGACATTAATTTCAGCTCAGAAGTGAATAAATGATTACTTTCTGAAAAATTTATTTTTAGCAGATGTTATGAAAATAACATTACATCTTTTTTTTTTTTTTTTTTAAGCATATTCAGAAACATTTTGTTTTAATCCTTTCCTTTCAGAACAATCAACTTTGGAAGGTGCTATTGAAGGGGGACAAAAAGATACACATACATTGAGTCCAGGTTATGGAGTCCGTCATCGAGGTTTTGCTGGAAACTTTCTGGAATCTAAAGGCTTTGGCTGGCTCATGGAAGAAGATGACACTGAAAATCAGCAACAGAAACCATTACTGTGAGTGAGCTTTTCACAAAAGTACTGTTCAATATATTGACATAGTATTTAAATTTTGTTTTTTCACTTCTATCTAAATAACATCAAAATGAATAAAATCATTAATCTTAGTATTGTAAAACCAGTTGCTTCTTCCTCTCCAAAATTCCAATATTTTCAAAGTGATTTTTTACTTCAATAATTATACCTGAATTCTCTTTGTTATAATATTCTTCCTGAAACTACTTGTAGAAAACTCTTACCATTTAAAATTCTTTAATTTAGCCGAAATTAGTTTAATGCTTTTTTTTTTCACTAATCATACATATATAATAAGGTTATTTTTGTTAAAAATATTCAGATTAAGTCTAATAACTCTGATTTTTTTTTTCTCACTCTTACTTCCAAGAACTTTCATATATTTCTTTTACTTGAATCTTCAGGGAAGAATTGGATATTGATCTAAAGGATATTTACTATAAACTGCGTTGTGTTCTCTTCCCCTTGCCTCAACTTGGCTTCAACAGGAAGATTGTTCGAGATAATCCAGATTTTTGGGGTCCACTTGTCGTCATTCTACTCTACTCTTTAGTTTCCCTCTATGGTCAGTTTACGGTAGGTATAACAGGCATAGATATTACACTGAGCTCAAACAAATTATTTATTTAGATTCTGAATTAAACTTTAAAAAAAAAGAAAAACATTCGCTGGCCTGTGAAAATACACACACGTGTGTGTGTGTATGCATGTGCATATACAGGGTTGTTCAGTTCTTTGAGGACATTTTCATGAATTTAGTAAAAGATGTATCAATCATGAAAGAAGAGCATTATTTGTGGAAGAAATTGGCACAAATAATCTTGAGACTCTTCTTGACACATCTACTTAATGATTCTACCATTAGCATCAATGACTGCTTCAATACAGGGTTCAAATCAGATGAGCTATCTTTATTTTGTTCATTGTGCTAGTTATGATGGGCTTCTGAGATTTTATAATGTCATGTAGGGAGACATTTAACTTCTCTCTCGAGTAAGCCCATACGTTGTGGATTCAGGTCTGGAGAGCTAGGAGGCCATATGTTTGGAGTGACATGATTAGGGCAATTGTAACTTATCTATGAGTCATCTTTGTCTTATGAGATAGCACAGAGTCTAATAGGTGTACAGTCTTCCTTTGTTTATGCTATCTATCCAAGCCCTCATAAACCTCTCCAACACCTCCTTATAGTCAGCAACATTGACCTTTACGACCTCAGGAAAAAGTGTGGAAGCATGATATCTCCTTCATTGTTCACAACTTCCAGAACCATCACAATTGCCTGAAATCTTGTGTGCATGACCATTGGAATGTCCTTAGGGTCTCTGCATAACCATTTGTCATTCATTCAGTTAACCTTTTGGTCCTGATCAATGCTTTCTCATCAGAGAAAAACCAAAACATTCCAGATTCTTGATACTTCAATTTGCTCAACAAGTGCTTTGCACAGATCAGGCAGTTATCTTTCGCCTTTGCACACATGAAATGACCACTTTTGAGCTCCTCAGTAATGGCTCTAATTGACTTTCTAGGGTTCTTAATGATAATTTTCTTCCCCGTTCATACAAATTTGGGTGTTCTGATGGTAGTAGGAGCCTTAACAAACATTTTATATTTGGTTACTGCTGTAGAATTCCTATCAGGGGCTTCAAAACCTTTGAAAAGTTTGACAACAACCAACCATGTAACCTACAGGAAGCAAGCAATCTCTAAATCACTATGCTTTGCATGCCTTTACATTTGCCAAGTTAACTTGGATGTTTGTTATCATTTATCTATAAAGAAACAATAATGGGAACAAGTTAGAAAAAATGCTATTAAAAGACATGTCCTCAAAGAACTAAGCCACCCTGTATATTATCTGAAATTTTGTTCTCTCTCTTTTTTTCCTTACAATAATATGCTTCAATGCCAGTATAGCGAGACATTCTTTATTTTTTCTTTTTCAATAAAAGGAAAATTAAGATTCACTCCTCTCATTTAACACTCAATAACTGAAACTCAATTTTACTATTTAAGGTCTTTTAATTTTATCAAATATATAATTATGGTAGTGAAAAGAACCAGAAGTTGTTGAGTCAGATGTTACTGCTTGATATCAAATTGCATAAGGGAAAAAAAATGATCTCAAACATTATTATGACTTTTAGGATCAGCACATGGTATAAGTGGCTATTGTTGATTGTAGACATCAGGAAATGCCCCCATCCCTACCTTTTTTTAGCACAACAAAAAATTGCATGCTGGATGATGGTTTCAAATATTATATTTTATATTTATATTCTCTAACTGTTTCAGTTGAAAGCATCAAAGATGAAGTTATTAGTCTGTATTAACCAACCTATTGAAACTTTACACAATTGTCTTCTGGATCTAGTTAGGTCTTCTATAGGGATTTTAGTATATTAGATTTAGAAGATAAAATTACATATAAATCAATTGGAATAATTTCAGATGATGTTGGCATCAATTTTATTTTAGGTGAACTTGTAATAAATGAATCAGGAATAAAAATTCTTGGCTTTTATTTCTCAGATATAACTACTGAGCAAGAACCACTTCTAAGTTATTGTCTTTAACGCCAAATACAGAATGTGATTTTTAAAAGAAAAATTTCTAAATGAAATTTAATGTCCAAGTAGTGTAAAACATACACAAACTCACTTAAATTTTAGGTTGCATCACTTAAAAAAAATAATATTGCACGTCTCTCAAGTTAATAGTTTTGCTTAAGGGTAAATGTACAAGAGCAATATGCATGTATAAACTTGGCAAAACTTTCTCAGAAAAATTTAGATGGTCTAATTTGGTGAATGCAGAATAGATGTGTTCAAGTGGTATAAATATTTTAAAGAAAGATAATTGCTTAGTTTGTCCATCCACTTGAATTTTCCCTAAAAATGCTGCTTAAAAAGTCCTTCAAAATCTTTCTCTTAACAGCTAAAATTGTCTTCAATTTTATACAGTTATTGTCAGACAAATATGACCGAAAATTAGCAAATATTTGATGACATAGAAAAATTTACTGTTAGTATCGTGGCATGACTTCAAAAGGAACTCACTTCACAGGGATAATTTAAACTTACCAAGGTAGAAACTTTCTATTCTAAATTTTATATATATACATATACATATATATATATTGCTGATGATTAAATGAAGTTTTACAAATTATATTCCCTTGGTTTTTAAAAAAATAAATAAATAAAAGAATAAGCTCTGGAGTGCTGCATTTTTCCCTCAACAAATCTTAGAAGATGGCAAACATCATTCAGACATTCAAATCTTTTCTTTTTATACTTACTGTTAACATAATGTTTTGGTTCTGGTTAGTTATATCTATCTTTTCTGAGATAAACCCTAGGTAATTGAGAGAGAGAGCCTCATTAGGGAATAAGAAGGCTGGGGCTTGTGGCTTGTCAAGCTAACACAAATTTCCACCCCATTTGGTTTTCTTTTTTAGCAAAATTGATGTTAGGTTTTTCTCCCCCTCCCCTTTCGGTACTTTGTGTAATTTGTAATTACCTGAATACCTGGTGTACCTACACTGTAGAATTAAACTTGTCCATTGGGTATATTAATGAATACTTTTAGTTTCTTTTTCCTTAGATCAGCTGAAACATGTTGACAACAGCAACTATACAAATAAGAGATTTGATCATCCAATGGTCAATAATTTGTTTTCAAGAGCTTGACAAGAAATAAAGTATTTCTTTTTAAGAATTCAAGACTGATTAGAAACCTTGAATTAATGCAGAAAGATGCATTTAATAAATGAATAAATGTATTTTTTCTTTAATTCAGCCAAGTTCACAAAAATAATTTTATTTTAACATGTGTTACCAACATGTGATAAAGCCTGAAGAAACCTTTTAATTAATATAATTTTTTATACAGTTTGTTAATAAATTACAGTGTCTAAATTTACTTTAGATTGTTTTGTGATTATTAGTGTAATTCTATAAATTTATCTTTCAAATATTCTTTCATTCCATTTGACAATGAGAGAATTGTGTTTCATCACAATAAGTAATTATGTTTATATACCTTACCAACAAGACCATTCTCTGATCTTATTAAATTATAAAAAGCAAATTAAATTTTAATTAACTATTAAGATCCTTTAATATTTTTTTCCTTCCAAAAATCAAAAAAATGTCCAAATTCTAATTGTAGGTTGTTTCCTGGATTATCACAATTTGGGTTTTTGGGTCTTTGATTATTTTCTTGCTTGCCAGAGTTCTTGGTGGTGAGGTAAGTTTATATTAATTTTTCTTATTCTGGCTGGTAAATTTTACAAGGTTTTGTTTTAAAACATAACGGCTCTCAGTCACTGTATTCCTTTTATTTTCCACATTTATATTCTTCACAATAATAAAAAATAAAGATTAAAAAAAATGAAAAATCATCAGAAGTTTAAAAGTTTTCTCTTGAAAACGACCAAGCACTTACTATTTAAATTTTAAAATATTTTTAATAGATTGACTTTTTATCATTTTATAGCAATACAATAATCAGCAGATAGAGAACAACATTTATCTAAATCATATGATAAATATTAGGTCCAAATAAATATTTGAGGCATTTTTAAATGAATTTCAAATTCATTCGACCATATATGTGCCATTTTGTTCCACTACCTTTTACCATCTTTGAGGCAGCTTCATGATTCTGTCCTCTCAGAACTTTGATCCTTTCTGAGTGATGAACTGATCTAAGCGGTTTTCGTAGGCATCCAGAGAATTGAATCTCTTTTTTATTAAAAGAATTTTGTAGGAATTGAAATAAGTTATAATCCGAAGGTACAAGGTCAGGTGATTATAGTAGAACATCCTAGCCAAGTTCTAATAATTTCTGTTTGACCTCCAAAGAAGCTTGAGGTCTGGCATTGTTCTGATGGGAGATGACTCCTTTCCACTTGGGTAATTCTGGATTCTTTTCGTCAATTACTGCCTTTTAGTCTTGTCCAGTTGGGTACAATACTTGTCTGAAGTCAATGTCTGATTTTGCAGAAGGACCTTGAAATGTACAATGCCTTTCCAATTCCCCAACATACACAGCATTCCCTTTAGATTAACAGTGGCTCATTTCATTTTCCCCCAAGACTTTTACCATTCCACATTGTTGTATACAACCCATTTTTCATTGCCTGTGATCATTCTATTTTTTAAAAATGGGTAGTTTTTTTTGTTTGAGCTGGAAATCATAGCCCAAAATACAATCCATTAAATTTTTATGTTAACATGTTGGCTCCCACAGGACCCACCGGAGGGTCATGGTGGCATGTCTGCAAAGCCCACACAACCCTCCAGTGGGTCATTTTCCAATTTCTTTTTTATGAGGATTATTAACATGCTATGATTGCTTGCTTATAAGACCATGGTCTTATAAGCAAGAAATCATAGCATCCCACTCTTAATAATCATCCATCAGAACCACATTTTTTTTCCAAAAATATATTTTTTCGTTTCCCTTTTGGAATTTCTACTGTTGTGTTTTTGGGTCATATTTTTTATTTTTACATACACAGAGCTGTACCATGCATTCATGTGGTACTCTGGGTTGTAAAGTGGACTCTGGTACCAAACAGCATACCAATGGGTTGTGGGTAATAAATACTATCCTTGCCTCATATATGAAAGCATGTTAAAACAAAGTCTCTTGTACGAAAATTAAGATATGGTGTTGGAACCCTGGGACAAGAAGAGGAATGAGGCTTGGGAGCCAACATGTTAAAACCCAAAGATCCTAGAGATTCCCATATCCAAGTGTTTTCAAATGCCTTATAATGCTTATACGAGATGTGAAGTATCTCGACAATGTCCCATGTCATGTATCCGGGATTATTTTTAATCAGCATTTTGATTTTTGTCATCCATGCTTGCAAGCCTGCCAGAACATTCTCAATTTCCCAGATCAAAATTTCTACTTGAGAACATAGCAAAGTAATTATGAACAGTACACTCAGCTATGGCACCATCTTCATAAATGGCACATATCTTTTTTTCTGTTTATACAGCGGGGTTTTTTTTTTTTTTTTCACTTCAAATGACAAAAATACATGACATTTTCATTGCAGTAGATATTTTTTAAAACCAAGTTTGTTTAATGAATTCCAGATTATGTTAGCCATTCTCTATTTTGTAAAATTTTTCAATGGAGAAATGAATATTGTCTATTTACAACTTTTAACTGATTTTTATACTTTTTTCCATTAGATGCTTAAATCTATATTTTTCCAACTCCAGGTAACATATTCTCAATGTCTTGGTGTAATTGGTTATTCCGTGCTGCCTTTGGTCATTATGGCTTCCATCATGCCTTTGGTGCAGTCCTTTTCAATTGTCAGTACACTCTTCAAGGTAAGAATTTGTTAAATCTTTTCTGTCTCCCATCCAGAAAAAAAAATCACTTTGGCTTTTTAAAACCTCCAAAGAAAGTAAAAATTCAGTCATTTTTTTATATTTACCCAGAAATTCAATGGTAACTTTTTATTTCATACATTATCCACAGTAAAGTTCTAGATAATAGAAAGTGAACATGACATCTTGGCCTCAGATTTCAAACTTTATCAATGATCTGCGACTAGTAACAATTTATATCACAGCTTCATCATGCTGTTATTACTTGAGCAAACAGATATTGAAGGAGTTGATTTTCTGTGAACTGTTCCTTTTATAATAAAACTACAAGTAATTGACAATAGATCAAGGCACAGAAAGTGAATCTATGTCTTTCCCAAAGGTATTAATACAAAATATCAATTTGTTTAACTAGAATTTGTGCTGATTCCATTTGTCAAACTACATATTACATTTAGATAATCCTATGCAAATTATTGTTGCTACAAGAACTTCTTTTGATAAGTTTTGCCAGTATTTAATGAATACCTCTGTATGGCGACTAGTTACAACTCCACAAAGAATTTGTGGTCTTATAGAAACTGTAATGTTATGGCAACTTGTAAGTAAAAATGTAATGTTTTGGTGGAAGGAATATTATCAAATGATTGAGTCAGTGATTGTGGCTAGCTACATTAAAGATAGGACGGATGACCTGCTCTCTCCTCCCTATTTTTAGGCCTTGTACTGTATTTAATATAATTAATAAATATTATTTGTAAATGCTTCATTACAACCAGACCAATTTCCTATCTACTCAACCCAAACCAAAGAACTACACCTGGAAATAATGTACCCACAACACCTAGGCATTTTTTTTTTTCCCTCCAAAAAAAGATTTTATTAAATTGATATAAACAAATTGCTTATATTTGGAAGTTTGTTCTTTGGATTGTTTGTATTTATTTTATTCATTCTAAACATTGTATGTTACCCTCTCTCTTGTCATCATAGTACTTTTGTATCTTCACTCTCTCTTATGTGTTTTGAAAAATGTCCAGATTTTTGTTTGACATAACACCTTTATTAAATTTATCAACCTAAAAAAAAGTTTCTCCTTTCTTAGAGGGCACATTTTGTTTTCGCATTTTTTTTTTTTTTTTAAATCATTTTACCCTGAGTAAGGCTACTAAGAGGCAAGAGATTACTGAGTGTTAGAGAATATGAAAAAAAAAACATTATTAAGAAGAGAAACAATAAAAGAACAAGAATTAAGAAGAGAGAAGATGATGATTGACATTGCATTTAAATTTTTGAAAATCAAAGTTGACTGGAAAGCACGAAGCTGAAAGAGAGTTCCACAAGTGAGGAGTGCGAGAAAAGAAACTGTTAGCATAGAACTTATGGCTACATCTAACCATTTCAATTGTAGAATGTTGAAACCTTGTCGCCAACCTAGTACTGTGTTTAAATTCATAAAACCTAGGTACCATAGAAGAAAGTTCATCAGAAGAATTATCATGAAAGTATTTATAGAAAAGACACAAGGAAGCCACGTTACAGTTCTAGGAAAGTGACTGAAGCTGAGATACCAAGTCAGGACCGATAACCTTACAGATTCCTCTTTGGGTTTTACCAAGCAGCTCTAAATATAATAGGAGCACCAGACCAAATGTTGCAGCAATATTCAAAGCTAGGACATATGGTAGATTTATAAATATATAAGATAAATTCTGATGAGAAAAATTGTCTGGTGTTGACACAGTGAACCAACTTTCCTAGTAGTAGACGTAGTAGTTGATAAAATATAATCTTTCCATTTCATGTCAGCAGAAAATGTTAATCCGAAAAGGAGCAATGTGTCATTCTCCTGGAAGTTATCATCAGCTATGCTGATGGAAGGTAAAACAGGTTCTCTCAGATGATGAAAATAAGCCATTCTTTGCCCTAGTTAATAGACTGTAGGTCATTTTTGAGATCAGCTGCCAATTTGACCTTATTGAACCAATCAGATTTATTATTAAGACAGGAGTAAATAGTTGTTATAGATACTGAGTTGAGAACTGATGACATCAGAAAAGTCATTTATAAAAATTAGAAGCAATGTAGGTCCAAGGATAGGTTCCTGGGGAACACCTGCATTAATGTGGAGTTAATTTCTTTTATTCAAATCTTAAGCTAAAAAGATGAACCAAAGAAACAGTCCTTCGACTCTGACACTACCTATAAATAATACTATACAATAATGGCCTTCTTAGATCTCTTTAATCACTACCTACACCTTAAAATCCTTTTCAGTTGATTAATCTTATGGGAACTACCTAAAGTATTGAATCATTGTAATATACAGGGGGTCCTCCAAGAATTAACATCATTCAAAATGTGAATATCTGAGTAACTACATGTCTTCGGAAAACAAAATTAATAGGCTTCATGTTGAACAATAAAAGATTAATTTATCAAAATTCAAACAAGGTATTCAAAGGGATGTAGATGTGACCTTAAGCCGACCTGGTCCCAGATATAGCCTTGAGCCTTGGTGATGTCACTGAATACCTTCTAGTTACTGGCATAAGACAGAACTGTCCCTTGATCCCTGGCCAAAAAGATCCTCTAAATGCCAAAGTCAGGTCTTCTGGATCACAAGGAATTAAGTACGTTGTGTATTGCAATTTGTTACTAAAAGTAACAAAATTGCACCATGGTAAATTTTAATGGATTATCTACGAATGTCTTCTCAGGTTTCCTCAGATGTCGAAATCAAGGAAGAACTGTTGCAACACCGGATTTGATGATAAAAGAAAATCTGAAGTTTTATTTTCCTTCATTTAGACGTTACACTAACAAATAAAAACAAAAATGCTTGGAGAAAGTTCAAACCAAAAAAAAATATTAACAGTTAAATTCTTTGGTATGAGTTTCCACAAGAAACACAAAAAAAAAAAAAAATAAAGTGATGTCAAACTTCCTGAAATATTTTAAGTTCATTCATAAGAGAAACAGCCTAAAATTAGCAATCAGCAGCAACAGTCGTCTGGTTCATTGGGTACCATGGTTCTGTTCTATACAAAACTGTCATCTTCACTTCTTTCCCAAAACTGTCTCTCTAACTAACCCGGGGCAACTGCTATTAGCTGTTTATATAAAAATTAACATTTTTCTGGAGAAGGTTCAGAGCACATTGGGGCGATTCACTCCTGTTGGAAAATATTTTCACAATATTAGGTTCTTTGTCCTTCACACATACACACCCTACCAACCAATAATACGCAGTAGGGATTCTGGTTTTACCTGGCTAAGAATTTCACAGTAAGATCAATTGGCTTTGCTCGACAGTTCTCAGCATAGTATTTCTTTATTTCTTCCTTTTCTGGTTTTGTTTTTTTCGAAAATAGGTGTCAGGAAGTTTTTTTTCAATTCTGTGTACTAACCATTTAACCTCAATTCTCAATAGGACCGTATTTGTTACCCAAAGATTTAGATAACCAAACAAACTCCAATGACTAATTGAATATACACACATTCTGTACCTGTTAACATATTTTCCTTCATTCAAATTTACAAATCGAGTTTTGAATGCTGAAGGAAACTTACATTTTCAAAATTATTGTTCTTTTTGCTTTTATCCACACTCCATACTGGTACATGGATTTTATAACTGATTTCACAAAGCTTCAATATATACACCACCTGTGACACAACACACATCAAGTCAGTAGTCCAGCTCCTGCCAACCATGCTGCAGCATGTCTTGCATAACATTCTCCAGCACCTCAGCATAGACTTGTCTCAATGAGAAACTACCAGGAAGATGGATTGGTCATGCCAGTGATATTGACAATGTGCTCTTTAAATGGCCACCACATTCACTTTGTGATTTTTTTCTTTCTATGTGGCTATGTGAAAGGCCACATATATATATCTTCCCTCTTCCTACAAGGCTAGCAGAAATTAAGCAGAGAATCACTGAAGAATAATACGCAAGGCATGCTACAGCGTGTTTGGCAGGAGCTGAAGTACCAACTTGATGTGTATCATGTCACAGGTGGTGCACATGTTGAACATTTGTGAAGCTTTGTGAAATCTGTTATAAAATCTACATCTCTTTGAATATCTTGTTTGAATTTTGCTAAATAAATCTTTTATTGTTCAACATGCAGCCTATTTAATTTAGTTTGCCAGGGACATGTAATTACTCAGATATTCACATTTTAAATGATGTCAATTTTGGGGGGGACACCCTGTATCTTGGGTTGGTGAAAAAGTTTGGGCCAAAAATTCATAGCATCATTATTGAGAGATCAAAGAATTTTCTCTGACCCTGTACACTTTTCAGCTAAATTATCCTTCTATCATAAAAGAATTCCATTTTTGATTCAATTAATTCTTCAGTGGATTTTCAATATATGGAAAATGTTGACAAAATGCTGACCAGAGAAAATATTGTAGAGAGCATGTAAGTGTAAGCGTTCTGAAAGCAAAGGAAGTATTTGTCACAGATTACTTTCACAACACAAAGAAAAATCACTGTAAGTACAGACTCGAATATCGGGGGCAGAAAGAAATGCTGAAAACTTGATTCGCCGGTACTATCTCGAATCACAATGCGTGTAACCAGTCAGGAAAATAACTCACTCTCTAACAAACGCCGAAGCCAAAAATGCCCGAATTTCCCTCCTCCAAATCGAGAACACCAACTGCTTTTATCAGCAGAACCTATTTTTTTCATTCATCGACAGCTGGGATAGGATGCTCCGTAATTTGCATATCAAAATACTCTTATAGCGACTCCTGCAACGGACTTGTTTCTTTTTTCGTCACAGAATACACGCGACGCCCTGTCGCTTGGTTTGACGAGGTAAGTTGCCATTTTCTTCGCTATAAGATTTTTGCTGACTACTTTTTGGTAATCCTTCTTCGGCAGATCGCACACAAAACACAAACTTTTTTCCGGGGTACCTGATTATCTCTTTCACTACAGAGCAAAACGGGTGATAATCAGAAGATGACAGATTTGGAAAATACCTTAGATATAGAACTTACCATCCCAGTGCAGTGTTCATTTGCTGCATTATCTTTGCAACATGAGAGTGCACATTATCATGTAGCAAAATATCAAGTCAACTTCTTTGCCTCTCATTATCATCAAACACACATTGTCTAGCTTCCAACATGTGTGATAGGTAATTCACATTGAATCCCCTAAGCCAAACTTCCTTCTTCCAGTAGATTCTATTTAGATGTTGAGGGGCTGTCCAAGATCTAGCCATGATTTTCTTCCTTTTTGATTCTCTATTTATCCATAATTGACTCTGTAGGTGTTTCACCACCCAAAGAAAGAAATGTCAACAGACATTGGTTTCCATAAGATTATTTGGAAGATATTCTTTCAGCTTCTAACTTTTTCCCAAGACCTACATGGATCATATTTACATCCAGAATCATACAGCATATCTTTTTTACACATGAACTTATTATGAATATAATGTGGGATAATTAAAACAATAAATATAAAAGTTATAAAAAAGTGAATGAAGCTAAATTTAACATGTGGACATACCAAAAGTCAAAAATCTACATTTAAATGTTGAGCCTCTCTTTATCTTTAACATTTTTATGTAAACTGAAAATTGGCATTTTTTTATATTTCTCTCTGCACCTTATTGCCCTTTTCTAAACAAGACTGATTCCATCAATAAAACTGTTATTTGTCTGAAGAAGTTCCTTCTCAGAATGAAATGTATCACTAATAAGTTTTCTGTCTTGTCATTCATTTGCCTTTTTAAATTATTATAAAATTTATGGGATTTTTTTAATATATTTTTAGTAATATTTTATTTTTTTCAGTTGATTGGTGTTGTGTGGGCTGCATACAGTGCTGGATCTTTGTTGTGTGTTCAGGAATTGCAGCAGAAAAGACCTTTACTTCTCTATCCAGTTTTCCTTCTTTACATTTATTTCTTCTCTCTCTACACTGGAGCATGAATATTCCTTTACATTCACCCAGCTAAATACACAGGCAACTTGGAATTCTATCAAACAAAACAAATCCGTCTTTACTCATGGGAAAAAACTTTAAAAGTAACATGGAATGAATACAAAACTATCTTGCAGCTAATACATACATGCATACATACATATATATATATATATATATATATATATATATATATATATATATATATATAATTTGGGGGATAATGCCATAACAGATATAATCCCGGGTAACATTTTCTAACACATTATATTCTGCAGTATTTGCAATGAGAATAAAACTATATCTATTTTTGTTCTTATATAGGATGTGGTAGAAATACCTCACATAATGGTAAGACATTAGTGGCAATGATGTCTTTATCAAGCAAATGCCTTACCATTATGTGGGAGGTATTTCTGCTTCACCCTGTATTGTGGCTACAACTTAATTTTGAGGTTGTCTTGTTAATGTTATATACTTAAACAGTATTATTGTCAAGTATATAAATTTTTTTTTGTTTACAAAAGATTATTTTTATTTTTTTTCTACCATTCATAAACTGGATGGAGGCTTATTGTCGGTTCAACTTGAAACAGGCATTTACAAAATGGGCAAGTAATTTTACACCCCCATCTAAACTCATTGTTATCAGTCTGTTTGTGTCAATACTAAATTGATAAGAATAGAAAAAACAAAATTTCTTGTAACCAGTGGATTTGAGTCAACATGTGATAAAATAATTCTCATAAAGTTCTCATTTTACATATAGCAGATAGTCCTGTACTTGTAAAATCTACAAAAAATAAATGGGGTTTCATATTTAAGACATAATAAAACAAAAAATAGCCTGAAAAATGTTTCTTACACATGTTGGAAAAATACTGTAATTGCTTTTCTCACTCTTGTGGTTTTCTTTGTTCAAAGTTTTTACAGCAATTATCAAAAGGATTAATTTTTATATTTTGTAAACTATAAAATGTGCCACTAAGTTTGTACAATTCTTAATTGGAACCACAATACTTATTTAAAGGAGTGTTGTTGATACAGGAATGATAAAACTTACATGTAGAAACATTTCACAAAAATTAATTTCTCACAGATAATTGGGTTAGCAATTACTATTACAATTTTTTGTTGAAAGTGAATTTTTCTTCAGTTATCACATTTAAATACACATTGGAAATTATTTTGTTATAGAGATTAGATTAAATCTATGGGGTAATATATGTATATATATATATATATATATATATATATATATATATATAATTGACTATCACAGATAATAAACATTTAATTCATTTTTTATTTAGTTTTTCTGTCATTCTTACATTTTACTAGTATTTAAAATAAAATACAAAAGAAACAGTCAAACATGAAGAGACATTAACAACACTGAAAACAAAAGTCCCTTGAAAATGGCTAAAGAAGTGGCCGAAAGCACTGGGGACAATGGACAATACAGACAAATTTTGCACTCCCTTACTCCCACCAAATTGAAAAATGTAAGAATGCTGGGAAAACTAATTGATTAAAAAATGAATTAAGTTTCCTTGTCTGTCATATTCAACAAAAAAATGTTTAAAAGAAAGGTTGCTGTCCATATATATATATATATATTTTCAAGCTATATCTAAATATGTTTCAGGATGAAAGTCTGTGAAGGGGGGTGTCTCTCTCTCTCTCTCTCTCATGGCTGGGGAGACTAATGATATTTAATAGGATTAGTTCTTTGCAAAAGTTGCTTCCTCTTAGAGGAAGCCATTATTTTGACAATGACAATAAATTTATTAATAAGGCTGGCATATGTCTATGTCACTAATCAGAATCCAGGTTATGTATTATATTTCACACTCTATCATGATAAATGATCTTGAAGATAAGTTTGAAAAATGTTGTTAAAACTCAGAGAAAGGAGCATGTAGCACTGCATTTCAATGCACAGTGTTAGCACCCATTACATGATCAACTTGAGGAGACAGTTCCAAAATCATATTTCATAATCAGTAAAGGAGGTTAAATTTGGTATCATTTGAAAGATAAAGTAATTTACTTTTATATAAAATCAACATTGAAAATGCTTGATTTTCATTGTTTTTTTTTTTGTTTTTTTTTTTTTCAATAACACTAATATCGCATTCAGATTTGTCAACCTTTCAGTCAGGATTCCAATCATTCAACAATTGAACTCTCTCTAGGGTTGATGGGGTTAAAGTCATCCATATGTGTGTGTTTTATTTAAGAAATTCAATTGGGAGAAGAAAAATAAATGTAACATTAGATGGTAAGCATGCTGACAGGTAATAATTGCTATCACCTCTCAAACTGTTTCTCTGAATAGAAAGTTGTCAGCCATTTTGATGAATCTATTATTTAAAAAAGTGACAGGTAAAGTGGAAATTATTGCTATCTCACCTGATCTAATACTGAATATTAAGCTATGAATTTGGTTTAACAAATAGCCAGCTTATAATTATAATAATTTTATTTATCTCTCAATAAACCCGGTTATGTTTTAGGTATTAATAAGAAAGCTTGTTCCCAGAACCCTTTTCTAATTTGATGCTAAATAATGGAATCTGTTAACAAGTCTTTTGTATTCATTAACTTCAGACTTTCCTCTTACCCATTTCATTTTTTTTTTTTTTTTTTCTTACTGTTTTTCACTGACCTTCATTTTAGGGTATTTACGGATATCCTACTCTTGGTCAAAATATTTGCCAGTTGGTGAGCCAACTGTTTGAATACGGTCCAACATCTTTAATCTGACATCCATGAGACCAGGCCACTGCCAAACCAGAGAAAATTCCAGATGACAGATCACCCCTAAAAAAAAAAATGTAAACCAGCTCATTTCACAACATCGATATTGTTGTGATGTCAAAGGTCGAACAAAGCTTACAACCAGAAATAAAACAATCATTAATGCTTCCAAACAAGGTTTTTATTTTTTCATGCAAAACAAAGACTAAAATAAAAACCCTAAAACCAAAAAATAATATATATATTCCCTATCCTGAATGGGTAAATATGCAGCTATATCTAAGAAATGAGCAAGACCATATTACTAAAACACTCTGCTACTGCGGAAAGTTGTAAACAATGTGTGGTGCTGCTCTTGCAGTTGCTCAACAAAATAATGACTTTTTTTTTATTTTTTTTTTTTATTTTTTTAAAAAAAACTATGGAACAATGGGTGTTGCTTGATTAAAGAGATCAGACTGTATTCAAATCCTGAGGAGAAAACCTTTTGTTTATTCAATGTTGTTTCTTTCATGTCATATACTTGTAAAATCTACTACTTAAACTTTACACTTTTTTTGTTCAGTAGTAAAAAGTGAAAAAGCAAAGATACTTAACCATTCTTATTTTCTGTTAAAAGTTTTCAATTTGAATTCTGTAAGTATGAATCCTTGACTTTGAAAATGTTATTTATTGATATTAGCCCTTAAATGTGACTTGCATTACCAATTCCAATAATTTAGCTCTGTGTTTCCCAGCAGACAGTATTTTAAAAGATGATTTTACATATAGAATAATGTGTATTAAGGAAAAAAACAATAGGAAAACTGTTGTTTTAGCCAACACATTTCATCCGATGTGAACTTTTTCATGGCAAAAAACTAAATGAATTTATTGAAACGGAGTATCTATAAACAACAAATAAAACATCATTAGCAACTAGAAGAATTTAGAAGCATAAAGTAATTGATGTAATTTTTTTTTATGAATATACAATAGCGTTTCTAAATTCTTCTAGTTGCTAATGACATTTTGTTGCTTATAGATACTCCGTTTCAATAAATTCATTTTGTTTTTTGCCTTGAAAAAGCCCATATTGGATGAAATGTGTCGGCTAAATCTACAGTTTTCCTATTGTCTTTTTCTACAGGTTAATTCTGAGAAATCTTTACATATAGAATAATTAATAAACTTCAATAAAAGAAATGCTTCCATCAGTGTTAGAAAAAGAATATTACTAACCCTCTTGAGAGCAGAAATTAGATGAGACAAAAATAATACATTTGTAGCTTTGATATCCCCCCCCTTAGATTTTTAAGTGTTTTTGTTGTGTTATGACTCTTGATCTTGTTCAATAAAGAACACATAAAACTACAGCTTCAAAATTAAATCTCAAACCAGAAAGTTACTGCAATACTTTTAGTTGTTTAATATTAACTATTCATTATAGAGTTTAATTTGAAAATCTTAAAACTTGTCATTGACTATATCATTTTTTGGCTTTTATTTGAAACATATTACAGTGAACTTTAAACTGTTTACTGCCAAATAGTTGCAATTTTAACATTACTAAACCAGTGTATCCAATAAGTAAAGATTGAAAAATAAAATTAACTTCTTAATAGATTTCCTCTGCAAAGAATTATAAAGGAAGATCAAAAGAATTTAAATTTGCTTCATCCTTTCGTGAAGACTTACCACTGCTTGATTAATGCATGAAAAGAATAATTGTGCATAAAAAAAAATTAATCCACAATTTCTTTCTCTGACACAAGATTAATTTCAAATACCTGATTCAACAGATTGAATTATATGAAACCATTTATCTACTTCTTTGAAAAGAGTTATTGACATATCCCACATTATTTGAATGCCCTCTCTCTCATGCATATAAAATATTTAGTTGCTGCTGTTAATGCTTAAGTCAATCTCTTCTTCAGGTGTAATCAGGAAGAAAATCAGAAATTGTTAACATTTTACGATAACATATTTCCACAGAACTTTAGCCTCCTGGATTAAAGCATCAATTTGGTGACATAATTGTGAGTTCAATCCCTGGGCTGGGTAGTGTGTATTTTGAAGTCAAGTGAGCAATAAATAAGCAGTGCTAAAAAAGAACTAAACATAGTAGAATAGCAAGAACAATCTACCTCCATAGATTAAATAAAGGGTTCACTTCAGAATTCCCTGTAGGTTACTTGGAGTGACATACACCTGTGAAGGCAATGGCCAAAATGTGATGAGCAATAGTCCACATGTAAATAGTGTAAATAATGATAACTCCTCATCCCAGAAATTCAGACAGAAACATATTTCCAGTTTTAGCTTTGATATTTATCATCATGAAGGCATGGCTATGAGGTTTCCACTCCACTTCTCCCAAATCTGAAGTTTGTTTTTTGTTTTTAAGATTTAACCCTACATTCCAGCCTGTTGTTGGCCTGGTTTAAGCACATGGATGATAATTTTATCCTCTGGTCTATACAGATCCTGTTGGATCATATAAACTCTGTTCTATACAATTCACAATGGTGAAAGAATAATGAGCTTCCCTTTCTCTTTTTTTTATATATGTACAAGTGGATATCATGGTATAGTGTACAAAAAACCAAACACATATCTCTACCTGGAGTCTAACAATCTCACCTGTGTTAAAAAAAAAAAAAAAAATCAGTGGTTTATTATCTTCAGCACCAATAGCAAGTAACCAACACTGATCAACAAAGTTAGAAAAAGATTTACAGAATGTTAACTTTTTACAATAGAAGGTATTCTATCTTCTTCCCACAAACCACTGCTCTCTAGGACCAACTCCCAAGAGGATGCTTCCCTGATCACTACAATCTTAACCTAGGGTTAGCCGTTACCTTCTCCTATCTGCACAAATTGCTTCAATGTAAACCTCTACCTCAAATGGCCTCTGGATCTTGTAAAAGGTGAACCTTACTGTGTATAAAAAAAATGTGCATCTTGCATTCTTTCTCTGGAAAAAAAAATTGTACAATTGTAACTATAGCAAACATTCTTCATATAAAAGGGATGAGGGAACACACCCAAAGTGTGGTTTTAATAGATCTACCTATCACAGCCTTATTCAAGTTGATTTCTTATCAGACAAAAAATCTGATTAAAAACTGCATTTATAACATACTTTACATGTGTGGCAAAGCATATAAAGAAAGGAAATAGCTGTCCTCTTAGACTTTAGGAACACTGATGGAAAATTCCGGTATGGTGGATCATAGCTGGAGGAAGAATTGTATACGCTAATTTCTTTAGGATAAAATTCAGATAATTGACAGCATCACCGGCAGTGAGGAAACTGAAGGAGGCAATATGTATGAACTTTTCACTCGGTGTGTGAATTGGGTTTGCATGGATATCAACACTTTCATTTTTGCTTAAAGTCGTAATTAGTTTATGTATTTTGGAATCACCTTAGTCCAGTTTAGTACATTAATGAATGCCTGTTACCAGTTTTGTTTTACTTGTGTAAAGAAGTTTCCTCCTTTTTTTTTTTTCCACATAGATTACACGTGAGGATTAGAAAATGGATTGATCAAAACAATAGTAACTATACAGAGATTTGAGTATCTTAATAGCATTGGATATACAAAATTAATTGTTAACTCTTTTGGGGATTATAATAATTTTAAAATCATAAATAATAACTATAATAAGAGAAATATCCATATTTATGTTTTTTTTTTCCCCATGCAAAATGAAATACCATAATAATTGTTATCATTATCTTCACAATGTTGACAATGTTGGATTTATTAGTTCAAAAATATTAAGTCTGTTTCTTTCTCTTCCCCCATGTGTTCTTCTTCACATTTTTGCCACCTTTTTCTTTGTAAATAAATGTATTATACGCATATATTGGCCACATGGCGATATTTTTTATCCAACTAAAGTTACAGTAAACTGACACTTCTTGTTTGTTATTTCTTCTATTGCTTGAATTTTACTGGACAACACTTCATCTATCCAAACTAATACCAAAATGATATAAATTATTTATCTTATCACACCATGTTTTCTGCTTTATATTAACAATCTGTCCAAGAACATACTTGGATCTTTAGTAAATATCTATGCAGATGATACAACAGTGTATGGGTGCACCTCCAAAAATCTAGAAAACCAAAGCCTGGCAGCTGATCTCTTCTCTGCTCAAACTCTAACAGCTCAACAGATACAAAATACAGATACAGTTTTCTTTTTGCCACCATAACACAACTAGAGAAGTTGCAAGAGAAATGCAGAAAGACTGGAGAAACCAGTCCAAACCAAAAAAGTCCAACTATAATCATCACTATCAACAACAGTTACAACTAATATGATTAGCCCAACACTGCATGCTCCCACAGTTGTTGCTTTACACTGGGAAAGAGAAAATGATGAGAGTTCAAATCATCATTTGCCAGTGTATATTGTCACAATGGCTATATATGACCTGGAGCAGCGTAGTTCTCACTCTCCAGTTTTATTAAGTTAAAAATACGTCTATATGGTTTTGTCAGTGAAGAATTATTTTCCACTCTACAACCTCTTTCCAACAAATGAAATGTTGCATGCTTTTCTATTGCTATTTTCATGGTAAATGTTCTGATGAGCTACATTCCTTTAGTTCCACATCCACAAGGATGAATCACCCCCATTTCCTTTGTATTCCATTAGTAAGAGGGAAGTTCCACTCAGATATCTTCTTCCCAATAACTACTACTTTATGAAACAGCCTCCTGAGGGGATGCTTTCCGAATCGTCACAATCTTAACCTCTTCAAATCTGGAGTTAACCATTATCCTTTCTACATATCCTCATAAACTGCATTTCTTACCTCCTCCGCTTAGGTTCATACAAAAAAATTCATTGAGGAACCCTCTACCTTGAGTGGCCTTGAATAGAGTGAACAAAAAAATAACAGGATTTTCAATCATTGCCACAACTTATGGCCAAATCATACTCTGTTGCAATTAGATCTGATTCATTCTGCATGCTGGCCAGATGTGAATGCCACGAAGGCAGAGAACAAAATAATAAAAGTCGTTTTCTGCACATTAGGCTCCATGCAGTGGGCAATTGCGAATACGCGTGCTGGAGAGAGAGATGCCTCTGGGGCATAGCAGACCCACTTAAAAACATATCTATGAGAACATCACCAGCAGTTGCAGCCCAGCACGCCACCAATTGTCACACAGTTTGCTGCTGTTGCCACCACTGTCACTCCCGTGACCATCACTGCCACCTCTCAACATGACCACACCTCTCAACAACTGTTACCACTCCAAGGCGGACTCCAGCTTCGACACCACCCAGCTACAAGTCTTCATCTTCAACAATGCTGTCATCTCAGCAAATACTGGCATGATAACATCTTAACTTCAACTCCTAACATTTGCATCCTATGTATCAGCAAAGTCAGACTTCTCCTGAATCCTAACACTCACACCTTACACATTAGCAAAATCAGATTCATGACTTCTCTTAACAAGTACAAGGCATTCCTTGCAGCCATCAGCCCCAATCAACAGAACAGGCCAACCAGCCATGCCAATCCGACATCAGCCCAGTTCCATAGAACAGGCCTACTAACCAATGAAAATAGCCTACCACCATGACCTTAATCAACTAACACGCACCGACCATACCCTACAACCTTACACCAAACCCACACAAGAATTAGATCAACTCCCAGCGCTACCCTTAAACCTGACCACCATCTTGTCGACCAGCCACTGAAACAGAAATTCCACTCATTCTTCAACATCTCTGTATGATATACCAACAATAAATGTTCAAATCTAATCCTTATTATTTTTTTTCTCTTGCGACCAAACAGTTAATACAACAATGCTGAAGACACCTGTTTTTGTTCACTCACTGAAGTAGTGTCAAACATGGTTAGTACTTAGGTAACATTTTCATCATTTTAAACCATTGGCAATTTTCACAAAGACCATACATGTAAATATCTTTTACTTTTGAAACAGAAAACATCCATAATAATTTTTTCTCTGGAGAAGAAATATATTTTTTATTTAAAATTTTTATTTTTTGTATTTTCAAGTGAATAAATTAGAAATTAGTCACACGAAACAGGGTGTGCTAATCACAGTATCATCTGTATTTATCATACCAAGACTTCAATTTTTTTATTCTAGAAAAATCTTTTCTCCAAAGAAAAAAAAATCAGTTTTTCCCCATTCAGGAAAATGCTTACACATATGTTCTTCTGTAATGAAAATGGCTAAGGTACCCTCAACAAAAATGACCTTGAATCTTTTTAGTGGTGTAGCCTGCCTTATGATGAGCCATATCTCATGTTGCTCATAAGTCAGAAAAGGTTGCCCATGCCTTCTCTACAGCATAGAAAAATCTGTCTGTAAAAATATGAATCTGTATCAGTCCAAAAATAAGTGCATCCTTACAAAAAAGAAGTTAATATGGCCATATCACATTGAAACACCAATTCTTGTATGATCACTGAAGTTAAGCCACATTGAGCTTGGTCAGTACATATATGGGTGACTACTTGGGAATATCAGGTACTGTATGCTTGTATGTACGAGGTGGTTTAATGGATAACAGCTCAGAATTGGTACTTAGCTTTCCAATTTCCAATTCTGGTCAGGCTTGTTATATTCCCTTATGCACTAATAATTAGTAAGACTTGTATTAGTAAAATCACTATTATTTCCAAAAACTTATTACAATCTAGAAATCATTAATTGCTGTTGTTCCAAGGTCCACCCTGACCCAGGGTGGTAGCACCTGTTAGGGTCCCAGCTATGGGCAAATAATGAACCCCCAAACAAAAATAAATAATACATTTTTATAATAAAGTGACCAGTAATAATACATTTTTATAGCAAAATGATAATCAATGCAACATTAAAATATAAAAATACAATTTTATAGTAAAATTACCAACAATACATTTTATGATCTACAAACCATATCCCTAAAAAATATACCTTTACCCTGAAAGTATAAAATTATGTACAAAATATCTGTAGTTGAAAGCATAAAAATTACATGAAAGATATTTAGATTTTGGCATTAAATAACCCATAGAGGTGTTGATATACCATCAAACAAAATCAACCAACAACAATCTAATAATATTTTCTGGCTTTTAATAACTTGCAAAAGGTTGGTAAGCCATAAAAAAAAACAAATCAATCAATCAATCCAGCATGATAATGATCCAAGAAAACAACTTAATTCTGAAGAAGCTAAGGTTAAAAGTGTATGATTGGTCAAGTATCTCACCAGATTTAAATCTGACTTGCAGAATTTACGCTAAATGGAAAGTAGAAAAACAAAAAACCAGCTGTCAGTGTGGAAAAATGTTCCAGTGATTGCAAATCAATTGAACTCAATGCCATGAAGATTACAAGCAATTGTAAGAAATCAAGTCAGCTACACATTGTCGAGATTGATGAAATTTGGGTAATAGTGTTCTTCAGTGAGGAAACTTAATTTGACTGGCTCTCCCATATCACGCATGATGTCAAATGACATAAAGGTGAGAGAATGCTTCCAAAATGAGTAAAGAAATCAGTTAAATTTGGAGGTGATAGTATATTGGTGTATATAGGGTGAGTGGGGGAGGGGTGAATTTTTCCCTGACACAGGTGTTGGCCAATTCATTCAGCTTCATGGCAAAGTATAAGAATATTATTCAAGAGCATGTTGTCCCAAGACCCATGTTGATGAAAGATAATGCTGATTGTCATACAGCAAAAATGGTGAAACAATGTTTAGAAGCTGAAAATATCGTAGTTGGAACACAACAGAGTACTGACTTGGTATCTTGGCTTCAATCACTTTACCACATCTGTATCTTCTCAGTGCCTTTTCTATAAATAATTTCATGGTAATTGTTCTGATGAACATTTCTCTATGGTACCTAGATTTTATGAATTTAAGCACAGTACTTTTTTTTTAATTGGTTTCTCTCCATGCAAGGCAGTAAAACCACTAAGACACAAGGTGATACAGAGTGTGGAAAAATTAGGAACAAAAACATTAATAATAAGCAGGAAGAGGAAAGAGAAATCAGGAAGACAGTAGATAGCAATTGACATTAAACTTTAGCAGACTAAAGTTGGCTGAAAAGCATGGAGCTGAAAGGGAGTTCCACAAACAAGAGTTACACAAGCAAGTGTGAGAAAATAAACTTTCAGCATAGAATTTACGGTTACATCTTTTCTTTTTATGTGCCATGTCCTTTCAGGATGTAGGCAATCATGGTTCTCCATTTTCCCCTATCCATTGTAGCTCTCAGTAAGTTTCATCACCCTTCCACCTCCCCCAGACCACATTCTGTTGGTTACATCTAACCAACTCAACTGTAAATTGATGAGATCTCAACACCAGTCTAATACTGTGCTTAAATTCAAATAATCTAGGTACTATAGTGAAGAGCACATCTGAACAATTACCATGAAAGTATTTATAGAAAAGACACAGAGAGGCAACCTTATGGTGGTAGAAAAGTGACTGATACCAAGCTGCCAGATCAGGACCAATAATATTGCTGATTCTTCTTTGGATTTTATCAAGGAGCTCAAGGTAAATAGCAGGAGCACCAGACCATATGTGGCAGCAATAGTCTAAGCATAGCCAAATGGTAGTTGAAATGACTAGATGTAACTGTTCTTTGTAAAAGTTCTTCTGTCATACTTCTTGTTTTATGGAACTCTCTTATGACTTCTTGTTTTCCAGTCAACTTTGATCTTCAAAACTTTGAATGCAATGTCAGTCGTTATTGTTTGCCTTCTTAATTCCTGTTCTTTTATTGTTCTCTTTTCTTAATAGTGATATTTTTTTCCAATATTTTTTCATACTCAGTAACCTCTTGCATCTTGGTGCCTTTATTGCTTTGCTTGGGGTGAAATGATTAAAACAAAGTCAGTCTAATTGAGAATCTTTTGAAGATTATCTGTGTTAATGTTAGTGCAAGGAAAGTAACAACAATGATTGATTTCTGGCAAAAAATGTAACAGGAATGGGACAAAAAATAAGTGACAAATTAGTGAGGTCCTGTTGTGTTCAGCTTAGGGACTACAATGACAATACAACATTATTCTGCTGTTCAGTCAGGTTTGAGGGGGCAATCTACATGTTGAACAAAGAGGCAACAAAGTCTTGAGTCAACTGGTCTAAAACCAAGCTGATGCATTGGCAGTGCCCCCATTGAGTTTGCCACATTTTTCATATACTTGGACTCAAAAGTTTCCAACACCAATGACCCCCTCACATAGATCAAGAGAAGATGTTGGCTGGCTGCAGGTGTCATGAGAGACCTCTGTAGAACACTATGGTGGCAATGCAAAATCTTCCAATGCACCAAGCTACAAGTGTACAATGCCACTGTCTTCTCTGTGCTACTAGAGATGTGGGATCTCATCAAGACCGTCACATCTCCGCATCCATAGCTTTGAGTCTCATGCCCTCAGAATCATCAAATGGTTGAACTGGTTTGGTCTTGTGTTGAATTAGGAGCTCTATCAGAGTATGGAATAATATATTTTCAAATATAAATATTTTCAAAATAATAAAATTTCAAATTGATAAATTTTTTAATTAATAAATTTTAATGAAAAATAAATTTTCAAAACTAATAATAAATTCTCAAAATGTTTTTTCAATCAATATATTTTCAAATATATTTCAAATATATTTTCAGATATATTTTGAAAATAATATATTTTCCAAATTAATACTAAATTTTCAAATTGATAGATTTAAATAAAAAATAAAATTTCATAATTAATAATAAATTTTCAAATTAATATTTTTCAAATATACATTATCAAATTAATATCAAATATATATTTAAGAAATATTTTCAAAATAATATATTTTTCAAAATATTAATAAAATATTCTCAAAATTAATAATAAATTTTAAAATTATTAGAATTAAACAAAAAAAAATTAATTATCAAATAAGGTATAACTCTTTTATTATTATCTCTTTCCTATCTCGGTCTTTCAGAAAAAATGGCTGAAAATCTTACCCATAAGTTCAGCTTTTTTGCTAATAATGATAATTATTAAAGATCATTGAATAATAATGATTCCTTATTTCAAAAAGGAATGAAATAATTATTAAAAAAACAAACATCAGTTCAATCACTGTTTTGAATTTTAATTAGTGTAAATTACAGTTTCACTTTGATCCAAAGAAGGTACAAGTAAGATGAAATGATAAATACATTAAAAATTTATAGAGACAGTAATAGTAAAAAAGAAAAAAGTTTCAAAATAAAGATAATTTGAAGTTTTTGTTTTCTTTCTCTATTGATATCAACTTTGAATATAATTTGAAAAAGGAATATATTTCGAAAACTCAGAAGTTAAAGTCATTATCATAAGGTTCTTCAAAGATGTTAATTTCTGTATTCTGAATAACATTGGGTGGAACATTTGGGCAATCATAACAGCTATCTCCCCAGCCATGTCCTATGTTTAAGGTAGCAGCTTCACCCATGAGAAAACCTGAAAATTAAGAAAAAGATTTATGATCAATCATTGTTAACTAAGGATATTATAGTAAGCTAAAAGATTTTGAAAATACATACTTGATTTTCTATACTAAAATATTTTCTGTTATTTAACTTTTTAAATATTCTGATGTATAATAAATATACAACACAACCTTTTGTTTTTGACTTCAGAGGAAAGTATACATAAAATTGTGTGTGTATATATAAAGCACTATCAAAAAGCTTTGGGAATTTGGCCATAAAAATTATTTCCTTTACCAACTTTGACGTTGTTATGTTTGTTTCTATATTAGGTAACAGAGAGTAGCAGTAAAATTGATATGACATTCAATTCAGGTACTAATTTTTCATTTATACAAGTTATATCATGAGAATGTAGTGAGTTCCAATAAAAATAAAATATATAAACAAAAATAGAAAAAATAAAATTAAAATAAGGCATTTGCACTTTCCTTTAAAACCCTTATCTATTTCTCTCTCTCTCTCTCTCTCTCTCTGGAAGTTTGCAGGTCAGAGTTTATTTAATTATGACTGAAAAATACCAAAAATCAGGGAGGCTCTATACATAACTTCTGCTATAAAAAAAAAAATCTGAAAGAAAGGAATGCCTGAAAATAAAATAATTTTGGCCAATCAAAAAATTTAACACAAAGAGACTTTTGATGTTAGCTGAAATCAAAGATCCTGTCAGAATCTCGGAACCTGGTCAAAAGAATATAAGCTGACGCCTCCAAGCTAGAAGAAGAAGGATGGCAAGAGAGGGACAAACAAAAGATGCTACTGCAGAGAAACCAGTCATGTATGATATGTGTAGAAATAGTTAAGAGGTCATCTGATAATAATATTTCTGCCCTGCTTATGGCCTAGAAAAACACACTAGATTGACACTGACATATTATTACTAATATTAATTACTACCCCTCACATGGTCTGACTTCAAAACTACCACAACTAAGCCGAAACAAATATTTCTCCAGACTACTACCAATATCCACCCTATAAACAAACATTGTGATACACCAAATACCAAAGGATTCACTTATCACTCTAAAATAAAAATATTTGATTATACATTATAGCCTTCATCCAATTTGTTTTATTCCAAAGTTTCCAGTAAAGAAAATCCTACTACTTAACAACACTGGTGACCTCCTTGGTCTTGCTTTATCTGTTACCACCTAACACATATATTGTTATTTCATTTCAATCCTATTGAATAACCTTCCTTTAAAATTTTATTATCTATCTTTTTATTTTCTATATTTTTTTTTCACTATTATGATTTTTCCAAATTTTTTCTCCTTTATCTTTTACCATCATCACTCTTCTTATTATTTTTTCATCTTGCTCTTTTAATTTTTATTATTATTATTATTATTCTTTTTATTTTCTTTGATTTCTGGCGTTTACACATTTCTTTCCGGGTCCCGCCCAGGGACCTAAGGTTAGAAATGGCGTCATGACACTTTCCACTGACAAAAAAAAAAAAAGATTACATAGATAAAGCCCTTCGTAAGGTGTGGGCTGTACTTGTCAGAACAATTTTCTGTATCTCCTTGAGGCATGGACTTCCAGGAATCCCTTCAATTAGTCTACTGGAATCTTTTCCAACCAGTCCTAGAGCTCCAACTACAACAGGGATTGTTGATGTTCCCATATGCCACATTTTCGCGATTTCTATTTCAAGGTCCTTGTACTTTGACAACTTTTTGAATATCTTCAAAGATACATTGCAGTCGGCAGGGACTGCCATATCAATAAGGAGGCACCAATTTTGTTTGTGGTCTTTAATAACAATATCTGGGCAGTTGGCCTTGATTGTTCTGTCGGTGTGTATTGTGTAGTCCCATAGAATTGTAACAGGTCCTATCTCCGTAACCGGGTCTGGGTGGTGTTCATACCAGTTTCTTTCAGTTTCCTTCCTGTAGAAGTTGCAGATTTTCCAGTGCAGATATTGGCCCACTCTGTCATTATTATTATTATTATTATTATTATTACTTATTTCTTTATTTTTTGTTCTTATTTCATTTATTACATGGTTTACTTAATAATTATTTTATTTTATATTTTATTTTAATATTTTATTTTATTTAATTTATATTTAATATTTTATTTAATTTATATTTAATAGTTATTTATTATTTATTTTTAATTAATATTAATTTATTTTAAATTTATATTTAATATTTATTTTTTAATTCATATTTAATACTTATTAATTTATAATTAATAAATTGTATTTTAATTTTATTTTATTTAATAATTTTATTTTATTTTATTCAATAATTATTCTATTCTATAATTATTTTATTTATTATATTTAAATGTATTATTATTTGAATATTACATATTGTTTTAATGTAATTTTTAACTTTAAATGTTACCTTTTTACTTACTCGTTTTAAAAAAAATCTCAAATTTTTAAATATTTTCCTTTATAAACTACATAGATGTTAATATTTTAATATAGGTCAAGGTTATTTTAACTGTTTTCTAGACTTAGACAAGACACTCATACCTCTACTATGATGATTTTGGGAGTTTATTTAGATTCTCTCTGTAACTCCCTTTTTATTCTTCTCCCTTTCTTTTCTCTTCTTTATTTTTTCTGTTCTTTTTTTCTCTCTCTTTTTTATTCTTTTATTCTTTAAATGCTTAAATATTTTATTTTATTTCTTCATATCTCTGAGTTCACACGACTTACAAGTAAAAATCTTCTAGGTCAAAATAGCTATTTTCAAATGAGGTTTTTAATCTATGTAATTTAAATGCTCTGTTATAAGAAATACATTGAGCTCTTTTTGCAAATCAGTTTTAATCATACTTATTATAAAACCCAGGTTGTGTGTGTGTGTGTCTGTTCGTTTATATATTGGATCGGATTTCCTACATTTTTCAACCGATTTTAACAAAACTTCACAGGACTATGTAAAATTACCTTGCGGTGGTTCTGACAGTGCCAAAAATTGGAAAAACACAATTGCACAAAATCAATTTGAAAACATGATTAAGAGGCATCGCTGTTGCGAGAATGAAAGGGGGACAACTCATATCGAGCCAGGTTGTTTATGTGTGTGTGTGTCTGTGTGTGTGTGTGTTTTTGTTTATATATGGGATCGAATTTCCTACATTTTACAACTGATTTCAGCAAAACTTCACATTTTTTGGGGTAGGTAGTGTTTCTTATTGTCTTGCACAATTTTTTCTCTATTTTTACATTCAGAATGCTTTAAAAATTCCATTTACAAGACAGTTGTTTATAATAAAATTCTATTTAATCGATAGACTCATAACAATTGAAAACAATGTTTTTGTTTGAGTTTGGGTTTGACCAATTCGTAAAAAAAAAAAAACAACTACTTAAGACATGCGTGTCCGTCAACCTTAAACAATAATCTTTGTCAATTTTATTTTTCAGTCTTTATGATGGTTGATACTTGATCTATCTCTTACTGTTACATCCCCGGGCAACGCCGGGCTCTACTGCTAGTATTTTATATTATTAGAATTCTCTTGAATTATTTACCAATGGATTATTTCTTGTTCCAATTGTAAAGAAAATTTGCTCTGTTTATTGAAAATAAACATGAAGCACTGTTTTGTGAGTCAGTTTTAACATATTTTGAATTCTATGTTGTGTAAAAAGGATTCGCCTGAATTATACCAACAGATTACTACTATATATATATATATATATATATATATATATATATATATATATACACACATATATTTTTGAATATACATAATATCTAACATCAATAGTATGACTCGAAGTTTCATACAAATCTGCAATATTCAGGTGCTGATTATGATCTGACCATTGAACACTTCAGATAGAAATATATATATATGTATGTGCAAGTATATATGAGTATATGTATATTTTTATCATACCTATATCTATCTATCTCTCTCTCTCTCTCTCTCTATATATATATATATATATATATATATATATATATATATATATATATATATATATATAACCAAATGGATAAATATAGGTAGATGCATGAGCAAGCGATCATATACAAATACATATATATATATTTATATATAGATATATACTTGATAGTGTAAGAAAAAACAGTCCTCAATGTTACATAACAAAGCTATTTAATATATATTAAAAGTATACATAATACCTTACATTGATTGCACAACTCTGAGTTTCATGCCAAAGGTGCTGGTATTTTTATTTTGGAATAACACTGGTTTTATAAAATTTCTGGCTATTGTAAGATACTATATTGTTAGGTTGAAATATTATTGTTGTTAAAATATTTAAATGAATTGTAGTTTAATTTTGAATTTGAATTTAGGCCCAGATTAGCATTTAAGATTGAACATAAGTTTAGAAATAAAAATTATAAATTTGAGTTTAAAGAGACATTGATGTTATAAAATTAATAAACAAGGAGAAATGTTACGAATTCAGTTGGGGGAGGGGGTAACTCTATTTTTTTCCATGAAAATCAATAAAGTAATTAATAATATTATTAATATTATTAAACTAACTAAAAGTAGTGATACCAATAATAATATGTGCTGTGATAAAATAAAGTTAAGTACTAACAAAAATAATACATATTAATGAAAAAAAAATAATATAAAATAAAATAAGATAAAGTAAAATAAAATGAGAGACATATATATAGGAACATATAAATATGTAAATAAATAAATAGGGCAAATAAATGAATAATTAAATAGAAATAATAAATGCAAATAGATAAGTAAATAAATAAACATGTTTCTAATAGTAAGACTAAAGATAAAAGAAAAAGACAAAAAAAAACAAAACACTAATAATAATTATATATTAAAAAAGTTAAGATAATGGAAATAATTGATTAGTAAAAATGTTAAATATGTTACAGTCTAATATTAACAATAGTTGTATAGTAAAGGTAGCAAAAAGTAAAAATATTAATAAAAATAAATAATATCAATACTAGTATATGTGGTCACCAGGTCCAGCTGGACTATATTAATCTGGGTCCATGTGTTTGAGTAGAAATTTAGTTCTATATAGGCAGGTGCTCATTAACACACTTCTTTTGTTTAAAGTTTAGGATTGCTTATAGTTTTCAGAATTATTAATTTTTTAGAAACACATAAGTTATTATGCATATTTCTTAATATATATATTAATAAATATACATATTTTTCCTCACTGGTACCACAACTCCAAGTTTGATGCACATAATTTCATTTTTGTTAAATGTATTTGGTTGTCGCAATAATGACGCTGTACATATTTTATATAGGATTGGTGATTTTTAATTTTATATTTAAAATAAACATTAAAAAAAAATTTTAATTTATATGTAACATAAAAAACACTAATTTATAATTTCATTTATTAGGCATGAGCTTGCCTGATTTTTCTGCTAACCTAATGAGTATTGATGAGCACTCCTATACCAGGGAGTTTTGAGGGAACCAATGACATTGTTGCTCTTGTATGTGAATACTTGTCACATAGTAGAATACTTATACTTGCCTTGATGGGGTCCCTCAGAGGATGGGGCACATTGGCTGGGATCAGTTTTCCTTTTGTCTTTATTCATATATATATATGTACATCTGTGCATACATATGGTTTTTTTCTTTATAAATATTTAGATGTGAATAATTATACTTATATTTTTATCTCTACCTTTATAACTTGAAGTAAATAATTTGTGCATGTGGGTATTATTTTGCTTTTTTTATCTTACATATAAATTTTATAATCTTTTTTGCTAGTTATATTTATTCTAAATACAAAATGAAAAAAACAACAATTCCTGTATAAAATATAGACTGCTTCATCATTACAACAAACAGATATATTTAACAAAATTTAAATTATGTAATAGTCAGTCTGAACTCAGCACCTGAAGATTATATTGTGCATGAAACTCTGAGTCATCCTACTGGTGAGGAAAATTAGTTATACTTATTGATATATAGTTTATAGCTCTATTATATTACATTGAACACTATTTTATTAACACTAGTACTCAATGTGTGATATTATATATATATATATATATATAAAGAGAAAGAGACAGTGATTAGTATCTATGCATTTGTCTAAGACATTCAGAAGTTTTCAATCCCTATAGTTTTTGTGAATCGGAAGAAAAAGTGAAGAAGATACTTACCAGCAGCAAAATTATCTCCTGACCTATCTTCTTCTCGAATAATGATCGTCTCTTTTTGGGGAACAGCTGATCCTGTTGGGTAAGGTACCATGTTATAATTTAATGTTGTTGACTGAACCTGTTGAGGATATGGTATTCCAGGGTAGTTCCCAAGAGTTGCTGGTTGCGTCAAATTATATCCTGGATAACTTGGATAGCCTAATTTTGTAGGGGTCGAAGAAATAAACAGGTAAATAGGGAAATATTTAGATAGTACAGAAGATTAAAAAAGCAACAAATTTCTTCTTAATAAATCCTCGTTATCAATTTCAGATGAGTTTATCATTTGTCACATTTTGCTGTTTATCATAATGTTAAAATTGCTTTTTTTATAAAACTAGTTTTAGTATTTTTATATTGTTTGTATATTTTGTAGAATAACTTATACTATAACTTGTGAATTGTCTCACATCAGTAAGATGAAGAGACGATATTATACAGATATTTTATATCGAAAGTAAAATCATCAAACCTCTGCATGTCACTGAAAAATAAGCATACTCTCTCTCTCTCCCCTCTTGTTTTCAGATGTAGTCAAATATAAATATATCAAATGAGGAAAAACAAGAGACAAATGGATAAGAGAGCAGGAATATTGTGAACGACATTCTTCCAAGTATGACAGGCTTATCTCCCTTGAAAATGAACATTTCATATCCTATCTTTAGCTTGGAATTCAAACACTGCTTACTGGTGCAAGTGGGAAACAGGCAACTTCCAAATAAACCATGGAAAATTTTGATTATCTCCCTTAGATTTTGCATTATCTCCCTTACATGCGTTACAATCATACATATTTTGAATTACCTCCCTTACCTGGTTGATTCAATGGCGGCGAATATGGCGGAGGTGGTGCTGAAGGCATACTTTGATTATCTTGTTGAAAAGGTCGGAGCTATAAAAAATGCAAAAAGTATAAGAATAATAACTTAAGAATTTTATTATTGGATTTAAATCTACTCCAAGTGTTACGAGCAAAAATAAATTGTGACAGACATGGGTATTTTAGTACAATGAAATTTTAAAGATTTTGAACTTTTCCACTTAAAATGAGGATGACACTGGTGTCATCAATGTGAAACATTAAATGAAAAATTAAAATTTCTTTTTTTCCTTCTCTTTTGTGATTTTTGTTGTTTCAAAATTTCAGCTGATTCATTCTACGTGTGTACTACCCACGTAAAAAGAGACAGTTTCTATTTATGTTGTACAAATCAATATAGGAATGAAGTTCTATATATATCTTTCAACCAATAAAATTTCATCAGAAGTTTTGTTTGATAAACAATAGTACAAAAGCAAATCCACCAAAACACTTGGACGTAGTTGTAGACCTACCACATGTTATTTTTTAACCATTTAGAAAATAACAATAATTCTTTTCACCACTCCCACAAATTTGAGAAAAAGATTTTCGTGAGCCAGTGTGAAATTATTTTCATACTAATGAAAATGTTGTATTCAAAAAGTTCACACCTCTGTGTGAAACTAAATTTTGAATTTCCTTAAAGATATAAAAATGGAATCATACTACTTTTCAAGGTTCAAAACAATTTTGGAGGTCAGTTTGATCCACACACACACACACACACACACACACACACACACACACACACACACACACACAATGAAAGTGAGACAGCCAGCTCTTGCTGACTAAGACCATGTCCATTTAAACAATAGAAGAGAGTAACCAGCAACCCTTTGTCTACGAACTTAATGGAATCCTCCATATCTGCTACTCACCCCTGCAGAAAAATGCACTCTTCCCCCAAATCAACTTTAACCAATCATCACTTCACTTTTTCAAACTTGACTTCTCATTTGTTAAAAGGATGCAAAAAATGTAGCAAGTTGAGACAAATCTGTTTTCCTGCTCACATATCTGGAGTCGGTTTGAAACCTAAAAAATCAATAAATAGGATCGTTTCACTTGATTCAGGCAGTCAGGAACTGAGTCTTTGAGAGATGCCAACAAACTCCAAGCACGCCAACACACTGACTCAACAACCACCACTCTCTCTCAGCAACTCAACACAACTCAAAAAGTCTTGCCCCACGAATTGACCCAACTTAACAATTTACTAGAAAAAGTGAAATTATCACTACCGAAGTAGTAATTGTATATTTAATCAACTTACATCATATCAGTCAAAGGCACATAACTCCTTATGACTTTAAACAATATATACAATTGTCGCACACATACACACTAATGTCTGAACCCACACAAGTGACATTTCACCTTGCAGAAATCAAACTGTTTTAATAGACAAACCTTAACTACAAGCTTTCATGCACCAAATCACTGCATAGTCACTCCTTACAATTTTATCACACTTATCACATTGAACAAGCAATCTTAAAATTCATTTTGTGTATATCACACATATATAAATGCATGTTATTTGTTGAAATCTATAACTATGTTGTTTCTCCTTGATTTCTTTCAATTGAATTGCCTTCAAATGTTTGTTTATTTTATTTGTTGTGGATGAATGTTTAGCAAACACACACATTTTTAAGTTTTCCCACAATCTCACCTTCTGACACATCCAATTAGCTCAAATTTCGCAACAGACTCACAAGCACATTAGGCTGACCATCATAATGTAAGTCTGTCCATACATTTCATGCATTTGCACTAAGAATACTTAATTACTTTATAAAACAAACTTCATGGCAAGGAAAATTGTACATTTTATTGTTATAAAAATGTTACTATTGTACTTTTTTTCAACTGATGTTCTGCTTCTACTTTTCCTTCATAGAATAACCTTTTTTATGTTTCATCTAAAAGCTGTGTTGTTGTTGTTGTTAAATGCTTGGAATCCCAACAATCAGCAATAAAACATGGGTAGATGGACTCCGATAACAAAAAGAAAATTTAAATATTGGTTACATTTAAATTTTCTTGTTTAGTTATTCTGTTTACAGCAATGATTGCATCACAGATTCTTTCATGCTTTTTAACATGGAGATGTTCTCAGTTTCTTTCTTTGTTAAGTAAAGCATACACGCATTATGCTGTGGGTTACCCACCTTGACTTTGTCAAAAAGGCCTATTAGGAGCCTATAAAAAGATAACAGTATCTAGAAATGGGGCAGAGAGAAATAAAAATTTAGTTTATGGTTATTTTGAATAAAGTGTTTATTTCATGTTTCATCTTTCTTTATATATTTAAAATGTCTTCCTTTCTCATTTTCAGTACTAGGTCTTATAGACCCTCTGCTGCTTGTATCTTAGAGGCATCATCAGATATCACCAAACCTCTGCACATCACTGAAAAATAAGTATATTCTCTCTCTCTCTCTCTTCTTGTTTTCAGATGTAGTTGAATGTAGATAAAAAACACTGAGGCATAATCACTGCCTTGGTCTTCTGTTGACTTTTGAACTCTCACACACATACATGCATGTGTATGTCACACATGCTTGTTTCACATACACACAACAAGCATATTCTTATGGTTAGATTTAATGTATTTTCTTTTCATTACAATTGTGTACACATGCAAATACTTTTGTTAATACATGCATATAATTGATTTTTTTTTTAATTCTTTGCTTTATGTCCTTTATTTTTACCTGGACTCACATGAGTCCAACAATAATTTTTGCAGAACAAATCTTCCAGGAGCCCATGAATATTTCCTATAAAATGTCTATATGCATCACAACCAAAGAGGTAAATTTCACAACAAGGGTCCCAGTTTGGAGTGGGGTTGATAGCTTTTGAATGGTGCAGTATTATTTAGTGATGTGTATTTATGCAAATTACAAAGGTACTATTTATCATGTAGCAGTTTTCCAGTTTGTTGAAGAGATACATTTTCTTGTGTTGTATGCAACATGTGCTTAGCTGGGGAATAAGATGTCTTGTAGAGCGGAAACAGAGGTAAATAATTCTTAGTTTTCTCTATCTTGTATTTTCATTTATTCCACTGGAAGATAATATTTTTATTAATTCTAAGAAAAGAACTTTCTACAGGGACACATCCTATATAATAGAGGTTCCCAACCTTTTCTGCATCATCATCCACTTTCTTATGGAAAAATTTTCCACTGTCCACCTGTATAGTAAATTTTCAAAACCATACCAAAATTGTTGGGTAAATGTTTGTTACTGGTTCGTAAACTGACTTTGTGACATAGTAAAAAATACCAAAGGGAGGTAAAAAAAATAATGCTGACTTAGTGTCATCTGCTTCTGTTGCTGTGTTAAAGAACAAATGAATGCAAACTTGGGCATTGAAAACTATATATATAATTTAGTTTTATGGCCAAGATTAGTTTAATTAGGGTTATCGATGCAAGTCTTGATAAAAAAAATGAACAATTTTTATTCTTAATTATAAAATTAAAATGAATATACACTACTAGCAACTAATAAAAATTCAGCAAATATTTCTTTGTTGTTCTTGGCCTTCCCTTATCTGGCTTATATTGGAAAAAATATTATTTTTTTTAGAACTATTTGAATGTCTATGACCCTTCACAAAAGTATAGAAACTACCAAAATATTTGTTGTTTGCAGGGATATTTCTATCTTATCTAGGAATGTAACCCAATTATTCCAATTTAGCTTGCTTTTTGTTTTTTGTTTTTTTATACAAGTTCCTAGCATACCTCCTTTGAATATTTTTGGTGAGTAGCATATGTTGAAATACCTATTTAATACTCAAAATCCTATATTGCTCACCAAAATTTCCAATCACCCTCCATTTTCTGTTCAGTTGCTCATCACCCACACAACAGTTGAAATCATCCACAGGTGGGTGATATTACCTAGGTTGGGAAACTCTTCAATATAAGAACATGCCTGCACATTCACTGTACATATCACATTTTTAAATAATCTGAATTGCTGCAAAAAAGAATTTGCCTAGTATCCATATTTTTCTATGCTATATTCTTGCTAAAAAACTTTGCTTGTTTGCAAAACAGCCACTAAATTTAAATGTTATTAATGAATTGATAATTTTTTGTATTGTCTCCTTTAAATACTTAATTTCTTTTAGTTACAGTCATTACAATCATAGCATATAACTTTTTATAGATAAAACTAATGTAATAATATTTTCATATTAAAATATTATTAAATAGTTCAGTTTAAATATTATCATATTGGTAATGTTTTTAATCTTTGTACCTGCAAAAAACAGTGTGTCAAAAAGACGGTTATTCCTTTCACACTTTTGACTCCATTAGCGATATTTATTGTTTTAAAAAGAATTGCATTAACATCAGGTAACATGTATGAAAGCATGGTTCTGTTTTATTTTGTGGTTTGAAATCAAAGTTAAAATTTTAAACATTAGTATCTTGGTGACATGGTCTACAAATAACACATCCTACAGCCCCCACATGCAGCCAAATCAGACAGTAAATGCTATGGGGACTGGTGACCACTGAATTTTCACACCTACAAGCATCAAAGCTCTTGATAGGTAGGATCATTGTGATTATTTTTTTTTAAATTTCTATGAGACCTAATACCAAGAAAGAGGTGCATATTTGTTGCATGTTGGGTTAGGGTTGCTAAGAGGCAGGCCTGTGGACCAAGGCAGTAACAGCCCAAAATGTTTGGGAACCACTAATATAGGTGTCACCACAGTTTCCCTGTCTCTAGCATTTGCAAAATGTGCATTGCCATAATTATTTTTGGAAAAGATAGTGCAGTGGTTCCAGCTGCCTTATCCATGTTTAGAATTGAATCAACAATAGACCAGTCAAAGCAAATATTTCTGTAAAATCTGGTATTTCTACAAAACAAACAGCAAAATATTGTGCAATTCCTGGGTGAATTTTCTGGGGATATTTTTATTGATATCATGTTTGCCCACTTCCAGGAATCTTAGTTTCAGAGCGAAGCTCGATGTGTGCACTTATTCCTGGTGAACCCCAATTTTTCATGCCTCTCTCATCCATAATGCTGCTGTATTGGATTCAGGGTAAATTTTTGTGCATTTTTAAAAAAATTCCAGTCCAATAGGCTGGCAAGTATGGTAATTAGCCTCTAAGCAAGGATAGTGGAATGAGAACATGCTGGCCAATTAATTCAATAAATGGTTTGGTTCAAATATTCTGGAACTATGAAAGAAGGCTGAAGAGTACAATAGCCCAAACATTATGATAACAACAAAAATGAGGACATTAATCTGAACAAATTATCATGAAAAATAAATTAGTAATTTTACTCTAATTTGTTCAATCAGACCACAAAATTTAATGTTTTTGTTTCACATATCTTTGTAGAAGATATTGTTTATCCTGTTTCTTATGAGGAAAAAAGATAATAAAAGAAAAGCATTCAGGAAGACAGAAGATGGCAATTGGTGTTGCATTTAAATTTTTGAAAACTATAAAATACCAAGGAAGCAAGAAATCAGAAGAGAGTTCCACAGGCGAGAAGTGCAAGAAAAGAAACCATTAGAATAGAACTTATGGTTACATCTTGGAAACCTATTTGCTAATCTTGTAGTACATTTAAATTCATGCAGTTTAGGTACCAAGGAGAAAAGCTTATCAGAACAGTTACCATGAAAATATTTTAGAAAAGACAGAGGGAAGTTATGTCACGGCAGTGGGAAAGTGATTAAAGTTAAGATGCCAGGCCAGGACTAATTACATTATAGACCCTTCTTTGGATTTTGTCAAGAAGCTTGAAATATATAGCAAGAGCACCAGACTAGATATGGTAGCAATAGTCAATGCACAGATGAATGGTAAATTTATAAATGTACAAGATGGCTTCTGATGAGAAAAATTGTCTGGCACAACACAGGGAACCAACTTTCCAAGCAGTAGACATAGCAATTGATTCAATATAATCACTCCATTTCATATCAGTGGAAAATGTGAGCCCAAGAAGGCACAAAGAATTGCTCTTCTGGAAGTTAGCATCAGCCATAGAAGGCAGAAAAGATTCTCTATGGTGATTAAATGATAGCAGTTTTGTTTTGGAGGTGTTAAAATTTACAAGCCATTCTTTGCCCCAGTAAACTACTGATTGGAGATCATTTTTGAAAGCAGCTGCCAGTTTTACTTTGTAGTACCTATTGGACTTACTACTAAGACAAAAGTAGATAGATGTGTCATCAGCATAAATACTTAGTTGGAAATTAATGACATCAGGAAGGTCATTGATGAAGATAAGAAACAACTTAGCTTGTTGAACACCTTTGAAAGCCACAACCCATGCCTCATCACTCTTATCTAAAGCCTGATAAACAAATTCATTTATAACCATTATCCCATTGGCAGTAGACATAGAGAAACAAAAGCCATGCTGTTTATCTGAAAAAAGGCCAAATGAAGTTAGATGCTTAGTCAATTTATTGTTGATTAGAGCCTCTAGTACATTGCCAAAAAGAGATTGTGGTATTAGGAGTTGTGGATATTCTTGGTGATATATTTTATCAGGACATAGGATATAAAACAACTTGAATGAAGGGTATATACAAACATAATATCTATATTTTAATTCATTTGCTTTAGAGTGAGTCCTTTGGTATTTGTAGAAAGTCCAGTAGTGTAGTTTTGAAGTCAGACCATGCAAGGGGTAGTAGTAATATTAGAAATAGGTCAGTAACAATTTACTGTGTTTTTCTTGGCCCTAAGCAGGGCAGAAATATCATTAGAAAATAACCTCAACTACTTTATCACACATCACACATGGCTGGTTTCTCCACACTCTTGACATTCCTTCTGCTTCTGGCTCAGAAGTGTCAGCTTATATCCTTCTGACTAGGCTCCAAGACTCTGGTGCAAACGTTAGTTTTGGCTAACATCAAAATTCTTTTTGTGGCAATTTTTTGATTGGCCAAAATTATTTTATTTTCCGGCATTCCTTCCTTTTTAATGTTTTTCTTTTATGACAGAAGTTATTAGTTTTCAGTCATTAGTTGACTCTGTTCCCACAAAATTCCTAACTTTTTTATGGCCAGGTTCAATCTTTTCTTCTTCTTCCTCTTTTTACTTAAGGGTTGCTTTCACAGTAATTGAGAGAAGTATTGAAAGAAAAGTACAAAGAGAGAGAGACAGAGAGAGAGAGAAAGAAAAAGGTAAGGGTTTTAAAGAAAAGTGAAAATGCCTTATTTTAATTTGAATCCTTTCAAATTTTTTTTATATATCTTATTTTTATATTTTATTTTATTTGGTTTTTATCTGAACTCACTACAAGGTAAGAGACTAATAGGTTGATAATTCAAGGAGTCAGAAGGTTCACCAGAGTTATTAAAAACAGGAACTACAAAGGAGTATTTCCAACAAGTTGGAAAGCAAGAAGTGGTGAGGCATTTATTGTAGAATTTGGAGACAACAGAAACCAATTCAGGAACACATTTCCTTAGGACAATTGCAAGGATTACTGTCTAGCTTTGTAAATGACTGTTTAAAGGCAACTTCTGTATATTTTACATTATGGTGTCAATAAATTTAATTCAAGTTTTAAGTGAAAATATAAAAAAAAGGAAGGTGAGAGTGATAGACTAAAATAAAGAAATAATGTAAATCTGATACTTACCACAAATTGAATGGCTTCAACCCAACTCCTGAAAGTATTTTCTTGAATTAGAATATTTTTGCTTTGTTTTATTGTTAGTTTGTTTTTAGAATTTACTTAGAAAATATCATTTCATATATAAAATCATTTCCTAAAATATTATTATTCATTTTTTACTAATATAGGGTGTTTCATTAAGACGGATTAAAGTCAGCAGTAAATAAATCAGTGTTATTGGTGAAAGTTTATTTATGTCTCTATTGGATCATGTTATTTAAGTCATGGCAATTTTGTGTGAAAAATAATATTGCCCAAATGTCTGCCAAGACTTTGGCGGCACACCACTTGATGGTCAAAATTTTTGATGACGTCTCTGCATAGTTGCTCTTCGATCTCACCAATATGCCTTATTATCTCATCCTTCAGTTGTTGAATTGTTGTTGGCTTGTTGGCATTGACTTTACTTTTGAGACCAAAAGGAAGAACTCTAAAGGCATCAAGTTGCATGATCATGGTGGTCAATTGACTTTGCTGTTTTGAGAGAGGATGCAAACTGGGAAATTCTCATTCAAATTTTGTTTGAACATCCATTTTCGTAATAGGCTTTGATAACTTTAACATGTTGTTTGATTGTTAATCTTTCCATGGTTGAAATTGCCAAAGACTTAAGTTGTTAAATGTGAAAGAAAATAATGCAATAAATAGTAACTAAAAAATTAAAATAAAAGTAAATATTTGTCAAAAATAAATCAAAATGGTTGACAGAGCTTCATGAAATAAAAATTGTTTAATTTGTTTAGAGATTCTAAGAGGGAATATTCTCATGCTTACATAATGGTATATAAGTTACACTTTTTGACTCTCAAATTTGTTGTTGAAATCTGCTTGTGTCCTATACACATTTTCTTGACCCCTGTAGCTCTTAATAAATTTTGTCTTTTTGCTATTTCTCACATACCCTATTCCACCATTCATGTATTCAAGCCCATCAAGTATGTTACATGCTATTTTCCTCTGTCCCTCTTTCCCTCAATCTGTCCAGTGAGTATCAGATTTTTCAAGCTTTCCTTCCACATTATATGACCCAGAAATTTCAACTGCCACTTCCTGATGTTAAGTTTCCTTTTTGCTTCCAATTTCTCTAAAACTTTGTCATTGCTCACATGTTTGGTCCATGACATCCTCAGAAATCTTTCTGTAGAACCATATTTCTGTTGCTTCAAGACTCTTCTTCATCTTTTAGGAGATTTTCCAGCATTCACTGCCATTAAAAAGGTCACATATAATATAACAGTTCAGATTCAGATTTCAGTGTTGCATTTTCTGTTCTCTGTTAAAAGATTTCCCAGATATTTAAATTTTTGTACTTGTTTGATTTTGGTATCCCTGATTCATAATTTGTATTTTCGACTGTTCTTTCTCCTGACAACCATGGATCAAATTAAATAAAAGTAAACCTTTCTTTTATTTTGTTATTTTTCTATTTTGAACTTTTTTTTGCATTTTGATACTAATTTTTAAAGTATCAGATTGAATTTTTATTCAATAAACATATGGCTATAGCTTTTTACAATGGTATATATTCTGAAAAATACAGTACAGGTTCAATCCTTGTCTGAAGTTCTCTATTCTGATTTTATGCTGTTTGCTTGAACAGTGTAAGAACTGAGTGACTGAAAGCTTGGTGATAAAAAGCAACTTTGTTTAGTTATACCAAAATTATCTCAAGTAATGATTGGCAGAGCCTAGAACAGAGGTGACCAAATTTGCTTAATGTAAGAGCTACATATGATAAAGTTCAAATGTCTAAGACATAAACAAAATTTACACATACACCATCACAATATAAGTATTTTTAGCATGAGCAATATTTCATGACATAACAAAACTGGTGTCAGTTGTTGTATTGGCTTCCTTAACAAACCTTGTCACCTGTGTCTGCTGGCTATTTTGTGATGATTTTTAACACAGTTAACTTGTTTTTCTTTCATTCTGATTTTGGTGGATAATCATGCAAAAAGTTTTTGTGATTTGTTCATAGTGGCGTTTCAAGTTACTGGCTCTGTAATGACCGAGCGACACATGGCAGATAAGGCACAAAGGTTTACCTCCTTTAACAGCGAATACAAAATCTTCCCCCCACTCTGGTTTAAAATTTCTCTTTTCTTCTACATATTTTTGTTTCTTACAATTTAAGGAGGCCATCTTCCTCTATAACATTTTCCCAGACACTTTTAAACAAAACTTATTTCCAAAATGTAGTAACTAAGTCTGAACAGTTCAACATCTTATGTTACACACTGCATTAATGTACATGACGTGAGTGTGGTCCCCTTAATCCCTTTACCCATGACCCCAATCTTCTGACATTCCACTGTAACACTTGCTGACTGGAAATTTCTTTAATCCCTCTACCTTCTACCTTTCCTTCCTTCAGCACTAAAGAACAATACGTCACACACATCTAGCATTAAAATTAGGATTTAGATTCTTAAATAGCTGTACTAACTTATGTTTTAATCAAATGGTGTTAATTCATACCCAGTAAATAATTATAAAGCTTCAAATTTTTTTCTTTACCTTTTATATTAACTGTGATGAAAAAAGGAGCCCAGGCAACATATTTCTATGAGCCACAGCATATTAAAGGTCACAAAGCTTTATGTGGCTCACGAGCTGTGATTTAGACATCCCTGGCCTAGAATATACTGGCTCCATTCCCTGAAGATGGGTAAATGCCCTCCTTCCTTCCAGCAAAAGGAACCACCTATCGAGTGGATGCTTGCAGACTCAATTACAAACATGACCAATGTTATAATTTCAAGTACAAATCTGACCGATGTTTACCTATAGATTCAAGTATCATAAAAAAAAACAGATTTCAACATTAAATAACGTAACAAGGATTGTTAACAACTGCTATTTACATTTAATGTTACAGTATTATGGAGTTAGGCTCTGTACAAGTACTGGCAATCAGTGGGGTCTGGATAAACATTGGTCTATCAGATCCCTCAGCATCACATATAACAGTAAAGCAAATAAATTTTGAAAAATATATTAAGTCAACTACAAGTATAGCATCAAAGTTCTTAAATTTTTGTAGTAGCAAAGTGTTATATAAAAAATACTAAATTAAATACTACAATTAAAAACCTTCTAAAAAACTTTTTTTAAATCTTTAAAAAATATCACATTAGTTACCTCCCTTGCAAAGAGGTAAAAATATTTTGAATTTACAGTGTTAATGCATAACACATACATAGATATGCAACCACTGAAAATGGTCTGAAATGAGATTGAAAGTACTTGGGAAAATAAAAATTATTTGAAAGAAAATTTTGTAATTTTTCTTAATCAATTTTCTACAGCCACCAAGAAAATTCATGGACTTGAAGGGATTAAAACTAAAATAAATCAAAGCAATACATCTAAATTATTTAACCAAACATGCTTGAATATATATATTGCAGAGTATTAGAAGGTCAGAAATTTCATTTCAAAGACGGATCCAAATTAAAAATAATTTCTCATGCAACTCAGAGAATTTAATATACGTTATAACATGCAAAGGTTGCCATGAACACTACATTGGTCTTTTTGAATTTGTAGGTTTGATGAATTGGATTGTATTTACGATTCCAATGGAATAAATTATGACCATGGAATATTAGTGTTTAAGCCTTTTATTATATCCTTACTCTGTCCTGGACATTGAGTTCGACCTGGATTCTATCCTCTTGAATTTTTTATTCAAAAAAATATACATGTATGTGTATGCACCTATGTATATATATTTATATATTTTTGCATATGTATGTGTATATTTACCACTAATATTATCTATCTATCTATCTATCTATCTCTCTCTCTCTCTCTCTCTATATATATATATATATATATATATATATATATATAATATTTTTTTTTAAATATGATTCCATCACTACATGGTAATTACCATGTTTCAAAAACAGAAGCTAAAAACTTACAATTCAATTAGAGAAATTAAATTAAATTAAAGTACCTAGTTCTGTTTCATCCTCAAGCAAATTTTAGATTCCAAATTTAAAAAGGAAACCCCAATGAATATTTACAATGAATACAAGAAAAAAGTTCACCAGAATAATTTTCATGAAAATATTTATAGAAAAGGCACAGGGAAGCTACATTACAGTGGTGGGAAAGTGAATGAAGCTGAGATGTCAGGTCAGGACTGATAACATTGCAGATTCTTTTTGGAATTTAATCAAGAATTTCTAAATATGTAGGAGAAGCAGTAGACAAGATGAATCAGCAATATTCAATTAACAGATGAATGATAGACTTATAAATATATAAGATAGATTCTGGTGAGAAAAATTGTCTAGCATGACACAGTGAATCTTTCAAACAATGTCTAAATAGACATATGTGAAATCTCAGATTGTGCTATTAAATAATGTAGTATATCTGCCAGAAAAACAGATGTTTAATGCAAGTGTTCTGAAAAATAAAAAATAAACTGCTAAAAATGAATGCAAGTTCAGTAAATTTTAATCTTCAAACCTGCAAAAAATAATGTGTTAAAAAGATGTTTTTTCCCTTGACGCCATTATTATTGTGGACTACCTTGACTCCCTTAGCAATGTTTACTGATTTAAGACATGATGATTAGAATTTTAACAAAACACAGAATACTTTTTCATTTTTCTTGAGAATTTACAACAAAAATATTAAACACTTTATTAATTAGATTATTTATTTACAAGAATAAAGATTTTAAAATATGTGAACCAGTTACAATGCAATATTTATAATTTATCAATAAATATGAAAACAGTTTTTTATTCATAAATTTATAAAATTTACTAAATTATAAAAATACATGGACCAACTATAATGAAATCTTTATTATTTATCGTTTTATAATGTTCAAAGTGACTGACAATTAACCGATCATATATCACAATTATAAAAAAAATGGAAAATTCAAATAAGAAATAATCTGAGATATAAAATAATCTGATAAGAAAATGCATAATGTCCAGAAATTTCATGGTTTATTTAAACTTTCTTGTTTTATAGTTCATAGATATTTTTATAAAATTGTGAATTAAAAACTTGTTTTGCATAAATATTGCTTTATAAAATGGTAAATAATAAATATTGCATTGCAGGTGGTTAACATAATTTGATAATTTTATAAAATTTTTTGAATAAAAAGATTTATTTTCAAATATACCTATATCTATAATTCTCAAAATGTGTGTGTGTGTGTGTGTGTGATCGGATGTTGTTTATGCATTTCCACAGTTTTCATCCAATTTCAATGAAATTTTTTTTGTTTGATAGATAATTCTTCATTACCGGTTTTGAGTCCAAATTGTCTAGAAAAAATTACAACCTTTAAGGTGAAAAATTGAAACAACTGATTTTTTACACTTTGCACAAAAATCAAAGGCAAAATTTAATTGACTTTTTTACACATAACCTTCCAATGCTAGCTCATGCCGTGTGGGTGTGATTCACACCTCCACACATTGCCCACCAGTTGCTTCTGATCTTGATAATTAGCACATGTTAGTTTCTTTATAAAATGGTAAATAAATATCGCATTGTGTTTGGTTCAGATATATTTTTATAATCTTAAACCTTGCTGGGGAAGTCATGGTAGTAGACAGTAATAGCAATGTCAACAGAAAAACTGTCCTTTTGAAATATCATTTTTTTTTTTTTTGCAGGCATAAAAATTAAACTTTGCCACAATTTCCTAGCAGACTTAAAAAAGCATCATTTTGAATATTGTTTTATTTTGTGCTTTGATTGCAATGAGTTATTTCATCCCTCATCAAAATTTAAGAACAAATTAAAATTAAAAATAACTTACTGGACATCATTTTCATCTGCAAACAAGAACCATTCAATATTACAGTCCTTGGTTGGCTTGTCTGGAACAGCCATCAACAAGCGATCTTCTGTAAGACCAGGTAACTTCGGTTTGCCAGGTATATTCTTAGTCCGTTCACCAATTGACAAAAGTGGAGCAACAAACTAAATGTATAATTATTATATAATTACTAGAAGCAGAAAGAAATACTGCTTTAAGTCAATCATTATTAGAAATAATTAATTACTTTTAGCAAAAGTTAAAATAAATTTACATTTGAGGTAATTCATGTCTTGCTGTTTCTCTATTTATATCATTTAAAGTTGAACTAATTTTTTTTTTGTTATCACAATATTTCAGTTTTTCTACTCTCTGACCTTTTTAGGTAACCTTCAAGGAATTTTAAACTTAACACTTTATTTATTCTACAGGCGTAGATTGTTCTCATTCTGTTGGCCCTGTCTATAAATATTTTGCTTTCTTTTTTAGTACTGCTCACTTATTGCCAGTCTTATTTTGACAGTTTCTGCTACTTGGCCCAGGGATTGAACATACATTTACTATGCCACGAAATTTATCAGTCAAAGCTTCAACCCTCCAGATCACTGTCTTTCAACCATTAATGCACCCTGAAAGGTAGCCAGGTGCACCACAAATTAACAGAAAGTAATTTATGAATTATTTTTATATTTAAAAAATCTTTATTTTTAAAAAGCTAGAGACTCCAAGAACATGGCTTCCATGTTTGAATCAAGTCTTTGTCATTTGATATTTTAAACTGGATGCTAAATTTGTTAATACTCCTTATTAAAATTTAAAGTGTGCCCTAGAGTTTTAATTATTCTATAAATGCACCCTGAAATAACAAAAAACAATACTTTAAGATATTGTCCTGTGAGGTAATGCTAGCTAGAACTTGGGTCCTTAAACTTAATAATATCATTGTCACCTTTGCTGCTGCAAAACTTGGACTTTTCTGTTGCTATTTCTCCTTCTACAGCTGCTGTAGCCATGATGAAGCATCTACTAGTGATTTTCCAAGCACAGCTTAGATGTGGCACAAGGCCGAAAGTATGGGGCACCCAGTGAAGATCGAACTCACTACTCCGTCGTAATTGTTCTAGCGAGACAAGCTTGCTAACCATTACACCACCTCGGGGTGCCCAACATCTACTATGCAGCTAATAAAAGGATCATGGAATTTCCAATGACTCAGATTCCAACAGCAGTCGTTTAATCAATCAATCAATAAATGTTATATTTAGTGGATACAGGGGTCGGAGTAGGCATCCTTATTTTTTGTTTTGTTTTTAAACTGTAATTGATGCCAACTGGCCTGTGTATCTAAGAGTCTTAATAAAGAAAATGTGAATATAGTAGGGGTTGAACCTGGATTCCTTTACATTGAGGAAATCTTCAAGCCAGATATGCTTTAAACCTCTCAACCATGATAGACTTTCTAATTTTGATTTTTCCACTGCCCATGTCTAGGGATATCATGTCTAGAACAAGAACAATCTAACCCCCTAGATTAAATAAAGAGTTCTGTTGAAATTGTCCATAGGTTACCTGAACTGAAATACATCTGATGAAGGCCATATATATATATATATATATATATATATATATATATATATATATATATATATCAAGAAGCAAAAAACTTAACACAACTTTGAAGAATTTGGGAATAAATTTATTTTGATATTTATTGATTGATTGATTAAACGACTGCTGTTGGAATCTGAGTCATTGGAAATTCCATGATCCTTTCATTAGCTGCATAGTAGATGCTTCATCATGGCTACATATAGTTTTGAATTCAGAACTGTTCTTCTCCTAGAATAGTTGTTAACCAAGGCTGAAGTGCCCTGTTTACCCTACTATTTAACACATAGCAGTGGGTTAAATACCTTTCCCCGTTATTTTGAATAGGGTTAGAGGTTTATCCCTTGTTTTCTGTTTAGGATTAGGTTTCTGGTTCCTTCTAAAGTCTGTTTTAACTCTATACTTCTAACATCTCTGCTTGAGCTTTGAAATTTTATTTACTAATTATTTTTTCTTCTCTCCTAACAGGAGTAGATAGGTTTGTCTATTATCTGGTTCACACTCCTTTCTAGTCTTTTGAACAGGAGTAGATGCTCATACCTTGTTTCCTGTTTAGGATTGGGCTTCCAGTTCCTTATAAAGTTTACTTCCACACCATATTTCTAACATCGCTGTTTAAAACCCTGAACTTTTATTTACTATTTATTTACATTTTTTTTCTTCAATAGGAGTAGACATATTGTCCAGTTCATACTCCTCCATAATCTTTTGAACAGGAGTAGAGCTTCATCCCTTGTTTCCTGCATAGGATAGGATTCCTAGTTCCTTCTAAAGTATACTTCTAGACTTCAAATGTCTCTGACTGAACTCTGAAATGTTATTCACTAATTCAATCTTGACCTCTTCATGTCTAGAATTAGCCATTGTCTTTCCTGTATAGCTCCAAGAACTCCACTTCTTAGCTTTTTATATGCTCATACAACAATACACAGTAACCCTCTATCTTGAGTGGCTCTTGGGTCTTGTATTGGGTGAACATTAGTGAAAAAAGAAAGAAACTATCTTTGCATGAAAGTGAATATAATGAAACTTGGCTGGAATTCAAACTCAGCCCTCTGATTTCTTGGTCCAAGCAGCAATACATTACATCATATTTATAGTAATAAAATATGACAAATGGTATATATATATATATATATATATATATATATATATATATATATATATATATATGTAGCAAATGAGTCGACTTAAACAGTGTAAGGGACGCAACTCTTTCCGTCTGAAAATGTCTGACACGCTGCAACGCAAAACGATGTACACCAAGCACGGGTGAAATGTTGGTCTGCAGATGTCTCCAAGCAATCTGCTTTTATGGAGCCCAGACACACCTCATTAGCATGTGTGTAACGCGACTTTGCGTGACTGCACAAGACCGTGAATATTAAAAGTCACGGACGCCATTTTGAATCTTTTCTTTCCTTTCTCAACCCACAGGCCAGGCAGATGCGAGAACGTTTGTGAGGTAGGCCGTTTCTATTTTCCCCACACTCCCCCCTGATCTCATGATCACAGAGTTGACAGGGAGGTGGTGATCGCTTGCGCCGGGTACTTCTTCGAAGAGGGACGCTGCGAGCCTCATCGTTGCTTGTGCTCCTGTCTGAGGTCTGAGGGTCGAAAGACACCGCGTCCCTTGGAAGGCTACTGATATCCGAGTCACTGCCTGATGGGGCTGGCGTGAACCAGAGCGATGCCTCACTGGTCTCAGATTCCGATTCGCTCTCATCGTCCAGCGGTGGTTGCAACTGCGTCGACGGACGCAGGTCCTTAACGTGACGGGGCACACCGTCGACCCGTACCGCCTGTGGGCTGATCACCTCAGTGACGCGTCCGATTCCGTATTTCGTGGTGCACTTGCTGTGCGGATTTTTAACTCAGACGACATCGCCTTTCTTCAGCCTCTCTCCGGTTACTTTCAGTTCCGTCAGTGGGTTGGTTTCTATGCCCTTCACTCTAACGTGGTACCTATGCAATGTGTCTGCTGGTGCCGTAGAGGGTGAGACATCATCCTTCGGGGTCACGTTGTATAAGTAGACCGCCTCAGACACCGCGCAGCCCGTCCTGGCTGCGATGGTCTTGACGGTCCTGTGGTTCCGCTCGATGATTCCATTTCCACTCGGTACGTGGGCGCACCGGAACCGTAAGTGCACTCCCCAGCCATCCGCAAACTTCCCGAACTGCTCGCTGGTGAATGCGGTGCCATTGTCGGTTAATATCTCCGTTGGGGGGCCACGTTCAAGAAAGATGCTGTTTAACTGACGGATGATAGTGGCTGCATCTTGCCGACGCAGCAGTCGCCATATCGCAAACCTGGATGGACCACAATCAATGAGTGTCAGGAAATGCTCGCCGTTGTGGTGAGTAACATCTATCGCCAGCCGGCTCCAGTGGTTCCTCACGCTCAGCTGCCTTTTTCTTCCAGCGAACGGGTGCTGGGTCTATAGACTGGCACGCCACGCAGCTTCTGACCACTCTCCTGACGTCTGTCTTTTGTACTCCTGGGTCAACCAACTTGGCGAAATACAGTGTCCGCTTGACTCCAGGGTGCCCACTTTGTTGGTGGACTTCTTTGATTTGATTAAATCGAACGGGACTCACGGACGCAGCGCAGGCTGGTTGCACGGGCTCAATGGCTTTCTTAGCGGCGTCAAGCCACCTTTGCGGCACCCTCGTTAAACAATCTGCTTTGTTGAGGCTAGATTTGACCAGGGACACCTCCATTGTCAGTGCGTACTCTTGCACTAAATTCACGATCGTGTCGAGCCGTCGTCGGATAAGCATCTCGCTGGTGGCTTTAGTCCGCACCCTGGCCCCCTCCCGGTCAAGGTATCAGAGATCCACTTATAAACGCAAGCGGAATCAGTGAACAGACGCAGGGTGGTCGACTTCCAGAGGATCGCCAAGTTGATCCCCTTGATGACAGCATCGAGCTCCGCTAGGTTTATGTGCTGGGAGTCCTTTCTGGACGTAACCAGCAAGCATCTTCTACCACGGCTCCATCGTGAACTATCGATACGCCGGTTGCAAGAGAGCTTGCGTCAACCCCACACACAGAGGTCTTGGCTGTCAACGCACCATCTGCCCCGCGCTGGGTCTTCCTTGCGTACTCTAGCGAGGACCTCCTTCATCATGGTGTTGAGAGGGGCGTTGTGAACTTCGTCATCCCATCCAGTGGTGACGTCAGATGCTCTCCGCTTGATAAACGACACCGCAACACGCAGCCAGCCACCTACAGGAAGGTGTCCAACTAACTTGCCGCACAAGGAAAATATGCTTCGCCGCGTGACAACGGAGGGCATGTCTGGGAGTTCGTTTCCCCGTTTCCAATACAGGACGTCATCTTCTCCCCAGACCTGCAAACCAAGCACCCGTGCACCATCCTGTAGTCTCTCCGGTTCCTTGCTGAGGAGGCCAAAGTTGTAGAGATGCTCCTTCACGCGCGCCGCAGATATGACTCCCTCGTTCACGTACACGTCATCAATATATGCAGATGTTGCCCGCTGTATGCGCTCATCCTTCGTTAGAATGGCGTCAACAGTCATCTGCATAATCGATGGCGCCACATTGAGTCCAAACCCCATGCGGGTCAGGCAATACCGTTGCCCCTTGATAAGCACGGTTTGATAGGGCCACAGTGATTGGTGCACACGCACTTGAAGGTATGCCTTGCGAAGATCCAGCACAGATACATTTGATCCTGCTTGTCGCCATTCCCTTAGCTTCTCGGTACACACGTCCGCGCGGGCAGTAAAAGGGTCCACGTGCTCGTTCAGTTCTCGATAGTCGAGCACCGGCCTCACTTTTTGTTTGTTGTGCTGGAGAACCGCCATTAGCGGGATCAGGCCCTTTGGGGGCCCCAATTCCTTCTCTGGATAAGGAACCAACCACCCGTTATTAATCCAGGCTCGCAATTCCTTGTCGTACTCCGCACGAGCTCGCGGGGGGATCCTATACTCCGGCACACTGTTGTACAGCTTCTCTGGCGGTTGATCGTCTGACCATTTCCAAGATACCGTCCAGGACTTTGTGCGCTGGTCGAACTCCGCACGAAAGTCAGGCCGTTCCAGCTCCATTGCTGCACCTAGAGCTAGACCTGTTTCAGTGAAACGCGCCCGACCCTCTTCGTCAACACGGACACCACCCAATTTTTTGATGACGTCCATTCCCAGGAGCAGATCATAGCTGAGCAGCCCTCCGTCCACGACCAGGGCTTGTACAGCTACTGCAGGCCCATCGCCGATGCTTGCGCGGATGACGCTCACTCCACAAGAGGTTAGCGAGCCCCCGCCAACAGTCAGAACTGGAATACTTTTCTTGTCCCACGTGTCACAACATGCCTTGCGCACAAGGGTCTGGGTGCACCCGGTGTCAACAAGCGCGAAGCGCTCACGCCCGTTAATCCGCACGCTCACTGCGGGTAGCGCCTTGTTCAGCGGCGATCTGGGGAGAAGACTGGCGCTGTAGCTTACTCCCCTTGCCAGTTTCCCGGACAGCTTCTTGCTACGTGGCCCAGCTTGTCGCACCTGTAGCAACGCATACGTCTCCGTGTTCCTCGGTTATGCGTATCCTTCGCACCGCTTCGGCAGTCTTTGGAGAAGTGGTTCAGTCCGCCACACTTATAGCACCTTATGTCCTCAGTTGGCGGTGCGGGTGCTTCCACAGCTGCTGAGGCCGGCTCCGCGTCATATTCCGGGCTCTGGCCAGTAATTCGTCTAGCCCCAGCTCATTGAGCCTTGACGATGCTCGTAGCAGTCGACTTGCGTTGTCTGGGAGTCCTGCCAGAAAGGCGCATCCTAGGATTTGGTCGCTTGCTCCACCGAACGGTGCGGCCAGCTTCCTCAAATCGGCCAGAAAGACATCTACTGTTTCATCCGGTCCAAGCCGTCGTTCGGTAAACTGCCTCCAGGCGACAAAGGGGTCCGCACCAAATGCTGCGTATAGAGCTTGTTTTATTTCCTCCAAGTCTGCGTCATCCCTTAGCTGCTGATACACAGCGTAAGCTCCTTTGGTGAGTCTAAGAGGGATAACCAGTGCGGGATCTTTAATTTTACTCAGCCGGCAGACCCGCTCGGCCTTTTCCCACCACTTGACCACAGACGGGCCAGCGGGGGGAGCCGTCGAACTCTGGTATTAACTTCAAGTCGAACCTGTCCATGCTGTAATAATTGCCGAAATAGCTTGTAGCAAATGAGTCGACTTAAACAGTGTAAGGGACGCAACTCTTTCCGTCTGAAAATGTCTGACACGCTGCAACGCAAAACGATGTACACCAAGCACGGGTGAAATGTTGGTCTGCCAATGTCTCCAAGCAACCTGCTTTTATGGAGCCCAGACACACCTCATTAGCATGTGTGTAACGCGACTTTGCGTGACTGCACGAGACCGTGAATATTAAAAGTCACGGACGCCATTTTGAATCTTTTCTTTCCTTTCTCAACCCACAGGCCAGGCAGATGCGAGAACGTTTGTGAGGTAGGCCGTTTCTATTTTCCCCACAATATATATATGAACTTTTACTGAAACTTTCCCTCTGAGTCTGGTGCCTCACAAAAACCGTTTCCGATTGGACCCTGCAACTATGTAATATAGCAGCTACTCTAAGTAACGGGAAGTTTATTTGATTAATTCAGCTTCAGTGCTGAAAACTTTTATTTTATTATAGTGGATGGTTATAAGTGACAGAGGAGATGGGATATGCTTATTTTATTACCACAAGCTTCTAAATCCAGCCCTCTTATCAACTGTATGGATTAATTCAAATAACTAGTAACAGTTTACACTATTTACATTGTTCAGACTGTTGTCCTCATCTTTCATGACACTTCGGCCGTTGTATGTTCCAGCATTCTTCAAGTGATATGTGTTGGGATTTCAAACCAAACCCTTTATTTAGTCCACTGGGGTAAATTGTTCTAGTTCCACGTGCCATGCCTTTTCTGGATATCTCAGTTTCAGTTAATTCCCTTTAGTATCTCAACTCTCCAAGATTTATTTCCCTCTGCTATGGCCAGATATTTGGGTCAAGTCACTTGATTACTTCAGCCAATGCTTTTATCCATGTGTCTTTGAGTTCGAAATTTCAACATATATCACCTGAAGAAGGCAGGAGTGTACAACCGCCAAATCATCATGAATATGACAATAAAGATGAGGACAACAATCTGAACAATATAGTGTAAATAGTTACAATACCTCATCTGAGAAATAGAAACATATGTCAACTAGTAACAGTTTCCAGATTTACCTTCAGGTTGACAGATCCTTCCAAGGATCCAGTTCTGTCATCCGAATACCATTCTAGGGTGCTGTCCTGAAGCAAAACTAAATATCTCTCCTTCCATGATTTTGATAAAAGAAAATCTGAAAAATTCAAAAAATCAAAGATAATCTGAATAGATTATTTAAAGAGGATACCAAAAAGTTTTCAGCCAAAAATCAGATCAAAGCAGTAAAGAAATTATTTTAAAAATTTAAAGAAATATGATTCAAAACAAAGTATGTATTAACTTGCACACACACCCATACTCACACAGAAACACTAGAAAAACACTGTTAATGTAAATAACTTATTCTCGAACTGCCCCTCCTTCAACTATTAAATTTTTCCTCCATGGGGCGTGTGCCCTATGTTCTCCACTGCCTTCACCAGGTATTGAACTCACACTCTTTGGGCAGTGGAGAACTTTCAGAGGGAAAATTAACAGGAGATAACTGATAACTGACATCCATTAAACATGGCATGTGGAACTAGAACAGTCTACCCCAGTGAGTGAAATAAAGGGTTCACTTCGACATTCCAACCACCTGAAGAAGGCTGGAGCGTACAACAGCTGAAATGTAATAAATATAGCGACAAAGATGAGGACAATAGTTCGAATAATGTAAATAATGTACATAATACCTCATCTCAGAAATATAAACAGATAATTAATTTTTATTTATTTATTTATTAACATGACAGCCGACACAACCAATCATTGCAAAAGGTGTGAAACTGACAATCACAAGATTAAACTACTTTTTATAAATTGTTTTTAATGAACTAATCAGGCTGTTACAAACATATTGTTTCTTCTTTATACATGTATGAAAATTCAATATTACACAGAAGTCTGTTTATATTAGATTGTAGCATCCCGCTACCACTTTCTTATCAATGCTGAATTTTGTACATTTTTGTACAAAAAAGTGGATCAGACAGCCTACTCAGCTTAGTAAATAATTTCAGGAAAAATCAGCTTCTAATTGGTCAATAAACATGCAAGTGGGCGTTGCAATACACCCATGTACAAATAATTTTACAGCATATGACCAAGTCAAGTTTTTCCGCCATTTTCTGTGAGCCTGTCACATGATTACATCAGTTGTAAATAGCAGACACGAGTTCACTCATTCTCTTTTACTCTTCTAAATTTTTTAAATTGTTGTTTTATTCCCCTCTCCGCCACAGACAGTAAATTGTACATATGGGGACTAGTTAGTATTTTCATGGAGACATTGAGGTATTATGGTGGATGTGGTGAGAAAGGTACGTAAGAATGTGTTGTTTTGGTGCAAGGAATATTGTTAGTATGATTGGGTCAGCGTTTGTGGCTAGCTAAGTTTCAAGTTAAGACAAAAGACCCCTTTTCAGCCTTGTGCCACATATTCTGTTATCACAGAATTAAATAAACTTTTACTCTTCCAAATTCCTGCGAAGATGTGATCGTAAGGATTCTTGTCTCGACCATGGGCGGTCAGACATTAAAAGCATACTCACGCATACACATATGTACAAACTTTTCCAACCTAAATTGCAAACATACAGAACATTTCCAAACATACAGAACATTTCCAAACATGCAACAAAAATTTTTCTCTTTTGAAATATTCTTCTAAAGCTACAGTTTATTCAGCATTTCTCAGCTTTATAATTAATTCAATTCTTGTGAGTTCAGATAAAAATATTCCCAGTCTAAGGGACATAACTCCATCAGATCTTTAACTTCTACGCATGTAAATCAACACACAAATAAATACAAATGTTATGTTTTAAAACCATTTTGTTCTTTCTTGTATTTCATTCATGTTATATGGTATTTTACTTGAATTGAACGATGCAAAGTTTCAATCAGGTACACACCAGAAATCAGCACCAAAACAAACGCCATTGTCAAGTTGCAGTCGTTTTATATTAACAATGAAAATCAGGCACAAACAAAAAAGCAAAACAAAATAGAAATATTTATTCTTTGAGGAAAATCTTTTGCGTAGAGATAATTTCAAGGAATGTTCTTAAGAGTTTCTGTAAATGATGAAGGAAAAGTTGAACTTACACTGCTGGTGAATTGGCGAGTGAATCAGGTGTAATTTCTACGCCATGTGCGTCTACTGCACAGAGTGCTAACTTTAGTGTCCTGTCATAACCTCGACCCGAAATGAAAGACTCTTTAGGTTCACAGTGCACAAGCTCCTCCTTTCTTTTTTTTTTACGTATACCCAAAAGTTGAAGAGGGGTTACTTTCACTGATATGGTTTAAGATAAATTACTGAAGTGAAATTATGATTGTAGCTTGGAAAACAAATATTTTATTAGAAAAACAAACTTTCAAAGAAATAAAATAATAAAAATGTAAGGGAATTTAAATTTAAATTAGACTTATTTAAATTATACTTGTATACTTACAAATTGTTATAAACACGCATATGGCAGCATGATAGAATAAATAAAACAAGTACCACAGGTGAGGCAAAAAGAAAAGAAAACAATAATTGTTAAGATAAAATTCTTTATATTGCCGATATAGAGGATCAAGTCTCTTTGTGGTTGAGGGAAGTGACTTGGAGAATGGGGAATGTCGGTGGGGTCTGGAGTTGATGCGTGTGTTGGATTGGTTGACCGAGGACAATGGTGGTGACGTTGATAAAGTGCCCACTAACCGTGACTTTTTTCATTGTCGTGAGCGCGTCTTTAAAGGCAGACAGGGTGGATCATGACTCAGTACTTTCGGTCATGCTTTTGCTTTAGTTTTAGCAAAAGTTTGTGCTTAGCTCCTTTTATTTTTTATTTTTTTATTTTTGAGAGGATTTGATTTGTGACCTGGGTGTGATGCTTGGAGACCCTGTGCAGAGGTAACTTTTTGATTTGTCTTTCTTAGCATTCACAATCAGCCAACAGATTTTGAGAGTGAATTAGAAAGAGATCAAATTTGAAACAGAATATCACAAAAGTAATGTCAATGAAATCTGATTTTGAATACAAAATGAAAAATTAATTTCACAATGATGTATTTTATAAAGATATGAAATGTGAAATAAACGTTTTTAAAATAAATGTTATAATTTTAAAAACTTTACATTATTATATTATTATACTACAACTGTACAGTTTGCTATTCTAATTTATTGTTGTTGACCAACAAGTTTTAAAGAAAAACCTTTTTACTTACGATGTAAGTGTGTAACAAGTCCAGCTTTTATTTGTGGTGATTTATCTGTTAAAAAAGAACAACAAATCATTTCTTGGATTTTTTTTCTGTTAATTCACCCCAAAATAAAAATTTATATTAAAATTCATACCAACTTCTCCCAGAGTGAGGCTGTGATGGGTGTTCTTAGTGCATATATCTATTGTACATTTAACGATTTAAAAAAACCCCAAAACAATGAAACTCCATATGTGGATCAACAAATAAATATATATTGAAATATAACATAAAAAACAATCATGCAATGAAGTGTAAGGATTAAGGAAAAAAAGTTGTTCCCCTTCAACTGTATTCTGATTAATGATTGAAAGTTCAAAAGAGTCTCTCTTGAATAAGAATGTTTAAGATTCTATGTTGAATAGAGTTTGCTGTTAGAATAAAATACAGTTAATTAAGAAATGTGTTGTTTAGAGAAATTAATAGAGTTCTGGCTGAGTCAGAGAGAGAGAGAGAGAGATATGTATAATGTGTTACAAAAATCTGTGTCTGTGTGTGCGTTTGAAATTTTGTGAGTAAAGTCGTAGATTTGTGTGGACCGTCGAAAATAGCTGGACTCTACTGGTGGCTTGTAGCAAAATTGCTTTTTTTTAAAGGTATTGGTAGGCTCCGAACAAAAACGCGGGAAAAGTTGATTTAGTATTAAAATGTTTGATTGGTTAAAATTTGACCAATTACTGATTTTGTATCAAAGAAACATGTAAGTTCACGACTGAAAAATTCAAAGTGATGACTGCGATTGCTAAATTGTCTTATAGAAAAGCAGTATTGATTTACTAGCCAATCACAGACAAACAAATTGTGGGCGTAGAAAGGCATAGCAGTCACTACAAGGCCCTTCCATTGCACTCCGGTTGGGTTGACCTTTACGATCATCCTAAATGTGGGCGACTTGGGTGTGCGGGTCAACGTTCGCACTCTCCCTAATAAACAAGCCAAAAACAGATTTTTCATTTTTTTTTAAATTATAAAATATTCCTTATAAGTACCCCGAACATTGTACACACTTATGAAAAGTGATTTTGATCATTTTTCATTCTGAGGGTCGAAGTTTTGCAAGGCAAACTAAACAAATTTAATTTTAAAAGAGTGCCTAAGTTTTAATAAAAAAACAAACTTTGATTTAAAATTTATAATTTCTTTGGATGAATTAATATTTGCAATAAAGCAATTTGTTACATTATTTGGGGTGAATTTAGCACAAAAGAAAAGATCTCATTTCTTCAATCTTTGATAAAATTCTAACATCATTTATTTTGTATGAAGTTTATTTAAAAGGTTTTTTATTAACTTAATTAATAATAGTTTCTTTGTTGAAAACAAAAGCAGTGATTAATGCAAGTTTTTGTTGATTAATCATGAGTTTATTTATAACTCAAGGTTTCATGAATGTGATCTTTGTTGACTAAAGATCACATTGTTTTAAAATCAAATAGAATATTATTATTACAGCTGACATAACACTCAACAGTTATCAAAACAGAAATGGGCACTACTTAAGTTAAAAACAGGGAAATATACTTTAACTTTTGTAAATCATTTTTCTATACTAGCATTAAATTTTTCTTAGCCTACAGCACTTGTCAGAATCAAAAAAATATTGATTATTTATCAATTTGGAAGTGGGGGTCCTGTTCATATAATACAGTATAAAATCGATCCCTGACTTTGAAGAGTTATCGGAAATGAGTAGTTTGTTTACAAAAGTCATGTTTTAAAACTGTGCCCACGTCATTGATATATGTATAGTTTTTTTTTTTATTTTAATTTTCAGAATCTTTTTTTTATTTGTTAAAGTTAAAAAAAATCTTTGTGGAAGTTTTAGGTGGGAAGCAAATACACAAATATTTGGATATACTAATTATTTATCTTAACTGAAGAATAAAGGAATATTTTATTTTATTAATTTATGTAAATTTCAAAATTCACCCCTGCCACCACCTTTAATATTAACTGTTCTTTGGAAATACTTAAAAAATTTACATCTGTGGAAGAGAAGCACATTTTTGCACTTTTTTAATATATATATATATATATATATATATATATATATATATATATATTATCAGTCTGTTCTTTAATGACAAATCTTTATAAAAAATAATGAATAAAATCTATTATAAATTATTATAAATTATTCTGTGTATTTTGACAGCAAATGTTGTTTAAGGCAATTTCATGTCAATACATTTTAATGATTGATTTTTCAAAATTATGAAATCTTTCCATCAGGAATTGTCCAAAATTCATTTCAGAAGAAAATACCAGAAATGTGATCCAAGCTTTTGAATTTCTTAAATCATCATCAGGGTAGTTAGAAACAATTAAATTATATAAACAGTGAGTTATATTATTATTATTTTAACCAAACATTTTTGTTATATTTTTTGGATTCAGTAGATATAAACAAAGTTCATTTTTCTAAAGCAAAAAAAAAAAAAAAAAAAAATAACTTAAAGTTATTTAAAAAATTGTATATATTAATTTAAAATTTTTTTGCAATGTTAAAATACCTTAATTCAAAAAGAATTAATTTTAATTTTTACATTTCCCAGAGTATCTACATTTCTAATAAACCTCTTGCCATCCCATATTATGTTTAGTTTGGTTATTTTTATTTAGTGGTATATCAACCCCTATGAGTTAATGTCAAAATCTAAATACTTTATGCTTTCAAATACAGATATTTTGTACATAATTTTATTTTTATACTTTCAGGGTAAACATGTTTTATGGTCTACTGTAGGTTTTGTAGGTCAAGGACACATGGCACAGTGGATAAATGCATTAGTTAGATCCAGTGACAGGACCCAAAGTGTATGTTCAATACCTGGTTAAGGCAGTGGAGAACTTGGAGAGGGGAATTAACAGGAGATAACTGACATCCATTAGACATGGCACATGGAATTAGAACAGTACACCAACGAGCGAAATAATAAAGGGTTCAGTTTGACATTCCAACCATCTGAAGAAGGCCGGAGCATACAACGGCTGAAACGTTGTCATAAATATAGCAACAAAGATGAGGACAATAGTCCGAATAATGTAAATAGTGTATATAATACCTCATCTCAGAAATATAGACAGATACTGTAGGTTTTAACTGTTATGTTTTGATATAAATAAAGTATAAACTTATTTCTTTAAGGTAGGATATTACATTGACAGTTTCAAATAGTTTTCTCATGTTATTTTCCTTGTACTACTTTATGTCTTTAGGTTAAAGTGAGAACACTTAGTTAAATGTGTTTTGCCATCAGTGCAGTTTAGCATATTGTAATGTTATGGCATGAAGTTTATCATGCAGACTTGGATATTTTCCTACCAATATACCAATATATATATATCTATATTGATATATATATCTATATATATATATATTTGATATTTATTTTCAAAACTTATTGTAATAATAAAAATTAACCACTGACATTGATGCCAAAAAAAAAAAAAAAAAACCTAAAATTTTTACTATATTTATTCTATATTTAATATTGTAATTTTCTAATATTAAATATTTTAGTTTAATTTTATATTTTAATTTTAATATTTTTACTATATTTTTTGTGTCAATGTGCTTATTTTACTATATATTTTGTGTTAATCTTGTTTATTTTACTATATTTTTGTTAATTCTGTGTTTATTTTACTATATTCTTGCATTAATTTTGTTTAATTTATTATATATTTGCATTAATTTTATGTTTATTTTATTATATTTTTGTGTTCATTTTACTATATTTTTATTAATTTTACTGTATTTTTGTGTTCATTTTGTGTTTATTTTACTATATTTTTTGTGTTTATTTTATTGTATTTTTTTGCTATTAATTTTGTGTTTTTTTGCTATATTTTTGTGGTAAAAGTCAGTGTCAAAAAATGACTCTCAGATTGAACTTAGTTTCTAATGTAGCCCTGGAGATTCTGTCAAGCAAACCACATTTCAATGGGAAGTTAATATTATCAAATATTTCTATCACTAGTAATATTGATAGAATTAATGTCATCAATAAGAAATCTGTAAGAAAAAGTATTTGTAAATTTAAAAGAAAATTATTCTTACCCAATCGATTCATATTTGACTTTTATGCCAGTAAAGGTTAGTCCAGTTAATGAAGCATTAGATGATAATGAGGGAAAAGTGTAATATGTCCTGTTATAAATTTCCCTCTTTATTTTATCCTTCAGAATTTCTCTCTCTCTCTTCTTTTTGGTATCAGCTGGGAGACTTTTGTGTCTTTTTAGATTGTTACTTCATTATTACTCACAATTATTACTCATCTAAACTATTGTAAACAATACTAATCAATATTGTTTGTTCCAATTAAAGGCTTTGTTGAAGGCCCAGGTAGACTTCCATGAAAACAACAAAAGATAAGGCTTGGAAATATATTGGACTATTGTTTAGGCCGAGAGTCTGTTTCCCAAGGTTAATAATCCTAATACAGCAACCTTATTATTTAAATTTGTATTTGGCTTACTCATACCAAGAAGGCAACGTCTACTAGCTTTCCCAAGAATAGTAATAAATTTTAAGGAAAAGAAAGCTGTGGAGAATTATGATTGCTTATGTCCTGAAGGGATATTGTATTTAAAAATTCTGGCTTTGTATGTAACCTTAATGTGTGCGTGAATAAATATAAGTGTCAAGCAGACAAAAAAACAAAAATTCAACAATGAAAATATAATTGTATAAAACAAAAAATATGTTGCATTGTTTTATAAGGTAGGCTTATTAAAGTGAGTCGTAATATCATTTTAATTAAAATTAATTTATAAACAGTAATGGAAACAGTGAATAGAAAACGTGAGTCAAGAATTTTGTCAGAAACATTGAATAGTGAGAAATACTTTTATATAGATTTTTTGGTGAGTGGGGTGAAAGTATTCTGTAAGCACAATTCTTATAGAGAATCTTTCAATCCATATACAGTTCTCAGCTTAATCATTAAGTAAAATTCCCTGAAAAATTTCACTGAAATTCTTTCATTTTGGAACATCACGTAACAGACAGTAGTAAATACATAGCTATGCTGGAGCACAGCTAAAAAGATGAATGGACAACGAAACACACATTGTAGAATATAAACATGCTCATCATATATAATGGAACATCTCTACTCCAAATATAAGATGTGGCCAAGTTTATTATTTTCTTGACTTTGACAGGGACATTGAAAAACTGACAATGTCACTTAGTTCATTTTCTGTTTTCTTTCAACTTCTAAGGTTTTAATTTGTTTAGCTGCTATTTTGCTGTTTTGGGCTTTTCAATTTTCAAAATTATAGTTTAGATAAATGGCAAAAAAGAAGGCATACATGTAAATTATTTTTGAAAAACTGTACCATATTATCCATTAAAATCTCAATGGCATGCATATATTTCACTAAAATATTTAATTTTACACAATAGAAATGAACCAGATGTTTAGCCATTGCATGTTTTGTCTAATTTCCATTTCAAAACTTATTTTTGCACTTTCAGGGAAAGGTACTGTGTTATAATATTAATGTTATCAAAACATGATGGATCTTGTGTATTCACTTTATTAATTTCTTTTTTTTTTTTAAATCAATTTCAGTGAATTTTTTGTCTTTCAGACAAAAGACATTCAATTAACAAATTTCCAAAGGACAAATATTGCCAACTTATCAAACACTTTTTGTTATCAACATCTGCCTTTGTTTTATCTATTCTGTTGAGTGTATTTGCAATCTTGCTGTTTCAAATAATGTTTTTTAAGCTAAGTAAAATATTTCTGAAAATGTCTATAATACGATTTCCCTTTTTTGTGTTTAATTTTCATTTAAAATTTCTCAAATTATACACAAGAAAATACAGTAAACTGATGCCAGAAGAATATTTAATAAAAGTTTTTCTTTGAAAATCTGAAAGTTCCTGGATATGGCCATCACATGGCAGATGAATAGCCAAGGTATCTGAAATATAAATTTCTATTAACTCTCAACAATGTTGTTGAAAGTGCATTTTACAGGAAAAAAATGAATAACAAAGGAAGGGATTAGTTTTTTTTCCTCTTATGTTAAAGAGTTCATCACTAACTTTGAAATTAATGTAAACAATGTATGATATGCATGATCTTGTACATTTCAGAACTGGGGGGCTGATTCAGTACCAAGTTAAACCATTACCTTTTTGCGAATTTGTGGTGAGAGAAAATGAAAAAAGTACCTGGAAAATGCAGATTCATACACGTATTTTGTTTTTCAAAATTTTATAATTACAGTTGCCCATTATATGATTATTTAAATTTTCTTGTTCTATAAGTTCAGACATTTTTATAAATTTTGGAATAAAAAAAATTGTTTTCATAGTTATTTCTTTATAACATTGCTCTGTAGCCTGTTCACATATTTTTATAATCTTGTAAATATAAAATTACTCTTGTAATTAAACAATCTAATAGTGTTTAACATCTTTGTTGTCAAATCTTGAGGAAAAAAAAAACAAAAAGGAATGTCTAAATCCAGTTTCATATGTTTGGGTTTTATTAAAATTCTAAAAATAGATTTTCCAGACAAAAATAGTGGGGTCAGGAAAATGGCAGTCCATTCAAGGCCTTTTAGCATGTGCAGAGGTTGCAGATGTTAAACTTTGATGCTTTTTTGTCTCCTTATCAATTGAATACAAATATATTCATTGCAAACAAAGTGTCCAGTTTGCACCAAGAAGCATTCATTACAACCACTTCCATCATATATATATATAACATTTGGTGACTCAAAGAACAAAAGAATACATTTGTAACATCTGAGATATATATATATATATATATATATATATATATATATATATATATATATATATATATCTCAGATATATATATATATATATATGTGTGTGCTTACACATATGGTGGGGAAAATCTAGAACAATACTTTTTTGTAAGCTACAATTGTATATAGCTAAAAATATAACAAAACAAAGATCATCTATAAAATACATTTTATTCAGGATTATTCACTGATCTTGTTAAATATATTAACAAAGTTACAGATTCACTGAATGCAAAATTGAAAAAAATAAATAAAATAAAATAAACAGAAAAAAAAAACATCCTTAATTTTACATTTTCCCATCATTAACTAAATTAGTTTATAAAATTAAAAATAGTCTTCATACAAATATTTTATCAAATTAAACAATCATAAATCCATTATTTAAATTATATAAATTTAACCCAACAAAAATTTAAACTGTTTTAAGGTTATTTATCTTATTGCAGTTCAAAACTCCAGATTAAAAGGCATGAAACCGTGTTTCATTTTTTAATTGTGTTTATTGGAGAAACTTTAACTATTTGAAACTGAGCCATTAGCATGAATTGCTTTCTTTTATTTTCTATATAAATATTTCAGATTTTTAAATGTTTGTTAAAAAATGAAAAATTTATAACATAAAACTTATTTTTCCCAATCTTTAACATAAACTGTACCTTTTTAAATGCCTTCAAAAACATCACAGAATACAAATGTAATAATCAGTACATTTTAACCGTTGGCAAATTGGAGAATAATTTTAATTTTTTTTTTATAATCAATACTTCAAAATTGTATGATTAAAAAATACAAAATGTACATGCCCAATAATCTGGTAAAAAATAATGTCTAGATTAAGGAAAAAAGTATCAGATTCTCAAAAAAAAAAAAAAAAAAAAAAAAAAAAAATGGATTGTGGTGAATAAAATTGGGAAGTGTCTAAAAGTGTTTGATTTTATTTTTATCTCATGACTGGCATGGCAACCGCAGCTTTGCCTCCAGTGGCATCATCCTCTCGCCACATCTGAGTAACAGTTTTGATTTGGGTATAAAATTGCATCCCCTGAAAAGGAAAGAAAAAATTAGGGATAGAAACATCCTAGTAAGTCATTTAATAATCACCATAAATAATATGGAAGTTTTAAAAAAAAAAAAAAAAAAAAATCTTTTTTTTTCTGTACTAAAATGAACAAAGAATCTGTCAGGCAAATGTTTCTCATCTCTGCCACATTTCAGAGTTGAACTACATTCATAACAATCAACTAAGCTTTGCTTAGTCTGATAAAAAGGTTACAAGCGTGAACAAACTATTTTAGTAACAAAGTGATTAGTTTACTAACCACAACATTGAACTTATTTTTTCTTTAAATTCTGAAAACTTAAGAAACACAAATTTCAAGTTTTTCTTTTATCTTTTACTAGTTTAAAACCCACGCTCCACACAGACTTTTATGCTAGCTCTTGTGGAGGGCTAATTGGGGCTTCTGGCTCAAAACTAAAGGGACCCCTGGTTCAGCTTATAAAACAGTAATGATAATTTTGAAGAAATAATTTTGAATTCCTCACTTCACTCTGATTCAGGTTATGAGTCCAATTCCTGTCAAAAGACCCAATTTGGGCTGAAAGTTTAATTCTGTTTGAAATTCCATTTCAGACTGAAAACCGAGTTCTTCAAATCATACTCCGTGGAACTTCAAAACCTCATGTCACAAAACCTCTCACTTTAACTCCGATTCCTTGGCAGTTTGAAGAAATAAAAATTGATTTCCTTAATTTATAAATTGTTGGAGATATTTTAAAATGAATTTAAAACAAATTTTTTTAAAATTCATATAGTTTTGTGTTAATTTAAATTCAATATAAATTAAAAACTTTTAAAAATCACTAATTTTTTTCAGTTATTTTAAAATTTGAATTTTTAACTGTTCCCTCTTCATCTGGACACAAATCCCAACCGTGGATGTTCAAGCACCAGATGAAGGCCAGATTTTCAATCCCAGAATCATCTTGATTCCAAATGGAACTGCATCATACAGAAAATTAAAAGTTAAGCAACCAAATTTACAAAACTTTCAAACCGTTTTTCAGTTAATATTTACATGAAAACAAGTATTTTGTTACAACTGATTTTAATATTGGGTCTAGTTCATGTGGCAGACATGAGAGAGAACCTGGGACGAGCACAACTGGTTGCGACTTGCCTTGTCCCCACCAAAAAAGAGCCCGTATTTGCTTAGCATGTAAAGCTACTGCAGTTGAAATGAGGGAGAAAAAAAGCACTTATCGCTCTGCCATAATCCGTCCTCAGCCAGATAACGTAAAAGAATGAGGGGGGACTTGCATTGCATTTTTATGCAATAAAGATGCAATGCATTATGGGACAGGGACGCAATGAATTATGGGATCACATGAAGACACAAGGGATTATGGGTAATATGGACAAATATAAAAGCAATGACTTTTTCCCAGTGCAGGGAGTTCTTCGAGTGACGTTCACGGTTGGCGGCTAAAACAGTCTGTTGGTGTGATTTTGAGACAGAACTCAAGAAGGAACGACTCGAGGTTGAAATACCAGCTGGGAGAGCTTGAATTTACTCGCTGGTTGCTGTTTTCTTTATTCACCACAGTTCATAACAGTGAATGTCATTTAGCCGAAAACTGGTTTCACTGAACTCTTCACTTCATCAAATGATTTACTTAGTTGAAAAATAACAAAGAAAAATTTAAGGGCGATAACCGTTATATTTGAATGTTTCTTTTTCTTAAATTATGTATCGTTTAAAAATTAATTGTTAATTTGAATGTTGCTTATTCATAATAACGAACGATTGGCAACAAATAAATGGTTCGTTTAAGTGGATTATTTAATGTTGAAATCAGTTAAAGCCAGGAAATTGATTTGCTGATAACAATTAAATATAAATAAAAAGCAATTAAAATATAAATGTTAAATAAATAAAATAAATTAATACAGACGACTTTGTTAAATATTTAATTTATTTATACATGTATTTTGAAATGGACAAATATTTAAATAGTTTTTGTCTTGGATCAAGTTTTTTACTCGTTTTTGAATATTTCTAGAATAAAGACAAAATATTAAACAACATTTTTATGTGAACGAAGACCTTAGTGACGAACTTATGGAGAAAAATGTATTCATTATTGTAAATAAACAAAATTTTTAAATGATACATAATTTAAAAAGCAATATTCATATATTAAAGTTATCTCCCTTTAATTTTCTAACTTTAGATTTTTTTGGTGAAATTGACTATTCAACAAAACAAAGATTCAATTTAACGGTCACGTTGAAGCCAGTTACTGAAATAATTGGCATTTGCTGTTATAATGCCTCGACTTATCAGGAATTCTTAAAAGACTGAACCTTGAAGTTTTGTACTTAACTGGTATATAACTCTTTAATATATATTTATCAGTGTAAAAGATGAAAATGCTAAGTGACATATTGTAAACTTACCTGCCGTCCATAGAAGTGTGTGTCACCTCGGAATGATCCTCGGGATCCAGTAAACGAAAACATTGGTAAAGGAACAGGAATGGGAACATTAACTCCAACCTGCAATAGAAACAAAATAATTTAAAGACTTACTTGTCAACCACTTTTCTTATAATTATCAGTGTAAAGCAATTTTTATAAAGTTAATTTTGTTGAACATTAAACAAAAAGATTATATATATATATATATTTTTTTAAAAATGTATTTAGAAAGTTTCCCACCTTTTGAGCAGACTAGTATTTTCTTCCAATGTTTTAACATTTTCACAGACATTTACTTCAACCTTCTTTAAACACATTAAGCATCTGAGGATCTTTACAAGTTACTTCATTCTAAAAACTCAACAGATGTAATAAATTTTGATGAAGGCCAAAACAGAAAAATACTAAATCCAGAAATGTGTGAAAATCTCAGAACTTAAAAATTTGGATTAGATTTAATACTATTTTTGATGGCACATTTTAAATTGATACAAAGAACATCAATAGATTTCTACAAAACTGACTCAATCACAACTGTTTATAAAGTTGTCTGTTAATTTCAGTGGTATTCAAAAACAAAAGAAAAAAAAAACAAGCAAGAAACTAAACACTGAACCATATTATAAAAAAGTAAAACATTTTGAGAATTATCTTGAGTTAAAACAAATTGCACATGATAAAATGACATTTTTTTATTTTTTTATTTGGTAACATAATAGAATTATTCAACTTATTAGTGATGGTAGTAAAAAAAAAAATTCAATACCACTGACGTTAATACTACTCTATGAATTTGAATATGTTTATTTTTAAAGCCTTTTAGTATCGCAATACCACTTTCTTATCAATGTTGAATTTTGTACAAATCTGTGCAAAAAGTGGATCAAAGAGCTTACAAAGTTTCATACATATTTTCAGGAAATCTCAACTTCTAATTGGTCAATAAACACGTAAGTGGGAGTTGCAATCCACCCACGTACAAATCTTTTTCCAGCATGTGACCAAGTTAAGTTTTCCTGCTCTTTTTCTAGGAGCCTGTCAAGTGGTTACATTAATTATACATATCAGATACGAGTTTGTTCTCTCTTTTTCTTGATTTCATTCACCTATGAAAATGTAACCTTAAAGGATTTGTGTCTTGACTATGTGCGGTCAGACGCTTCTGAAAACATTCACACATGCCTGTACGTACAAAATTTTCCAAACTACATTACAAACATACAAAACATTTCCAAACAAGCAACAAGAACTTTTCTCTTTAAAAATACTCTGATCAAGCTTTCGCACACATCTTTACAAAACAAAATTGTAATATTCTGTATATAAAAAATATACATGTTGTCCAAAGCTATACTTTTTGTTGTAATTGAATATTGTTATCATTTGATATTTTTATTTAAATATATGTTTGTGGATATTGCATGTTTTATTAGCAGTGCAACTTTAAATATTCATGTAGTCTTGACAAAAAAATTAAATAAAAAAAAAAAACACTTCAAATTTTTCTTTAAATTATTAAAAGTAAACAAAATTTGAAAATAGAAAAAAAATTATCCTTGTCGTCATAATCCAAAATAAACACATCAGTGCCCACCATCCTATCATAGTTCAAATTCTAGTTTAGTCAGTTGCACTCACTAATACACAAATGTCCTTAGTAAAGGTACAAATCCATCTCTACCCCTTTCAGTTATAGGTTTTATAGTTGAGTAGATAGTGCCTTAGGTGGCAACCAGTCCCAGAGAAGGAAAACTGAATTCCCAACTGTGAAGAAAACAATAGGAAACCACTCCACTATTACACCCAAGAATAAATGACAATTTACAATTAAAAAAAAAAAAAAAAAATGTTGTGGTGAGCGATGCTTGAAAGGACACAATATTTACAAATACCAGTTTTTTTTGTCTTTTTTTTAGAAACCTATAATTAATAGTAGATTATTTTAATTTTCATAATTAATGCAAGATTTTACAGTGGGAATTAATGGGTTAAGATTAAAATTAAAATGGAGAATTCACATAAAACTAGCAGAACTCATGTAAATTACAAGGATTTACTAAAAACTTTTTTAATGTTGTATTCTGTACTTTTCAACCCATGACCACTCCAAGATAGTTATAAGAAAAGTGACATAGTCCCTCTTAAAACTACTGAAATGATAACAGATCATAAAGTCATGAAACATGAATAGATTGGCAGCTGATCTCTCATCTGATATACAATAATTTTCAAGTTGGTGGGGAACTAGATGGTTACATTCAATGCCTCAAAAACCAAACTAGTTACATTCTATCATCACCTATCAGATCCCAAACTACTGCCAGTCACGATGAACAGATGTCCCCTTGGAGAAGCACTGTGCCTTGTGAGACTATCAGTCCTTAAACAGCTAGGACTCACCATGCCACTTATGTTGTAACAAACTGCCCATATTCCCTCCATGTTCCACCAGTGAGAAGTTCCACTTGAACAATTTCTTCCCACAAACCACTGTTCTACAGAACTGACTCTCAAGAGGATGTTCTCCCAAACACTAAAATCTTAACTTGCTCAAGGCTAGGGTTAGCTGTTATCTTCCCCTTCTATCTGTATAAACAACCCTTTAATGTAACCCTTTACCTTGAGTGACCCCAGGCCCTCATTAAAAAAAAATCTAAGATGACCTCCCTTCAACCTTTCTCCATGTTTGCACTCTCTTTCTGTCTCTCTACACACCCTCCCTCTCTTTGTTTTACTCTCTATGCTCCTCTTTCTGTTTCCCCTCTCAGTATCTGTGATACCAAGCATGACACACACCATACATAGGTATAAGCATATTAATATAGAAACATTAGATTACAGTGTTGCACTGTCAGAACTTAAATTAGCCTTTTTAGTATGATTTGTAAAATTTTAAGACTTATTTTTTCGAAATCCATCACTGGTTTTGTTTTTTTAATATTTATTTAAAAAATTATGTTCACCTTGTACAAGGTCTGAGAGTCACTCAAGGTAGAGGGTTATAGTGTTAGAGGTATAATTTATGTGGATATGTGGGGAAGATAATGGTTAACCCTACATTTGAACAGGTTAAGATTGTAGTGATTGAAGGAAGCATCCTCTTGGGAGTCAGTTCCACAGAGTAGTGGTTCGTGGGAAGAAACAGCTTGAATGGAACTTATTTCTCAGCAATGAAACACGAAAGGAATGAGGGTGGTTCGCTACAATGTGCGTGGCATGTCAGAACTTGGCAGTGAAGGTGGAACTAAGGAATTTAATTCGTATGAGCACTTCCCATGGAAATAGTGATAGAGCAGTAAAAGCCTTGCAACATTTTGTCTGTGATAGATGGGTTGCAAAATGTAAAATAATTTGTCACCCACGAGGATGCGGAGATGCTTTTGGACTATATTGTGACTGGAAAGTGAGGACCAGGCAGCTCCCACCCAAATATGACAGCAGTACTTCATTTGGCTCTTGTAAAAGTGAGGATAAATGGAGGAGTCAAGTACTTACTGGAGTGCGACAGAGAACTGACCATTTTTCCAACATCTTTAGTGATTGGTCATATGTACAAGTTCCACTTGAGGTCTGGATTGAGTTTAAGTCTCAGTAAATCCTCAAGGCTTCCCTGGGGGAACATCCATTCATTGCGATTGGTGATAGTTCTGAGTCTAATCAGCAATGATGGAATGTAACTAGTTTGGTTGTTAATGTTCAGATATTTTATAAATTTTTTTTTCCTTATTTGACATAGAATTAACAAAATTATAATCAATTTTTTTATGATGGAGAGAGAGAGAGAGAAAGAGAAAGGATATCCAAAAGAGAAATACTTTTAGAAACATATTGTACAATTATGACAATATTATTAAATATCATCAGACATGTTAAAAAAAAATAAAAAGAACCTGTAGCTTGAACCAATTACTGATAGAAGAAATAATGCAGCTGTTACCAACTTAAATGAAAAAGATGAAAAAACTGACCTGTCCAACATCAATGTCGTTGGTAAATTTCCGAGCTGTGGCTCCATTTGTTGTGAAAATTGCTGTACCATTTCCATATGGATTATTGTTAATTATGTCAATGGCTTCATCCAATGTATCAACAGAAAGAGAACAAAGAACAGGGCCAAAGATTTCTTCTTTGTAGCATTTCATGTGAGGCTGAAAAGAAAAACAAAGAAAAACTGAGTTGCAATTTTTATAAAAATAATTATTTTAAAGTTATGATTTTACTTTATACCGTATCTACAAAAAAATGCTAAGGTAGGTCCTACTTTTCCCAGGATCTGACCAGATCACCAAACACAATTTTTTTTTTTTTTAAGATCCCCTCATAAAGTTGAGAATTTTTGAGCACCCTTCATAGTTTCATCTTCAATATCTTGTCTCTGATCATGTTGCAACCGTATTATAATGTCACATACAATTTGTACCAGGAAATATCAAATGACCTGAATTTAATTTAATGTGAATGACAAACCTTTGTTCAAAGAGAAGTGGATTTGTAGTGACACCAGTATTATATTGAGTGTTACACTAGGGCTTCATATATGGTGTATCAGTGGGTTGATCTAGAAAGTAACCTCCTCCGAGACATTAGGTGTACCTAACACAGGACATCAATGACATGTAAACAGGGTCAACCCAGCTGCACTTAGTATGTGCATATGTGGCATTACTGAACAAAAGGAAGATATATGTGCCCCAACTGAGAGAGAGAAAAGAGAGAGAAAGTCTCTCAAACCCTAAGAAGAAACCACATTTAAAGAAAGTCCCCCTCCTCCAAAAGCCACACGTCATTCACTGATGTTAACTGACAATGTCCACAGATGAATAAATAATTTTTCAAATGAGAGATTTAATCTGTTCTTTTTAGTCTGTACAAAAATAATTGTTACAATACAACAAAGGTAAAAATTGCTTTGAGTTTCTTTCTCAAATAACAGAAAAATTTAATAAAGTTTTTTTATTCCTGAATCTAATGGGCAATGATCATGGCTTATATCTATTGACTTGGTGACATCCATCTTCAGAATAACAGAACCATATGCTGCTCAATTTACTATCAACTTCAAATGTCTGTCTCTTAATGATATCATCACAATTTCAGCATCACTGATGAAGAGGATTAATAACATTCTTTCCAATTCACTAATAGGCAGGTGGTGTGATGGATAGCAGTTCAGAACAAGAAATCAAAGAGCTGAGTTTAAATTCCAGTTGAGTTCATTATATTCACTTTCATGCAAAAACCCTTGGGAAAGGCATGAATCCCTCTCTTTTCTCCAGGGCAGACTCAGCTCTCTAGCCATGTTTGGCAATCAGTCTAGAAGAATGAAAACTTTCAATTTAAAACTGTATTTGTGGCCCTGGGGACCAAAGTACAAGTTGCCCTTTGTAAAAGCATCACACCCAAAAACCACCACTCCTGTCAGGGTGTAGACATCAGCAACAGGATGTTGGATGTAGTTAATGGCAGAATTTAACAGACCAGATTTGACAATGAACTGCACTGGTGACATGTAAGAGATCCTTCAATGGATGAAACCTAATTATTCCAATTCTTATGGCAACTGCAGGAACACATAGTGTAACAGCTTGTGTTTCAGATTATTATATGTGTAAACAAAACCCTTATGACAGCACATTGGGTATCCAGGTGAATAACTTAGTTATAACTAACTAGGTCATCCAATTCACCATCTGATCCCTTATAAAATGACTTTACAAGCACACTGCAAAAAAAAAAAAATCTCAAAGTACAAAGGAAATAAATTTTAAATTATATAATTTTAGAGAAATTAATTTTTATCATCTAGATTGTAAGGAGGTGAGAACTGAAGGTGAAAGTGACTTGACAAATTTATTACTCATGAATTTGTGTTCAAAATTATTCTGCAAGACGATGGAATAAGTAAATTGCAGGAATTGAGTAGGAGACTTGCATTTGTTAAATGTTAATTTTACATATTCATTGAAAGTTTGTTTTTCATCCAAACTCTGAAATTTTATTTAATATCTATTTCTCTTTCCTCAGTAGGAGTAGATAGGTTTTCCTATTTTCTGGTTCTCCTGTCTCTCCAGTCTTTTGAACAAGAGTAAAGGTTTATTCCTTGTTTAGGATTGTTTTTTTTTTTTGTTGGGTCTGTGGCCCTATGGGAAGATGAATGTAGGCATAATGTTACCATCACCAGTAATCACTCCAAACACCTTCGTAATCACATCCAATTCTTTCCTCTGCATTGTCCTCAGATTGACACACAAATACTCTGAAATATTTTTATTGGAGCTTCTGGTGTGAATGCCAAGCAGTATGTCATGCCATTTCCAAATTTCTGGTAGAGTGAATTGAGTCATGGTGCTTTTTTTCTCACAGATGGTGCCCAATTGACCCTACTATACTGTGCAGCTGACAAAATCAAAAACAATGCACTTGCGCAAAATTAAAAATATAAAATGGTGACAATCTACCCTTCACACCCTGCATAGAAATTTTCAAGATTAGGAATTATCATTATGTCTTTACATTGAGAGTAAAGTCTTTCTAAGCAGTTCTTCAGATGTTTGTTGTACCTGGCATGTTTCTCAGAATTTCTAATCAAACCTTTTATTTAATAGAAAAGAGATAGATTGTTTTCATCTTGCTTTCAATGCTCAGAGGACATCCTGGATCCCTTAATTCTCTCAAATCTATTTTGTCTTTTGCATCCCTTGCCAATTTTCTTCACTGTTATCAGAGTATGTGATTTTCATGAACTAGCCAACACACAGGGATTAAATATAAAACTACCAGGGAACCAGAGATGTTTTAATTAATACTTTAGTCCACTTGGAGAGTAAAGAAACATGAAAAAAGCTGTATTTCAGGGAGAGAGAGACAGAGAGAGGGCTGGATCAACCATTAAGTAAAATAAGCAACATGCTTTAGAAGGACCCACCACGTTAAAAAGGTCCAATGAAATGAAAAAAATTACCCACACACATATATACATAAGAAAATATATGGATATAGCATATTAAAAACCAAGGTCCATCGTCTTTTCATGAAATGTTAATTATGAAGAAATGTTTTTTACGTTGACAAACACACATATATGCATATTAGGATTTTTGTTTGTTTTTTCCGTATATTTTTCTTCATATATATATTCATGTGTGTGTGTGTGTTTGGTATGAATTTTTTTTAAAAGCAAACTTGGATACCAATTCATTCTTTGGTATCCAAGTGTTGCCATAGGAAAAAAATCCAACTGACATAACATTATTTTAACCCCACACTCCAAATATCGCCACAGGAACAAATTTCAACTAACATCGTATCAGCCGAACCTCGCACTCTTCTCTTTCATTTATATTTTTAGATATGAATTTTTTTCTATTGTGATATCTTCCCTATATGTAAACTTTTTTTTTTATATGTGAAATTGTTTTTTATATGTGGAATTTAAATATTTCTCTTCCTGTTTCATGTTTTCTATATGTGGAATTTTCTTCTATATTTAATTGTTTTTCTAATACTAATTTTTTTTATATATTGAATTTAAATTTAATCTTTCACAGAATTTTAAATAATTAGTATAAGTATGATATAATTTAAATTATAAACTTAGTATTTGAAAATTTATTAATATTTTGTGGATATAATGAGATTGGTTATATTTAAATGAAATTAGTATATTAATAATTTTCTTAATTTTTTTACTGTAACTTTTACTATATAGTTAAAGATGTACTATTGAATGGATTATTATTATTAACATCTTTTTATAAAAATTTTAAATGCTTACTCCCATTCTATATTTTAAACTCCTCTCTAAAAATTTCTTATATTTTTTTTTGTTGTTGTTGTTGTTCATTCTTCTTCCTTGCACAAGTGTTGATAGGTTACATTTATGTCAGTGTCTATTTTCAACAGTCATGTTTATTTGTACCTGACTCCACCACAACCACCTTAGATCCCTTACCCCTCTATATCTATATAACTCCCTCCTCTATTATAGGCCAATTCTTACTCCCTCTCGTTTTATTCTTTCATTTTTTTTTCCCTTCCTTTGTCTTTCAAATTTCCCATGAAGAAACATAGGATTTTAGTCATTTTAGTAAATGTATTTGCATTGCCAAGTCCAGGAAAAAAATTACTTTCCCATGGATGAAGTGATCATCTGTACGAGGTAAATTGTTTGGATCTCATTAATTGTAATTCACTTAGATGCTCTATAATAAAAATTATATTGAGTTCACTTTTGTTGATCAGTTTTAATATTTTATATTAATAGGATCTACTTGGATTACTTACCCACGGATTTTTTTTATCTGGTATATATTTTTATAATAGGATATAGAATCTCAAGGTTTTGCAGACATTTGACAAATGGAAAAACGTTTCATTGAAAAAAGATTTGATTACGCATTTCACCTTTCTAGGCTTCATCAGATCCAAAAACAGAAGAAAGAAATGTGTGTATGTGTATGTGTGTGTAAGCTTAAATAATAAATCGTTAGTACTTTTTCCCTAAGCTGGTGTTTCTCATGATGAAAGAAAAGAATGAAAATGAATGACTTAAATAAAACCATTAATATTTATACTGTACCTTTTCTTTATAATTCATAGTTCATGTCAAAAGTTACTAATATATTTTTTCCCAGTTTTTCTGTATCAAATTAAAGGTAAATCTTTATCTCTTTTTCAGAATGACTCAAAAACAAGAGATCTATATATCTATATATATATATATATATCTCTATCTATCTATCTATCTATATATATATATATATATATATATATATATATATATATATATATCTATAGCCTTTGCTGAAATGGATCCAAGGCAAATCCTCATCCAATCCTTCAGAATTGAAAGTAAAAGATTTATATGTTTTTAGGTCTGTCCATGTGTTTTTCATGTCAACAATGTGTTTAAAATAAGATATAGACTCTCAACAAAGTTTTGAAGAGATTTGACAAGTGGGGAAACGGTTCACTGAAAGTAGATTTGATTACGCCTTTCCAGGCTTCATTAGACCCAAAAATGAAAGAAAGAAATGTGCGTATGTGTATTTGCGTGTATGCTTAAATAATGAATCAGTACATTTTCCTTAAGCTGGTGTTTCTCATGATCGTAAGTAAGCTGATTACTGTTGTTTAATAGCTTTAAATTTTCAATGACACTGACAACAAATAATGTAATTAATGTTTCATAATTTTGTGTTTTTGAAATGATGTGAAAATTACAAAATTGGTCAAATGGGGTGTAGCACTGATTTTGGCAAAGTATGTATTTCCTGATTTTTATTGTTCATTTAATAGTCGAGTATGTATTTCCTTGTGCCAATCTACATGGTACTGAAAATGTCTGCATGTGCTTTTTTGTAAATGGTGCCATCATGGTGGTGATGAAGATAACACGAGTGCTGCGTTCTCATGTGGTGGTAGTGACAAAGTTTATTTCATCATGGGAAACAAGGTAGGTGGCTTGCATCCAGGCACCACTACGCAGGTTCGAATCTCAAGACAACTACTAATTTATACCACATTCCCAGAAACACCACTTTTCAGTTAAGAAATTCTGAAACAAAATCTGTTTATATTAAAGCATGAAAATACAAGATCCAGTTATAAGCCAAAAATTAAAATGTTTGTATGATTCTGATGTGCAACTATATTAATTATCACATAATACTCAAATAAAATGTTCTTTCTATTTCTGCATTTTACAGATCCTGAAAACCAAGATGGCACGTGTTCAATTAAGCAGTATACAAAAATGATAACTATCAAAAAAGAAACAAAAGAAGACTTTGGACTCAGAGTCCAAAGCTGACCGATTTGTTCACACAAGTTCCGCAACATGATATACTGATTTCGGATCAAAACCAATCTCAGTCATCAGAAGTGGAAACAAATCCCACATTGATCACTTAAAAATATAATGACATGGGAATCAGAGATATCACAAGCACGTTCATATAGTGCTCATCTTGCTACTGGTCTCACCTTGCCTGTAAATTCTCTTGATACATCTTTACAGCAAATATCGATGCAAATTGCTTTGCTGAAAATGAAATTTTTATGGCTCATGATAATGGTGGTGAAACTATTCAGTTTACAGAAGATGAAGTAAATATAGCAAATGATCAATTTTTCTGTCAATAACATGGTTTATTGGACTGCTTATTGACCATTTCACAAGTGGCAAACTAGTAAGATACGGTTTGCAGAAACTTTTTGTTGAGACAAAAGTCAACAGTGAGAGAGTGAGAGAGAGAGAGAGAGACAGAGAGACAGAGAGAGTCGTTATTTTATTCACCATCTACTCTATCTTGTTTTGTCTGAAATCGTTTGTGCTTAAGATTTTTCACATTTTGTCACCTCAATGAGTTCAGCATCTATTGAAATCGATAGGTATAATTAGTGGTGTCAAAAATTGGTTGAATATTAATTTCTCAGCCGAGTTTCACTAATTTCACTCATGTGCGCCACAAGGTCAGTGCAACAAAATGTGTAAAAAACAATATTCAATCATGCTGAGCTTTATAAAATAATTGTAAAAGACAATGCTGAATGTACCTTCCCAAATATAGACATTGTCTTTTGTATATTTTTAACATTAATGGTCACAAATTGCTCAACTGAGCATTTCACAGTTGAAGTATATAAAAAATGCCTTCAGAACAAGCCTACAAAAAGACAGGCTGGGTGCCATATCTCTACTAAGTATAGAAGCAGCTGTGTAAGGTTAATTTTGAGGTTCTTCAAAAAAACTTTGCAACTAAAAAAAAAAAAAGGTGGAGAAAACTTTTCAAATATAAATAAAGTCTATGTATAAAGAAAAAAAACAAAAAAACAACATTATTTTCCATTTTATTGTAAGTTTTGTTTCAATTTGAAAAGTAAAATTTTTATTTTATGGGTTATTATTGTTTATATTTGGTTTACATATATGTGGGGACAACAAAATCTTTTAAGTGCTTTGATTCCCCGTTGGGTTTTAATCTGGTCTTGGGGAGAGACATTGAAATCAGGAATAGCTGATCTTGTATAGATGGAAATAAAGTTAATATAGATAACAGTGGAGAATAAAATGACTAAAAGAATCCATGCATGTGTAAGGCACAAGCAACCACCTCTGGGAAACTGATTCAGTTAAAAAGACCCAAATAAAATTTCCGCTACCTGAGTATTGATATTAAGTTTAAGGCACCAAAACATCACCACTGGATTGTCCAAGAGAGCAAAAGAAAGGAACTTAACCTAGGCAACACTAGGTTTGATTGCTAGTTAGATTATAAAAATTATTAGTTACCTTAACATTGTGAATGATGGAAGGTCCAACAAAATTTCCTTTTTCATATCCAGTGACTTTAATGTTTCTTCCATCTAAGAGAACGTCAGCACCTTCATCAATGCCAGCCTGAATGAGATTGCAGACTCGATTCTTAGATTCAGGTGAGATAAGGGGGCCAAGATCAGCACCAGCTTCATGACCTGTAAGATTATATATATGTGTGTGAGAGAGAGAGAAAGAGAGAAAAAGAGAGAGAGAGAGAGAGAAAGAGAGAGAGAGAAAGAAATCATTCTTTGGGCAATTTTTTTTTTGTTTTCTTTAGCTATATTGTAATTGTAATATCACCTGTTACCTTATAAGGAAATATTTGGTATTCATTGACTGAGCAGGAAGCACTACAGTTGGTTGAAATTTATAAAATCTTTTTCTTAAAACAATTTTTCAGGAAAATAGGTTTCTTACATCCAGTACTTGTTCTTTTCAGTATTAGGGGGGGGTTCTTTCCTAAAATTTTGCTTAATGTGGGGGTGTCAATATCTTCATTATGTCATCATTTTATTTTTGAGTTAAATGTGCTATCCATTTTAGTTGTTGCTGATGTTGATAGTCTTCAAGTGACGTGGTTGCTGTTATTTGGTAAAATTCTTTCTTTGTGATTCTGTAGTTCCAGGCAGTGAGGTTTGAAGAAGGATGATCCTCACTAAGACTTACAGGCCTGATTCACTGGAAGCAATTTTAATCACTAATCTAAGAAAGTGGTCATATACAACTGACAGTTTAGATATTTCTAAACAAGTTTGGTACCATGCATAACATCTGATCATAAAGTCTTGATCTGACAATGAGTTTTTATGTTAATGTGTGGAATCACCACAGTCTATTCTATGATCAATTTCTTTATCCCTTATACTAAATTCATTACAACTGATCCATACAAGGTATTTGAAGTGTTTAGTATTTACTAATTCCACATTCTGTATTTTTATGACAGATTCAGGTTAGGTGCCGTCACTGCTTTCATATCCAATTCCAGATCATAGTTTCGGTTTTGGAAAGGTTTATCTTCAGCCCTAATTCTTGCTAAGAAACACAGTAAATAGTTTTAAAGTGATGGAAAGAAATGATAGCATTGAAAAGATTTAAAAATATTGAGAATTATACTTAAATCGGTAAGAATGATACAAATTATGACTTAAGAATTTTTAAATGACTGAAGAAAAATAGTTTCTACCATTTAAATGAAATGAAAATTAACGGTAACTTGAATTTATTATTTTTAAATGAAACCTTATTAATTCATGATTTTTTTTACTCAATTTTTTCATCTTAATTTCCACTGCTTTTCATCAAGCTTATTGAATCTACCGTAGACAGTTTGAATGATTGCAATAAAAAACAGGTGACATTAAGATGAAAGTAGAAGTGAAAAAATTAATAATTGAAAATGGATTTAATTTATTCTTAATTTTGACAATTTCTCACAGTACTTACCTGCATTTACTTTGAGTTGTTTGGTTTTCTCAATCAACTCTGGAATCCATTCCTTTGCTTCTCCCACAAAAACAGCAGTTGTCAGTGCCATACACCTTTGGCCTGCAGCACCAAAAGCTGCTCCAACCAACTAGCAAAAGAAAATTTAAAAAAAAGAGTTCAGTTATGAATTTAAATGACAAATTTCAAGGGAGCTGTCTAACAACTTGCTCATAATTGTCAATCTAAAGATAATATTATTATTATTATTCAATTATTGATTTTCTTCCTTTCATACTTACTGAGAATTCTCAGAAAAATAATTTATAAAGGAAGCGTCTGATGAACATCAACTGTTGTTCTGTTGAGAATATGTCAGCATACTGTATTACTATTTTGTATGCTAGCAGTTCAGCAATGGACAAGAGTGCCCTCCAAAGATTATAGATATTGCTTTATCTACTGGGTGTCATGTGTTCTTGGACACACAAGGCCCATTGGATAGAATTTTGATTGATCCAAAAAAAATGACTTGACACAGAGTTGAGATTTCAAACCCTGGCCTCAGTAGAGAGAACAAAAACTGAGTTATCAAGGTAAATTAACTAAATCTGAGATATCCAACAGTATAGTGTGTGGAATTAGAACGATCTACTTAGTGGACCAAATAAATGGTTCGGTTTGAAATTCCAACAAATATCACCTGAAAAAGGCTGAAACATTGTTAATGTGACAATAAAGATGAGGACAACAGTCCAAACAGTGTCAATAATTACAATACCTCATCTCAGAAATATAAGCAGATGTTAAAAGATATATTAATGAATATTGTAAGTATATTTTGCTGAATATTAAAACAGTAAATTCCCCTTCAAAAATGATTCTGTAATATATGTGCTTAACTCTTGGTAACTTATATTGCCGAGATCATGCAAATATCTTCATATTTTGAAGATGTGGTTAACTTTTTGGTGGAAAACTTACTTGATTTAAAGTCATTTCTTTGCTAGCATCAGGCATGATTACTCCATGGTTCTTGGCACCCTGCAAACCAAAATACAAAATAGATTAAGAAAAAAAAGGAACAGAAAATATGTTCCAGTTAAATTTGTTTTTAAAATCACAAGAACATTTTCAATCTATTCTTCATAATCTTTGCTAAGTGTTTGAATGCTGAAATTCAAGATGCTTCTTTCTCTCTCTCTCTTTTTTTTTTTTTTTTTTTTAAAATCGAATTTACTCCAAGCAAGGCAGCAAAGCCACTAAGACGCAATTACGAATTAGAAAACAAACATTATTAAAGAGTGAGAACAATAGAAGAGTATTCAGAAAGACAGTAGATAATGACCGATATTGCATCTAAATTTTTGAAGATCAAAGTTGGCGTTCCCCAAACAAGAAGTGCGAGAAAAGAAACTGTTAGCATAGAACTTAGTTACATCTAGCCAATTCAACTCTAAATTGATGAGACCTTGTTGCCAATTTAGTACTATGCTTAAATTCATAAAATCTAGGTACTATAGTGAAGAGCTCATATGAATAAATTACCATGAAAGTATTTATAAAGCAACTTTATGGTGGTGGGAAAGTGACTGAAGCTGAGACACATATCTTAGGATTTTATTAAGAATCTCTAAATATATAGTAGGAGCACCAGACTATAGGTGGCAGCAATATTCAAGCATGGATAAATAGGAGACTTATAAATATGTAAAATAGTTTCTGGAAAGAAAAACTGTCTAGCATGACACAGTGAACGAACTTTCTTAGCAGCTTAGCTGGCAATGGGTTCAATAGAGTCTTTCCATTTCATGTCAACTGGCTCCCGGTATTGCTACTGTAAGTACCCGAACTCCTCATGCTATCATCTGTATTTATAAGAGCCAGTTCAGGCCCAAAATGGAGTACTATGGTCATATTTGGCCAGACCTCACTTTCCAGTCTTGATAAAGCTCAAAAGTGTCTCAGAGTCCTTGTGGGAGAAGAATTATTTTCCACACTTCAATCTTTCTCTCACAGGCTGGATATAGTGAGCCTCTCACTGCTCTCTTGTTACTACCATGAGAAGTGCTCAGACAAACTGTTTCTCCTGGTTCCACCAGATTTGACCTTCACAGCTAGGACCCTTGCTATGCCACTTACATAGTAGCAAAACAGCCACATTGACTCCGTATTCCATCGGCAAGAATAAAGTTCCACTCAAACAGCTTTTTCCTATGGAACAGACTCTCTAGTGGATGTTTCCCTGATCACTACAATCTTAACCTGTTCAAGTCTAGAGTTAACTATTACCTTCCCCTCCTATCCATATAAACACAGTGAATCTTAAAAAAAAAAAAAAAAAAAAGTCAGAATGTTTTTACAAATGGGACATTATACCCCTTCACTCATAAGAGCAAAGTCATGTAGCAATTCTGAAACAATACAGATTTTTTTTGCTTTCATAGAATGATTTTTCAAGTTTTACTTCAAAAGATAAACTATATATATATATATATATATATATATATATATATATATATATATATATATATATAAAAAAATGATCTTACCATGTTTGACTGAACGCGCTTGCCATTTTTAGAACCTCTTTCATAAATGTATGTACCCTGAAAAACATTTCAAATATTTATAAAATTTGCCATAACAAGAAAATGTTTTATTCAAATGGAATAACTGTTTTCATTAAAATAAAATTATGAATAATTTTTTTAAAAGTTCAAAGTTATTTTGGTATTTATACAAATGGTTTACAATTTTTCTATATGCCAAGTCCCTTCAGAACATTGATAATCATGACTCTTCAATTTCCTGTCCTTTGTAGCTCTTAACAAATTTTGGCCTTTTGTTATCTCTTCTAAACTTTATTCCACCATCCATTTACTCAACTCACCAAGCAGTTTATGCTCTGCTTTCCCCCCATCCCCCTTGACTTCAACCTGTCCTGTGAGTATCACATTTTCCAAGCCCTCTTTCCTCATTATGTGCTATAGAAATTTCAACTCCTTCTGATGTATAAGGTTCCTTTTTGTTTTCATTTTCTCTAAAACTACATCATTGCTCACATGTTTGATACATAGAATTCTCAGCATCCTTCTGTAGAACCACATTTCTGCTTCTTCAAGTTTCTTCTCCATCTGTGAGGAGATGGTCCAGCATTCACTGCCACATAGGAGAACTGATATTACATAACTGTTTAGGACTATTTTCCTTGTTTTTAACAGAATCTTTCTGTAATGGTATTTTAAAAAACTTCATATAAAGTCATAATTAGGACAATAATAATAACAGTAATATTAAACAATTTTCAGTTTAACTATTAAGTAATAAAATAATAAAACTTCAGCTATATAGAAAAAAATCCAAGCTTAAAGTTTGTGTAAGTGTTCAAAACCTTGAAAATTAATTATAAATTGTGTGTGTGTGTGTATATATATATATATATATATATATATATATATATATATAAAAATTAATTAACAGATCGGAGACTTCAGAAAGCCATGGTAATATTTTATTTTGTGAGACCGATAAAATTTGATTTTGCTTTTATCAGACCTTGCGGTTTCAAAACAATGAATGGATTCAAAAATTCTTCCCAGAATCAACCGAAAAACGAAATGAAAAACAAGATTAGCGGAAGTTGTGTTTTAAGATAGTTACACAGAGAAGGAAGGGAAGGAGGGAGGTATATGTCTCTAGGAGATGCGATGGTTGTAGCGTTGCGATTTACATAATAAATACACCTAATAGCAGGTTTTTATTTATATCTACCAGCATGTCTTACATCACACCCAGCTTAGTTCTTGCTTAATGGCGATAACTAATTTATATATTCAGTTTGAAAAATTAATTTTTTTTTTTTAAATAACTTTTCTTATTCATTTCCAACCCAGTCTTTTGTGATCTTAACAAATAAGCAATAAATATTTATTTTGCTGATGGTTTTTTATAATTAAATTTTGCTTAGTTATTCAAATAAAGTGATTTTCTCCTCTGAAAGTGGGGATCACCTTAGAATTTAGATCACAGGTTGGGAGTAAATCAAAGCAAGCAATGTCAATATTAAATGTCAATTCAAAAAAAATTTACCATAAATTACAATATTGTAAAATGTTGTATATGAAACCGGTAAAGTTTTTTAATAAAATGAATTGTTTAAAATATGATCATTTCTCTAATACTATTTTAATGCAAATCATTCAAACAAATAAACATTTACAGTGAAGTAAAAAGAGATGCCAAGTATCACTGATATTATTATCTAAATGTATATTTTTATGAGAAAAGAATAAAAAATCTCACTGAAAAGATTAAAGTAAATAAAAAATAACAAACGAAACTTACGGCTTGATCAGATCCCACAAATGAAATAGCTTTAATGTCAGGATGATCACAAATAAAATTCACAGCTGAAAATAAAAATTAGTTTTACTGTTAGCACGCTGAATTGTCTTTTTATTTCAGGGTTGCCTTCTCATTAGTTGAGAGAGAGAGAGAGAGAAAAGTTTTAAAGGAAAGCACAAATGCCTTATTTTAATTCTTTTTATTTTTGTTTATATATTTTATTTTTATCAGGACTCACTACAATATAATTTAAAATAAAATAATGGGAAAAAAATTTCTTACAGTCATGTTTTCCATGGATGACATTAACAACTCCATCAGGAAAACCTGCTTCTTTGACCAATTCCATAAGGATCATGCAAGCACCCGGATCTCGTTCAGATGGCTTCACCAGCATTGTGTTACCACATGTTAAGGCAATAGGGAACATCTATAAATGAAAATCCAACAAATATTTAATGAAAACATGGCATATTTTGCGTTGTGTTATTGTATTGAATCAGAACAAAAAGGTTATAGTTTTTTTAAAGTGAATTTCAAAAGCAATATATAGATATTGGTATACAGATTTATTCAACCACATTTTTGTCATTTTGTTCCACTACCTTTCACAATCTTTGAGGCAGCTTCCTAATACCACCTACCTAAAATTAAGCATCTTTCTGGGGGATTAACCGATCTAAGTGGTTTTTACAGGTTTCTACACAATTGAAGTTCTTCCTTTCAAGAGAATTTTACAAGGATCAAAATTAGATGATAAACCAAAGGTGCATGGTCAGATTAGCGCAGCAGGTGTAATAGGGGGTGCCAACCAAGCTGCACCAATTTCTGTTGAGTGTGCAGAGACAGGAGATCTGGCATTGTACTGATGGAAGATTATACCTTCCTGACTGGCTAATTCTGGATGCTTTTCATCAACTGCTGCATTCAATAGGTCCAATTGGAAACAACATTTGTCAGAATTCAATGTCTAATTTTGTAGGAAGAGATAATACACAATGCCTTTCCATCTCATCATCACCTTCTTTAGATACAGACAAGCTTTTGGAGTGGTTAATTCATTGTTTTCCTCAAGATGTTTTTCACTCCACATTGCTGTAAACAATCCATTTTTCATAACTTATGATCATTCTTTTGAATTGATTGTTTTTGTTATGTTTGAGCAGAGAATAGAAAATGCAGTCCATTAAATTTTTTTCTGTTAAATCGTGAGGTACACAGACATTATAAAAAATTCACGTATCCAAATGCATTACAATGCTTGCATGACATATGTGGATTATATTTGCAATATTCCATGTCAAGTAACCCAGATTATTTCTCATCAGCATTTTGATTTGATCATCATCAATGATTGTGGGTCTGCCAAAATGTCCTTAGTTTTTCAGATCAAAACTCCACTTGTGACCCTAGACAGTCACTTTCAGACATTAATCTCAGCTAAGGCAACATCCCTATAAATGGCACATATATTTGCTGTTTGTACAGTTTTTCAGTTCCTACTTTGTTAATTCTGTTTGTTGGACAGTTCTGTCTTTTATTTAGCATTTGACCCTGGCTACTCACTCTACAAATACTATCTTGTCTAAGAGTTCTTTTGATTTCCTTCCTGAGTCTGCCATCAACTGTGTCATCCATGATATAAACGTTATTGTGTATCAAGCTGGTGTTTTATTTCTGACAGACCTTTCATGTACACATCAAAAGACTATAATCACTCCATGATATTATTATTTTCAGTTTTCTTCCATTTTTTTTTTTTTTTTTTTTAAAAACCGACCCTTACGCTAAAGTTTATTCATTTCATGTATAGGGTATCTCCTCCCAACAAAAAAAGACTCCCTCCTCCCTCAAGCAATTCAAATGTTTGATAGCAAGAGGGTCAGGCCAGGAACTTTTCAGCACCCATTTGTACACATCTAAAGAAGATCTAGGATTCCACTATAATAATAATAATAATGCTGCTGTTGTTGTTGTTATTGTCATAATCATCATCATTATTATTTATCAATGCCATCAAAAGGACTTATGGTTCCCACAGTTGAGTTTGAAATAGAATTCTATGATTTATTACTGCTATGTCCAACTCTTTCACAGAGACAATATTTTTATATCCCAGCTTTAGTAAACATCTTCAGTTTGCCACTGTCATAACTACACTGTCACCTGGAGTCACCAGTGAAATTGATATAACTGGTACAGCAAAGAGTTACAGATATTACAGATAAATAGACAAATACATTTGAAATATACATAATGTCCAAATACATTTGGCATATTATATATGGGAGAATAAGATATATAATATCAACTCTGTTTCAAACAAATGGTGGGTAATTGAATGACAAAATGGAAAAAAATTCTATGTAATATGTCTTGTCCTTCAAAAGAAATTCTTCAAACTTTTATCAGTATGGCATGACATCTTTATCAAGCAATTGCAACTTATTATATTAGGCTGTTAAGAAAATAATGTCTGATTTTAGAATCAACTTTTATTCCTGACACATATCTCTACTGTGGAATGTCAGAAACCAGTGCCATACTGTTCAGTCACAAGTGGATCCTTCATCCCAATGCTCTGTTAATGTTGGTAGCAGTTTAAGAAACATTATGACCAAGCTTGAACTCCTGCAAAAATGTAAACATCTCTTCTTTTTTTCAGATTCAAGATGAGGGGGTACATAAAATCAACAAAGAGGAGGACATTTTAATCATTAGGAAAGAGTAATATATTTTTTTAGACAACTATTCTAATAATATATTAGAACAAAATTAAAAGGTTGATTATTTTCCAAACAACCTAATACAAGGATCATAAAACGATACAATATATTGAAGTAGAAGAAGTGATGAAAAGTTGTTAGCTTGAAAAAACCATTCCCAAAATCTATTTATTTTAAACAAAAGAGGGATGCTGGTTCAATTCCTGCTGGAGAGCATATTTTCCTATTTAGAGGAGAAAATAGCTATAATTACCTTCACATACCAACACAAATTACTAAATAAATGATCAGAACTCATCTCAATATGCAGACATGAAAACAAATTTTTACTGTGTTACTTAAAAATCGAAAACTAACAAAAAAAAAAAAAAAAACAAAAAAAACAAGCAAACATGATAAATTAAGTAAATAATAAAAAAATCAAACTACAAATATACACAAGTAAATATAATAACAAACAACTAATAATAAAGTAATCAATAATAAAACTAACACCATAAAATAGCTGCAAAACTGCATTCAGATCCACAATTATTTCCACTCAAAAGCCCCTAGAATAATTTGAAACATAACCATTAAAATAATACAATAGACCTACCTGTAATACATCACTGACCAGCATATATAAATAGTTTAGTCAAAACACAACACACATGGCATGACGATTGGGTTTAAGCATGAAACAGTCATCTCTTGGTGTGATGACCTTAAAACTTTACATAGAACATTACTTTTTGATACATTTTTTAAAAACTTATTTCATGTGTATAGTGAGATTATAATTACCAGTAGAATTGTTCTTTCTAAATGTAAAGATTACATATATGAACTTACCCACAAGGGAATCATAGCTGGAAAGTTGAAAGGAGTGATACCAGCACAGACACCAAGTGGTTCTCGAATGGTCATTGTGTCCATATCTTTAGCTATTCCAGTGAGTGTTTCACCCAGACTAGTAGCTGTCATACTGCAACAATGTTCAACAACCTCTGAAAACAAAGAAGCAAAAATCTGGAAATTTAACAGATAAAATGAAAAAGTATACTTGTTTAAATATAAACAATACTGTTGTCAAAGTTGATGATATTCACTAACCGTCCCACGCAGTCGGTTGTGGCACAAGGCCGAGTTTATTGTGGGGTATCCATAGACTCGGGCAAAAATATCCCCATAGACCCTGTAAAAACAGGGTCGAGTAGCTGTCTACCACCCCAGACAAGAGATTGCCTTTTGGCATAGCCTTGTCCGAGTTCCTCTCTACACAGAGGAAGAGAGTTTGACAAGCACACTTCCGAAGTAATCTGTAAAGTGATGTTGTCAGAGTTGATAGAATCGACTGTGTTGTTACAATTCTAATCTATTTGATAATATACAGCCATACCCAATCATGAGAACAGCATTGGGAGTAAAGCCGGAGGACAAATCTGGAGCCAGTGTCCTTAAAACAGATGTCATGTTATAAAACCTGTGCCCTGTAGAGGACACTTCAGTGTTGCTTCAGCATGAGGGCAAAACACAGGAAGCAGCAGTCTACTGATGGGAGAATTCTGAAGGTCCTTTTGTACAGGGAAGTGACAACAGGGTGACCTTATCTTCACTTCAAGGATGTCTGCAAAATGGACATGAGGAAATGGAAAGATGTTACCAATGATCACTCAAGCTGGAAAAATGATTTACACCACTGAGGACTGAAGCAAAGAGAGAAGAAATGGAGGCTTGATACTGGGGAGAAGTATGCTTGAAGGAAAGAAAACAAACTGTGCCATCGGGGCGAGTGTCTTCACATGCATTCATTGTAATCAACACTGTCGATCCCGTAAAGTCATAACAGATGCTGCACCACCATCAACCACCGAGGCATAACTTCTTGGGTGCAGATCCATGGTCTCTTGAGATTGACAGATGCCACACACAACTAATAAAAAATGACAATAGTAGTTAAATAACTTTGCAATTACATTGTTTATTTTCTGTACTACTAATCTAGGATTTATGTCTGTGTAATTAATACTTCTACTTGCACATCTTTATCAAACTTTCATTGGCTGCTGTCATTATATATATCTTCAAGACATCATGAAATATTGGTCCCTAGTATGTGTTATAAACGAACTACTGCTTAGTGCTATTTTCAAACTAGCATAGACATATGGTAATGTATAATATGACCTGTTTTGTGATATATTTTTTTTTATGTACTAGCTTAAAAGCAGCACTCTATGTAGAGTTTTAAGCTAGCTCCTGCAGAGGGATAATTAGGCCTCCAGCCCAAAATTAAAGGGACCTTTGGTCCACCTTAGAAAGTAGCAATGATAATTTTTGAAGAAATAACTTTGAATTCCTCAATTCACTCCATAGAACTTCAAAACTTCACTTTAACTCTGATTCAGGCTATAAGTCCAATTCAGGCTGAAAATTGAGTTCTTCACATCACAAACTCGATGGAACTTCAATTGAGCAGAGTTCTTCAAATCACAAACTCTGCAGGACTTCAAAACCTCACATGAAGAAACATCTCACTTTAACGCCAATTCCTTAGCATTTTGAAAAAATAAAATTCATTTCTTCAATTCACCAAGTTTTGGAGTTATTTTAAACTCAATATAAATTAAAAACTTAAAATCACTAATTTTTTTTTTTTTTGAGTTATTTTAAAATTTGAAATTTTAACTTTTCCCTCCTCATCTGGGTACAAATACCAACGCTGGATGTTCAAGTACCAGATGAAGGGTAGATTTTCAACCTTGGGATCATCCTGATTCCAAAAAGGCATATGTCTATATAGAGCAAGTGTGGCCCAAATTAGAGGTATTTCAGACACACGGACAAACAGACAGAATTTGCCGTTTATTTATTTAGATTAGGAGCATTTTTTCACTCTACCTGTACTGCAGAGTATATGATTAAAACCAAAATAGCAGCATCTATGAGAAATCACTGTCAGTGTCTTTGTAGTCATTTTATTTCCAGTAAACAGCAATTTCCTATTTTTCCCTAAACGGACCAGCACAGCCAGTCAACAATACAGAAACAAAAGTGTTAAGTCAATTTTACAATTGAAAGATATAAAAAAAGTAAAAATATCCAATGATAGCAATCATATCCATGTTAGCAACCTGATCTCCCATATTTATGTGATATTCTGTTTTTAGAGTTACATAAAGCACAAATATATAAAATAGCATTGTGTTATTAAATAGATTAAATGATAGCTGTTTTATTGCTGTAAAGGTTTTTGAAATATAGACTTATCTACAACCAACACAAACTTACAAACCATGAAAACAGCTGCTTTCTTCAGCAGTTTGAATTAAAGTTTTGAAATATTAAATTCCTAATTTCCCTTTAACATTCTGATCAATCTTTCAGTATTATTTCATTATTAATATTGCTTTTTGTTTATTTAAAAGTTTTATAGCAGTATTTTTTTCTTGTCAGTCTTGTAGGCAATATATGAATATTTTTTATCAGGAGTCAGAATGAAAATTTGACAAGGTGAGTGGTAACTTACTCATGTGGGACAAATAGAGTCCCAAGGAGGCTTAACAGGAGGTAAATGTAAAAACGCCTGGTTGTATAGAACCCAGGAAGTATGTGAGAGAAGGCTTAATTGCAACCAATGAATATCGAAATAAATGATATAAAAAAAGAAGAAAAAAAAGAGAGTTGGGAGTGGGATTCTTAAAGAATCAAATTTAAATAAATTAAGCTGGGAAATAAATTAGTATAATTGGGTATGTCCTCTACCCACTTTCTATACATGCCAAGTTGAATGAAAATAACAAGTGATCAAATATCCTTCAGTTAAAAATTATCTCAAAGAAAAAAAAAAGAATTTCAGAGAACTAGCTTCTCTGAAACTCGGTTAACAAACATACCATATTGTTTGATTTGTTTATATAAAGCATATTTGCTGGTGGTCTTACAAGAAGAATGGCTTTATCAGAACTTTGTCAAATGGAAACCTGGCCATGTGTTTTCTGAACAAAGGAAACCTTTGAGAGCATAAAATAATGCTTGAATCTTACCAAGACATTATCAGGAACAGCCGACAAGCTGTGTACCATATCTACCAGTGTGTGATGCATGTTGGGTAGTTCTGCAGAAATACAAGAGGAGACTCACAGAGATGAGACATAGGCTGGCATGGGCAGATACTGGCAGAGAAATGTATTGTGGTGGCAAGCAGAAACCTCTCTCAGATGAATGACGGACTGACTCACATCAGGGTAGTGCCTGTGAATGAACAGACCACCAAACTACTATTCCATCCTTTCAAAAGGGGGAGAAATGAGCAAGCAGACACATACAACTGTTATAAGGGGGAAATTCAGGAGTTTAGACTTCAGCATATCATTTAAGTCTTAAATTGGGGAAGGATTTTGTTAATTTGAAAAACCTATTTAATCAATTGTTAAAATATACTCGGTCTTATTTAAGTATTCCAGTTCTTTTGATGTAGCTTGTTCATATATGCAACATTTCAATCCTGAACTTGGGACCTCTTCAAATCTTATTGAAACACAAGATGGATGGAGGAGTCTCCTGTCCAGGATGTCACCAGATCACTAACTTTGATAACAATCTCATCCTCTGACAAAGTACTACAATTTTACTTCAGAAAGTTATTTTCTACAAAAGTTGAAGCATTTTATAGATAGGTTTGTTTACACATGACTGCATTTCAAATATATTTTACCAGTTATTGTCATACTCTACTCTCTCAAAAAGTTGGTACTTTCACCTCCAATTTATGTTTGTTTAATGCAGATCAACTCTTTATGGGTCATTTAATGCTAAAATTTAATTTTCTTGGGAGCATTAGTAATTTCTTTTGCAAAAATTTATTGCTGGTAATTCTACTACAAAAATGTAGTTTTATACTTTCATAGTGTTTTGACTGCAATCTGAGAGTTAACTATTTACCCATAGTTGGGACCCTAACAGGTGTTACCAACCCAGGTCAGAATGGAACTAGGAACAACAGCAATTAAGGATGTAGTTCCATGCTCCTGAAAACCTCCCAGTCAGAGGCCTTACTGCCAGATGTAATCACTAAACCCAGGACTGAACTTCAATTTACATAAACATCTTGGAATATATGCAATTGTCCTAATAATAGACATTTCCAGGTAGTGTAACTCTAGCAAAGCAAAAATTACAGACAAAACAATTGGTACATTATAGGATTTCAACTTGGACAAAAATGTGTTTTTTTTAATTTTTTCTTTCCAAAGCTTTTAGTACAGAGTACTGCAAAGTTTTTAAAAAGCCACTTTTGAAACATAAGATTAACCAAAATCTTACTATCATCTGTAGCGCCCTTTACACCCTTTCAACATGTTATTTCACATGGGTTTCAGCAGATGGGTAGATATCTCTTTCATGATAACAGAGATTATCAACAGTAACAAAGAACAGTTGAAAATGCCCAGTTCTTTTCAAGGAGATTATCTCAGTATTTGTCTTATCAGCTTTGCATGCCTTATCTTGTCACAATCTCAAAAATAAGACATTTTATTTACACTCTTAGATTGACCTCTTTTCAAGTTCAACTGGAGGTCATAAGTTAGCAAACCTAATAATTTTCTTTCATGGAATAAATGGAAACAATTTCTTCCTCTATTTCATCTGAAAAACAAAGTGTTATTAAATTAAATAACAGTCTGAAGTATATTTCATGAAGTTAGAACATTTAACAATTAAACAAAAATTATTTTTTCATATATTTACATGTCATCTATTATTTTTGCCAAGAGTTGCATATTTAATTCCAGATTATTTTGGAAACTAAAATTTAGCATGCCTTCTCATTAGCTAATTTTAATGACTATTGTATAAGACATCAAATTTATCAGGTCAGCTATCTTCTCTTGTAGTATATCCAACAAAGCAAGAGGATTTCTGTAACATCAAGACAAATTTATATGATTCAGATCAGGGGATTTACTTTTATTAATCTGTTATTCACAAATCTTTTTTTGCTAGTAGAATAACAAACTTTTTAAAAAAAAAAAAGTTTTTTTTTTCGTCCAAATAACTATCAGTGAATAGTGGAAAAAGGTGCTCTTGTTTCATTCTGAATTGCATTCTCCAAATTGACAAATTTCAAATATTTTCCCAGATACCTAACCAAAAATCTACCATGTACTATACTTGACTGAGCCGTTCAAACAAAATTCTTGACCAGGAAATGTTTAGACCCAAATTTGTAAATGAAGTCACCTCTCAAAAGAAATATGCTAAAACTGCAAAGGAATCCATACAATCTCAATTGTATAGTACTTTTTCTGCTGAATGGTTTTAAAAAGTGGCTTTCTTCTGACTGCTCTGTCAAATATGTGCACTAACAATAAAGTACTGCCATTTTTTTTTTAAACTAAATTTCAATACAAAATTGAAGGACCCATCAAAATAGAGAATTACAAATGGAATGGTAAGGGTGAATGAAGTGGGAGATACAAGTGGAAAAGAATGTTGTAAGAAATGAAGATTATGAGGATAAGGAGGATATATAATGATTGACACAAGATTTGAAGAGTTTAAGAAACTTCTTACATTTGGAACATGGAGGAAATAAGGGTGATTTGGCTCTGTGGAAGTAGCAGGATATGTCCTAGTAGTAAAAGTCTGAACTGATGAAAGTAGAAACTGTTTTTTTTTGTTTTTTTTATAGCAAAATTCACTCAATATAAGGCTTGAAAGGCACTCAAGATAGCAGTTTACAGTCAGAATTGATCTCATCTGAACATCTCTTATAGAAATAACAATAAAGTTGTAATGTTGTGTCTGTGGGAAATAGATTTAGAGTGGGAAATATTCATCTATCACAAAACTGTAAACAATTTGGAACTCTACCAAAGCTGGAAAGTGAGGATTGAGCTGCTCCAGTCCAGATAGGGGGCAGCAATCTAATCTGACTCTTGTAAAGATAAAAACACGGCACGAATCAGATACTTCCTGCAGTGATATAGTGAGCAGACCATTTTTCCAGTTTCATTTCATTGTTGATTCATTCCACCACCAAAGTCTTTTCCTTTTTAAAATTGGGTTTCCAGTTCCTTCTAAAGTCCACTTCCACTCTATACTCCTAACATCTTCACCTAGTCACTGGAATTTTATTTACAATATATTTACCTCCCCACACTCAATACAAGTAAATTTGTTTGCCTATCATCTGGTTCACACTCCTCCCATTCTTTTGAACAGGAGTAGAGGTTTATCCCTTGTTTCTTGTTTAGGTTTGGGTTTCCAGTTCCTTCTAAAGTCTTTCCTCTTTATTTCCCTTCCAGTAACCACTTGCATCTTAGTGACATTATCACCTTGCTTGGGATGATTAAAAGAAAAGTATTGATAAATATTACTGAATTTTCATTATCCTTAAGTATGAGGTATTGTGAAGTGATTATGCAGTTATTGAGTTTTTATAGTAAATTGCCAGTAAATATTAAATCCAATAGGAAATTGTGTCTATTTTCTTGCATCCTATTTCTGTATATAATCATATTCTTTAGAACTTATGTTTTATTAAGTTTAATGTTTTTAATTAGTTAAATCTTAAAAACATATCAATTTTAGTTAAGATTTCAAAACGTGTTTTAAAATTTTAACAAAACAATTTCATGGTTACATAACAATACTCACCAAACTATTTTAACAATATAAATCAAAATGGTGAAATTAGACGTTTCCGTAGAGGTAACACCTGGCTTCCACTGATAAAACAGTTAATGTTGTCTGAAATTTATAAGAATCTTTTTCTTACAACAGTTTTCCAGGAAAATAGCTTCTTCAAGTCCAGTAACTGTTATCACTCTTTTTAGGATTGATGGGTAATTCTTTTCTAACCTGTAAAGCTATGTGGAAACTTAACATCTTGATGATATAATTATTTCCCCTTCTAGTTACTTGTGCTCTCCATTTTTCTTCAAGTTATGTAGTTTTTATTATTTTGTAGATCTCAAGTTACATAAAAAAAACTGTATTTTTCTTTAAAATCTTTTTACAGCTTAACATTTTTGCAGATTATTTAAAACCAGAAATTATTTTTAGATTATAAGAATTTTTAAAAGATAATGATTTACAGATACAGTTCCCACTATTTAACCCTTAACTGGGAGAGAAGTGGTGGATTCCCTTTTCTCAAGGGTACCTGAGTGTAAGTGAATGTAACAAACCTGACTGGAATTGGAACTTGGCTCTCCAATTTCAAGTCATTATCCATTACACCTCCTGCACATCCAAGCTTACAGTACCTAGTATTCACAAGTGGTCACCCATCTAAGTACCGAGCTGGCTTGACATTGCTTAACTCCAGTGATTGTATGAGAATTGGCGTTAAAATATTTTAAATGTTCTGACATGATGTGAAACGAACTTTAGATCATTTTGACTGATCTTAAAGTAGATCAATTTAAGATCTATCTTAAGAAAAGAAATTAACATAAAAACGCAGCCATTAAGGAACCTTCAACACCAGCATAAACAGATTGCAAAGATTTACAAAAATGTCTATCAACTTACGTAAACCTCTTAACACGTCACCTTCAGCATCAACCAGTGTCTTTCCTTGTTCTGTTGTAATATTTTGAGCAAGTCTTCCCTGAAAAAGAAAATAAAAATTAGGTAATCATATTAGAAACAATCACATTCAGTAAAGATTAAGTCTTAAATGAATAACAATGGTAACTGTACAAATTATACTAAAACTATGTTTAACCATTATCACTGTATGTGATTTCATTTGCTGTACAAAAAGTTTATCCTGCTACTGAAGGTGACTGATCCCTGAATTTAAATTTGTTTCAATTTCATAGTAGTGTTGTCATATCCTGCTACAGCAACAGAAAACAACTGAGTAAAATTAACAATAAGGATACCACAATTGAGAGGCCTTGAAAAAGAATGCAGTCGAAAGTAATATTAATAATGTAGAGGGCTAAAGGTTAATTACCTACTTTCAAGAAATTCTAGAGAAAGCATCTATAAATAATTTTATATACAAAAGTATTTTTTTAGTTAAAGTAAAAATTTTATTCCTTTAATTTACTTAAAATATAAATTATGCTCAATTTATAAGTTTTAAGAAACTGGATGGAAAATAATTAAAAAAATTTTTTAATCATTTCACTCCAAGCAAGGGGGTAATGCCACTAGTACACAGGGGGTTACACGGAATGAAAGTGAGGGAGAAAACTGAGAATAGGGAGGATTGAGTAAAGGACAAAAGATGAATGGGGTTCAAAAAGAAAGAAGATGGTAACTAACTGCATTTAAATTTTTGAAGATTGCAGTTATCAGGAAAGCAAGGAAACAGAAAGGAGCTCCACAAGTGGGAAGTGTGAGAAAAGAAACTGTTGGACTAAAAGTGGTTGTTGTAATTATCTATTTCAACAGTAAAAAGGTTGGACCCTGATGCCAATCAAGTAGCAATGCTTAAATTCGTGTATTTGGGGCACCATGTGAAAAAAGCTCATCAGAGTAGTTGCCATGAAAATATTTGTAGAAAGAAGAGAGAGAAGCCACATCACACTGGTGAGAAAGTGAAGTCAAGATGCCTGCTCAGGATCAATAACATTACAGATCCTTCTTTATTCTTGATCTAGATGTACAGCAGGAGCATCAGACTACATATGGCAACAGTATTTGATGAATGGTAGATTTGTAAATGTACAAGATGAATTCTGAAAAGAAAGATTTTCTGGAACGACATAATGACCCAACTTTCATTGCAGTAGAAGCAGCTAATGATTTGATATAGATGTTCCACTTCAAGCCATTTCTTGCCCCACTTAACCACTGATTGGAAGTCCTTTTCAAGAACAACTGCCAGGTTTACTTTGTCAGATCTCACACTATTGTGACAGGAGTAACTGGTAGTGTCATCAGCATAAATACCTACTTGGGCCAAGATGTGTCAATATATTTTAAATTTATCTTGATTTCATAATGATTTAATGCAGAATAAAAAATAATTCTCTCAATGTAACTTATTTTTTGTTTTCTTTAAGATCTGGAAACAAACAAAAGATGTGTGAATATGAAATTGAATAGATCTGAAGTTATATTTTCTCTTTAAGTCCTTCCCTAAAGGGTTCCCAGTTTAATTGAATAAAGATCCCTGAAAAATTCCATGATTTTGGAACACTACATAAAAGATTTGTGGATAGAAGTTAGTATATAGAAATATATATATATATTTTTTTTATATCCAACATCATTACTTGATAAGACACCAAGGGTGTTGAAACAAAATGGCTATTTTTGTAGTGATTTTATAACATATTTATGTTATAATTTTTTTTTTTAAAATTATATATATATATATATATATATATATATATATATATATATATATTCTTTTCTTTATCTTATATATATATATATATATATATATATATATATATATATATATATATATATATTAGAAATAATGGTAAGACATTAGCTAGATGAAGATACCATTACCACTAATGTCTTACCATTATGTAGGAGGTATTTCTGCTGTGCATCTAAAAAAGACGAATGGACAAAGAAACACACATTACAGAATATAAATATGATCATCATACATAATGTAACCTCTCTACTCCAAATACAAGGTCATTATTTTCTTGACGGTCAGTTTTTCAATGTCCCTGTCAATGTCACTTAGTTCTTTTCTAATGTTTTTCTTTCAATTTACTCAGCTGTCCTTTTTCTTACTTTTACCTTCTGTTCTTCAGCTGATAGGTCCCCCCCACCACCACCACATAAATTATGTTTAAAACATTCTTGATAACGAGAACGAGACTGGTCATCTTCACATATTACTCAATTGTCGTTTGATAAAAGCAGCACATGGTTTTTACTCAGATCATCTTTCACTAGCAAGACCCTTGAAGTAAATTCAAGATTAAGACTTTGGGCATTCCATTTTAAAATCCTATAAAACAAATATATATCACATAACAGCATTTATTTTCAAACATGTGTCTTCTCTTTATCTTTTCTACAAATATTTTAATGGCAATTGTTTTGAGTAGCTGCTCTCCTTAGTGTCTTGACTGCATGAATTTAAAATGCTACTCTATTGGCTACTAGGTCTCACTGTTTTAGTATTGAACTAGCATATTGCAACTGTCTATTCTAGTTTAATAGTTTCTTTTCTTGCACTTCTTATCTGTAGAACTCCCTTACGAGGTCTTGTTTCACTGCCATCTACAAGTGTCAAAAATGCAACATCAATCACTATCACTCTTCCTGTTCCTTTATTGTCTTTTTCCTCACTAAAGTTTTCTCATTCTCTTTCACTCCCTGTAACCACCCAGTGTCCTTGTGGCATTATCAATGTGCAAGGAGCAAAATGATTTAAAAAACAAAAACAAAACAAACAAAAACAAAAAAAAACCCCACAATTTTCAAATTAAGAAATGCCTATAATAAAAATGTCATTCAATGAATGTCAAGTTGCCTTAGAAAATGACCCAATTTCCCTGACATGAAACAAAAAATTCTGTTAATTCAGGTTGGCTGTGAACACTAGCTACTTACATTTGTTTATAAGTGAATCACCATAAAGTCAAGATCAAGAATTGCTACTGGATTTCTAAAAAGTTATTAAAAGAAAAATTGGCAGGTAAAGTAAAGAATACTTATTTCAATGAATTTATATAACCAGAGCCAGTGGAAAGGTCTTGTGCTCTTCACCCCCAAATTTACTATATCTAAATTTTCATAAGATAATATTCATATAAAATACAAATTTTATTGTAGCCTAATTATGTAAAATAATGGATCATACACAATGTAGATGAACAATTCAACAAGAAAAATTAAAAATAAATACAATGTTTCTAAATTACTGGCATGTCATAATAGATCAATCCATCTTAAAAAAAAAAAAAAAAAACAACAATGTTTTACATCAACTTGAAATTTTTCTTGTTAAAAAGTTGAATAATTTTAACACATTCAACATTTATGGCTAAAAAAATAGTGATTTTTATATTTGTGTTTTTTCAAATTTTAGCACGAGCAAAACAAATTCAGGAATTTGATAAAACGGTGAGTGTCACAAAGCACTGATTGGAAATTCCCCAATCTGGCTCCAGCTCGGGGTCATTTTGAGGACCATGCACTGACCCTGTATATATAACTTATATTTTACATCAAGAAGTGTTAATTCTGTTAATTTATTTTGCTATTCACATGAATTAACTGTTTTAGAATTATTTACTTACCATATTATCTTTGATCAATTGTTGGAACTTGAACATGCACTGCTGCCGGGTGAGAATGGTGGTGTTACGCCATGACTTGAAGGCTTTTTTGCAAGATGCAACAGCAGAATTCATTTCATCAAGTGTAGACTCTGGCACCCGAGTGATCACTTCATTTGTGGCCTAAGAATTAAAAGCAGGGAAAACAAAAAGATCTTTTTTTGGCTGAGAACAAAAAAACAGTGAAAAAAAGGATTTCTTCATATCAAGCTCTTGAGCATGAGTGATGGAAACTTTTTTGCAGTGACCAACATATTTTTCTCATCAGCATTAATTGCTTATAGGTTAGAAAATTGAATTCTTTATGCAAATCAATAAAAGGAGAGGATATAATTATGAGGGGGAGAGGTGTCCAGATCTCAAAATCACAACTCTGGGGTTGTAAATTCAAAAGGTCATAAATAAATCTCACAAATCCGATGACAAAAATGCCAGGGGCATAAATCAAAAGAGGTTAAAAATCTGTGCCAACAACTTGTAGTGCACAACTACCTTCTTTACCCAAAAAGAGCAGAGCAAGTCATCTGTCATCCAAAGTAGCGTTCTTTTATTGGTAGAGATTGGTTCACACACATTCAGCACAAATCCTGTAAGCCTTTAGGGTCATAGAGGTACCACATCTACTGCACTCATTGCAGCAGTGGTGTTTCCTGGTCAAGACAGCCTGATGGAGCCCATACTCTCTCCAGACTGGTTTGAATTCAGAATTTTCCTGCTCCTATATTGATTGCTAACAAAGGCCCAATCTGTTCTGTTACCCATAATGGGGGGAGGGAGAGATGGATTCATACCTTTCCCAAAAGCATTAGCTCATAAGTAAACATAATTGACTCAATTGGAATTCGAACTTGACTGATTCTTCAAAGCTGCTATCCATTACTCCATCTTGACTCCATGAGACTGGTAGGGAAGCACAAATAATTATAAGAATTAAATCCTATATATATTTTTCAACCAATAAAATCCAATCAGAAGTTTTGTTCGATAAACAATGATTACAAAGGCAAATACCATCAAAATACTTGGTGGGCATAGTTGTAGACCTACCACATGTTATTTTTTTAACTATTTAGAAAATAATGATAATAACTCCCTTCATCACTCCCACAAATTCAAGAAAAAGATTTTTGTGAGCCAATGTGAAATTATTTTTTAACTAATGAAAACATTGTATTCAAAAAGTTCATACCTCTATGTGAAATTTAGATTTCAGATGGATTCCACATACAGATATAAAAATAGAAGCCTACTGCTTTTCAGAGCTCAAAAATAATTTTGGAGGCCAGTTTGATCTACACACACACACACACAAAATGAAGAGATGGCAGCCAGCAATTGCCAACTAAGGCCTTGTCTACACACACATGAACACATTAGGCTGACTGTCAAAATATGTCCACACATTACACACCACCCTAAGAACACTTAATTATTTTATAAAACAAACTTCACTGCAAGGAAAATTGAACATTTTGTTGTTCTTGTATATTTCTGAAAATTATATATAAAAGTTATTTCAACTGATATTCTGCCTCTACTTTCCCTTCAGAAAATAACTATTTTATGTCTCATTTAAGGGATGTGTTGTTATTGTTGTTAAATGTTTGGAATCCAGACACTCAGATAAAAACTAAAACTTGGGTAGACAGATCACAACACAATTACCATATTTCAAGACCTTACTAAAGTTGAGCTAATATGGATTCAGGTTTTCATTTTTGGCAGAGTGTACAGCGAACATAAATTCTTTTTTTGGGATAAAACCTTGTTCTCTCCTTTGTTGCAAAAAACTAGCTGAAAGTCCTATTTTAAAGGTCAAGGGAAACAGATATGCCTAGAAAATAAGTCAGCACTTTTATTAGGGTAAGAATGGTTGTGATTGGTAGGGAAGTACAAGCCATTATCATATTTTGAGGCCTTACTAAAGTTTACTAGATCTTGATTTTCTTTTTTGATTGATAGCACAGAGAACAAATTACTCTTTGAAGGAAGAATTTCTCCTTCATTGACACAGAAACAAATTATATATAAATTCACATAAAAATATGAAATTTAATGAAATAAATAATAAGCTCTGCCCTTGCAATTAGAGCTGGGCTTTCAAAACTTGTGTTAAGATACTTTAATTCCCTTTTGCCCTCAAAATTATTTCATTTGCAATTAAATTAAAAGTAGCATCAGTACAAGTAAATATTTCTGTTCTTATTTTGCCAAAAATATACTTTTCAGACATTAAACTTTCAAAAAGGACATAAATTTATATTTTAATAAAATGAAGAAGTAACTGGAATTTTTATTAGATAAAGTATTTTCAGCCATTATTTTGAGTTTAATTTCAAGGCAAATGAGGTTGTTTAGTCTTGGTTGGCAATGAGCCTAATTGAAGGAAAAATGAATCCAAAACCATGGAGAGGGCAACAGAGAACAATTCCATTATCTTCATAAAGTGGGCATGGCTAAATATAACTGACAGAAATGCCTAACAAATAAAATTGACAAAATTTGTAATAAACAATAACAAAAGAAACAAAATGAACAGGGCAAAAAATAATATTAAGCAAGCAAACAATATATACATGTCAAAGCAATAGTAATATGGCAAAAAATTTACAAACTAAGAATGGTGTCAAGCGACAAAAGGGGATACACAGACAAGTGATTGCAGCATTCTGACTTTAAGACAAGGAAAAACAGAACTAAATCTGATTAGACTGTGAAGTGGCCTATCTTATTGACAAAGAAGAAATCCCAGTATGCATCTGTGTGTTTTGCCTATGAATTGGGGAGGGAAAAATATTTTATAGTCATTCCCACTATTAATTAAAAACAATCTTTCAATCATGGCAATGTGCAGTTTACAAACTTTAAAGAAAAAGGAAGCTGTAGAGAGCCATGATTACCTAAGGGAGAGGACATTTAATAAAGGGAGTGATTTCTTTCATCTTAAAAGCAATTTAAATTAAGTAGAAGAAATGTTGACTATAAATAAATCTTTATCAAAAAGTTCTTTAATATGTATCAACATTTTTTTTTTCAAGAAATATTTTAAAAGCTTTAGAATTCTCAAAAGCAAGATCTAAATCTGTAATCTTTTTATCCAGAGGTATTGTGAATATTATATATTTTGGTGACAATTCTGATCTCTTTATTGAAAACATGTTTTTATTTTGTCTGACATCTTCATGGATAACTTAACGGTCTCTTTCTTATCGGCAGGAAGTGGGGAAGGACAGGTAGTCTTGATTTTGCTCACTCTTACTGAATTCTTTAGAGTTAAATTCGATTTCAATTCTCCTTAGAATTATTTCAAAACATGATTTTTTAACACCAAGACTACCCATCCTTCACCACTTCCCACTGATAAGAAAGAGAATGTATCCTCAAAGATGTCAGACCTGGAAAATAGAAAGACATACGTTGTTGATAAAGAAACCCCAATGGACAGTAAAATAACATTTAAGATTGTTCTGGACAAAGAGCCAATAAAAACATCTGATTTGAATCGGCCATCCAGAAGAAAAATATTCCTACAAAAATGAAGATTAACGCCTGAGATTGGGGATATGTTCATTCATTTTATTTTCTGTGACTGTGGCAGACATGAGACAGAACCTGGGACGAGCACAACTGGTTACGACATGCCTTGTCCCCGCCAAAAAAGAGCCCGTATTTGCTTAGCATGTAAAGCTACTGCAGTTGAAATGATGGAGAAAAAAGTACTTACCACTCTGCCGTAATCCGTCCTTGGCCAGATAACATAAAAGAATGAGGGGGGAATTGCATTGCATTTTTATGCAATAAAGATACAATGCATAATGGGACAGGGACACAATGATTTATAGGATCACATGAAGATGCAAGAGATTATGGATATACGAACAAATATAAAAGCAACTGCTTTTTCCCAGTGTGTGTGTGTGTGTGGGGGGGTCTTTGAGTGACGTTCACGGTTGGCGGCTAGAAAAGTCTGTTAGTGCGATTTTGCGACAGAACTCAAGAAGGAACGACTTGAGGTTGGAATACCAGTTGGGAGAGCTTGAATTTACTCGCTGGTTGCCGTTTTCTTTATTCGCCATAGTGACATTCGTCAAAAATTTTATGGCTGACATAATTTCAGATTCCTTTGGATACAAGTGATAAAGAAAAAATTAATTACTAGCTCTGGAGTGACCATAGGCAGTAGGCTGTTTAGCCTGGTTGATCAAGAAATCACCTAAAAATAGCTAGTGTGAGACAAGCTGGTAAAAAATGATTAATGACAGGAAATCCCCCTTTTCACCTACACATTTTGAATTTGGATTTGTGACAGGGACAGTGTGCAGGCCCTTGGGGTTGGCTGAGGTTGGATGATGAGAAAGTGGAAGAAGGAAGATAGAGATTAGCACAGTCTATATGGAGTGATGGTGTGAGAGGAGACGTGAAGGGAGTTGAAGTTAATTCTTGATTCCTCTGATTGCTCTCAAAAGAGGGCTGGACAACCCCTAAATTTGGAAAATTACTTGAGTAAACATATTTTGAAAATAGGGAATTTTAGAAAAATGTTGATGCTAAAGGTGGAAGATAACAGAACTAAGACTCTGCTCAACCCCACCCCACTGACAGACACAGGACTCCATATAAGCTGAGGTTTGGACAACTTGGAGAGTCCCCACATTAGTTCTACTGGAATCCATATAGTTTGCTGAGACCTCCTGATCAAGATCTTGTGCCAACCTTGAAGACCAAAACTTAGACGTTTAAATTACTACTAACACAAACTGTAAACTTCAAAGGGGATCCCAGTGTCATTTGATTATAACATTAAGTGGGAAGGATTTAAACTGCTTTATACAACAAACCATATATAAACAAAATTGTTGTTACATTTTTAAGCTGAGTTAATTCTTTATTCCAAAGAATTCATTTTTTGTGTAGCTCCAACTGTCGGATCAATCCTCACTGCAGTCTGTTTCATCACTGATCTTCTCACCTTCTGAGATCAAAAACATGGCAGAGAAGTGAATGGACATGAAACAGCTAGATGGTAACCACAATGGCCTAAAGAAGCCTCAAGACCAACACAGGGTACATAAGGTTACACAATCTATTTTATTTTTTGTGTAGTAAGAGATTAACAGGTTTAACCCCATTTTCCAAAACAACAACCTATTAATAAAAAATAATTTATTTGTTTAGAAGCAAACATAAAATAAATACTTTAAACTATTTAGTCATTTTGCAATTTAAGAAATATGTATTTGCATTTTTATTTACAATTTTCAATCAATTTAAAAATGCATATGCAGTTCTATGTTTGCAATGTGTGATGATGGTTTGGGATTTCTCTTGACAAATATGCATTTTATTGCAATCAAACACCTTTATTATAATAATGTGAATACTTAATTCAGTAGAAAATATTTGTGTCAATAATTATCAAAGCAGGGGTCAAAAATCTATCATGGTAACAACTTACCATAAACCAAAGTTTTTAAGGTTCACATTTTATACTTGTAGTATAAGATGCACCACCTAATTATGGGGGGGGGGGGTTTACGGTTAAGAAGGTTGCCCTGTACGCTGACATAAACATAAAGTATGGAAGCTGTTTGTGGTTGTGCTAGCACAAAGCTACAAATCCTCAACTCATGGGCAGAGTGAAATCCTTTAGCCTTGATAAGCAATATATCTAGTGATGGTGTCTCAATAAAAAGAGATCCATTCTCCATGAGCCTGCCCACCCACTGTCATATCACAACAGAAATCCTTTAAACAAAATAAATGAGCAATTTTTGCAATCTGAAAATTATAATTCTTTGACATTCCAAATTTAAACAACTACTTATTTTTACTTTGCAAGTATCACAAACTGAACATTTTTTTTAAATTTAGAAAAAAGAAAGGGGGGGGTGCTGAATTTGTCATTATGTCATTTATATTCTATGAGCCTAAAAACAAGTGCAATTTACAGTTTACAGATGAAAAAAGTAGATGAAACTTACCGGATTATGTAAATCAATCCATTTTGTTGTTTTTGATTCTACAAATTGTCCATCAATGAACATTTTTGTATTTGGCTTTAATAATAAAAAAAAAAAAAAAAATAAATTTTAAAAAAATTTACAAAGTTTAAAGAGTTATGATAAATTACATAAAAATTCATTAGAAGAAAAAAATGAAATACAAAAGGTTTCCCAGTAAATAAAAATTTAATTTAGTTATTTTTTGTCATTTCAATAATTATTTAAATGCATCAGTGTTTTTGTTAAGTGTCTCTAGGCATCAAATATTCATTCAAACAAGTTTTATTCAATACAACAGGCAAGTTAAGTCTATCATATTTTTAAATGTGTTTTTATTGTTGGTGGATTAGTTTTGAGATTTTGGGATTGAATGTGTGAAGGAACTTTACTTTTGCCTTAATAGTAAGTCTGATTGGTTCAATAAGATTAAATTGGCAGTTGAGCTGATCTCAAAAAGGTTCTGAATCTGTGGTCAACTGGAATAAGAAATGACTCCAACACAAACTGCTCTCTTTTAATCACTTCAGAGAATTTTTTTTGCCCTCCATCATCATCATCATGACTAATGCTAACCTCCAGGAAAGTAACTCATGGCAACTTTTCAGGCTAACATTTTCCACTGACATGAAATGAAAAGATTATATTGAATCCATTGCTAAGTCTGCTGCTAGGAAAGTTGGTTCACTGTGTCATGTTAGACAATTTGCCACTCTAGAATCTATCTTACACATTTATAAGTCTTCCATTTGTCCAGGCATTGAATATTTCTACCACATCTGGTCTACATATTTAGAGATTCTTGATAAAATACAAAGAATCTGCAATATTATTAGTCCTGGTATCTCAGTTTCAGTTACTTTCCCACATTCATAACATAGCTTCCATGTGTCTTTTTTTATAAATATTTTCATTTTAACTGTTGTGATGAGTTTTCCCCTTTGATGCTGTGACTTTATGAATGTAAGTGCAGTACTAGATTGGCATCAAGGTTTCATCATTTTACAGTTGAAATGGCAAGAGATGTAACTGCAAGTTCCTTGCTAACAGTTTCTTCTCTCATACTTCTCACTTGTGGAACTCTTTTGGCTTCTTACTTCCCAGTCAACATTGATCTTCAAAAATTTAAATGAAATGTCAATTGTTATCTTTTATCTTCTTAATTCCTGTTCTTTTATTATTTTTATTTTTTTTTTATTCTTTCACACTCAGTAACTCCTTGCATCCTAGTGGCTTTATTGCCTTACTTAAAGTCTGTGATTATGCATATCTTTTTAAAAAGATTTTGAATTTTAAATGCTTGTATGGTAAATATGTTATTTTTTTGAGTTTTGAAACTGTGACATCATGTGACCGATATAGTATGCATTCTAAATATTTAGATACATTTTTAGAATGCCTATGATATCGGACTGGAAGGGTGGATTCCAGCGTGCGACACCCTTGGAAAGTGCCTAAAAAAACCATACTGCAAATTGACCCAAGCCTTGTGAGTGAAATTGGGTAGATGGAACCCTTGTGGTCTGTAATGAGTTGGTCGGTCAACTTGAAACCCCCAAAGTGAGTGGAGGTGGGCAGGTGCGGGAACTGTGATTGGTAGCTGACTTGTTGGTGTTTTGCATAGGTGAGTTACCAAGCTCTATGTAAAGGACTGGAATGAGAAGGAGGTCAGTTTTTAGTCTCAGAAGTGCAGACTGTGTCCGTCGCTACGACAGCAGGAGAGAAAGAGACGAAATCATTTATTTTTTCGTGACGCATTCCAACACAGGGTCGTCGATAACTGTGTTAGCATGAAGACACAAGTCATCATGGCTGAGGGCTTGAGCGTGCTGGCCTTGTTCAAATTGTTGATAATGCTAGATAACATAACATGCTCTTTCCCAGAAACTGTAACTAAGGTCTGCTCAAGTTGGCTCTGTGAGTGTTGAATAAAATCAGAGATCACAATAACTAAAATCTAAATGCAATCTTTTCAAAGATTTTTTTTCTTTGAAAATTTATTCTTATATTATTCACAAAATAACAGACAATACAGATAAGCTCCTACTATTTGAAATCTGTCATCTTCAGCAAGGTCTCATATAAATACATTCACTTTATCATTTCTCTAGTATGGATTGTGGGTAGATTTGCTTATTTAGCTTAAAACTGTAACACAATTTTTTTAGCCATATTTAGAGCAATTTAATTGGTTTAAGTGTTCAATTAAAAGAAAATCATCTAAAATGCTTTAATAATATATTAACATATCAAACTTAAAACAAAATGGCCATAATTTGAAAAGAAGGGCATATGAAAAGTGGATTTTTTAAGTTAACTTTTTAGCAAATATATGACAAAGAACAAAGAAATATTTTACTCACCACAGCAAGTAGCCGCGAATGGGTGTGAAACTGAGAGAAACATCCCCAGGCAGATCTCTAAATAAAAGAAATATTGTATTCAAAATAAAAGGTGAATTTTATTTATGTGTATTTTACTGAAAATTATAATTACAAAGGAAGCCACTAATTGTGATCACTTTGGGAAAACACAGTCTTTTAAATCAGTGATTCTCAATGTAGTCCAGGAGGACCACCAGTGGTCCACATAGCATTTTTAGTGGTCAACAGAGAATGCGTAGCCATGAAAAAAAAAAAAAAAAAAAAAAATGTAGCCATTTCACAAAACTGTATCTAAATTATTCATACTTTGAAGAATTAAAGAAAATATATTATTTTGTTTAATTACACACGTCCATATTTGAAATTTTCAAAATTACATAGGTATTATGTAGTGCTATATATATATATATATATGTAATTTTTTTTTATTCATATGAAAAATAATTCCTATATTAATAGATCACTACACAATATTGTTTGATAATAAATTTGATATTTATAATTTTCAAAACAGTTGTAAGAATGTCTGAACTGCTAAAAAGGAAAAACTGAGGAATTACAGAGAAGATTTTATCATGTTTGGCTCCGTATCTGTATACTCAAAACCTATTTGTCTTGAATGTGGTGCCATCTTGACAAATGATACTATGAAGAAAGTTAAGCTGGAACAACACCAAAACTCAAAGCATCCATCATCTGTTGGTAAAGATGGAGAATATTTTTGAGAATAAAAAGAAAAGATAGCCAGTCAAACTATCAAACTTTGAAAAGAAAATGAATACTGCAAAAGCAAAGACACTCAAACCAAGTTATTTGGTCTCTGAAATTATTGCCAAGGTTGCAGCACCTCAGGTTTATGGTGAGAACCTTGTCAAACCTGCTATTATAGATAGCTTGTGCAAATGGAGTTCTGAGAAAAGATGCTGCATCTACCCTGAGTACAATTCCACTTTCAAATGACACTATTACAAAAAGAAGACAGGATGAAATATCTAATTTTGTTGAGGAGAAGATGGTGGAAATTAAACAAAAGACAAAGTTTTCTACCCAGGTTGATGAGAACACAATTCATAACCAAGCTATCCTTTTGGTCTATGTCATCTATTCATCCATGAAGATGATACAAGGAAAGAAAAGTCATTCATTAAAAGTTTGTCTGAAAATACTAATGGGGAGGATATATTCAATGCATTGACTAATTTGATCAACATTGCATCAGATGGAGCTGCTGCCGTGACAGGAAAAGTGAAAAGCTTTGTTTCTAGAATGAAATCAGTTGCTCCTCACATTTTTTTATATCCATTGCATTATCCACAGACAGCATTTGGTTGCTAAGAATATTGGAGAAGACATGCAAGAAGCACTTAACACTGCCATACATGCAATTAATTTTGTCAAATCAAACTCAATGAATGATATTTTTGTGCAATTCTGTGAAGATGAAAATTTTAAGACCCTATTGCTTCACACAGAAGTAAGATGGTTGTCAAAAGACTTGAGCCTTAAAAGACAAGTGAATTTGTGGGAACCATTAATCAACTTTTTCATGTTCAAGTCCCAAATGATTCATTACAACTCCAAGAAGCACGTTGATACAGCTAAGGAAATTTTGGAAAGACTTCCTTATTTTAAATCAAAAATATTCTTCCTGAGTGATACTTTTAAAACAGTGAATCTGCTTAACTTGGAGATGCAAGGTCAAAGATCAGATTTAGTCACCCGTGCTTAGAAGATAAAAGGCTATATAAGGAAATAGAAATTTTGGTAAAAAAAACAGTTTGAGAAAAAAAACTTTGGTATCATTTCAAAATTTCAACACCACTGCTCTTACATCAGAATGCATTGCTGCATGCATTTCCCATCTTGAAGATCTTCATGTAGACTTTGAGAAAAGATACAATGATCTGTTAAATATTGATTATCCACTCTGGTTTGTAGACCTAGAAAATTATGAGCCAGGAAATGAAAATGTTGAGTTGGCTGAAATGTTGCTGGACTTGAAAGAGAATGCAAAACTGAGAAGAAGAGTTGACAAAGATGTCTTTGCCTACATATTGATAAACGACTCACACCCAAATGTTTTTCAATATCTAGAAGCAAGTATCATTTCTTTCCCTACCATGTGAATGGCAGAATCTGAATTTTTGGCTGTTGTGGATGTTTTCAGTAGAAAAAGAAATAAATTAGATCTCAACAGCGGAGGAACTATCAAACTAAGACTGAACGACACCATTAAAATTGATTATGATATCTTGTGTTAGAAACACCAAGATCAAGGTAGTCACTAGCTGAATGGACTAAGACTGAATGACATCATCAAAATTTATTTTGATATCCTGTGCTTATCCTTGTTTACTAAAGTAAATTTTAAATTTTAAAATGTAAATAAACTGTCTTTTCATTGAGTATTTTAGGGTGAAAATTGAACAGCCTAAAAGTAAAAGCAGGAGTGGTCAATTTGAATTTTTTGAAGAAAAAATGGCCCATGGGCTGAAAAAGGTTGAGAAGCACTGTTTTAAATAATAATTATCAGCTGATAGTAAAAGATAAAAAAAAAAATTGGATCAATTTAAATAACATCATTAATTTATTAGAACTTATCTTAAAAACTGATTGAATTTGATAACCATAATTGTTTGCATGGCTGGCACACACAACACCCACTACTGACCATTGCAAACCTGATTGAGACCTGGTCAATGCTTTGTTACTCTCACTATCTTAACATTTGCTTTTTTCTACCTAAATTTATATTCATTACAAATTAGAGATTTTGACATCATTCTGGGGCCTTTTTTTTTTTTTCATCCAAATCCATGAATTTGTTTTGCTCATGCTAAGTCTTGAAAAAAAAAATTATCTGTAATGTTGAATGTGTTAAATTAACTTTTGAACAAGAAAAATCTCAAGTTAATGTTAAAAATTGCTGCAAAACATTGATTTAAGATGGAATGATCTATTAATATATGTCTCTAATTTGTATTTAGATACAATGTATTTATTTTCAATTTTTTAGTTGAACTGCTCACCTATATTGCATATTATCCATTATTCTACATTATCAGGTTACAGTAAAATTTGCATTTTATATGAATATTAACTTATGAAAATTGAGATACAGTAGAATGGGGAGGATATCAAAGGGTGGAGGCATGAAAACGTTGCAGCAATTATAGTAAATGGCTCCTTCTGTACTTATATGGAAATGTAATTGTAGATTTTAAAAGTGCAAAAATATTGAATAAAGAGCAAGATAAATGGAATTAAAGCCCATTTTCCAGCCAATAAAATAGAAGAAAAAAAAAACAAAGACAAAGTATCTAAGGATACAATCAGATTTTCTCCCAAATTGTATTTAGAATGAAACATCAGCTGGTGGTATTGAACAGTTATTGCTCTGACCCACTTCTCAAAATTAGTATTCAGCTTACAGTCATATCATATTGAAACACCAGTTCTTATATTATCACCAAAGTTAAGCAACCCCACTAGATGGGTTACTGCTTAGAAATACCAGGTGCTGTAAACTTGGATGTGTGGATGGTGTAATGGATAATAGCTCAGAATTGGAGAAAAAAAGTTCAAGCTGAGTTTGTTACATTCTTACACACAAATACCCTTTGGAAAGGTATTAATCCACCTCCTCTCCCCAGCTATGGATTAATTAGTAGGAATTATCTCAGTAAATCATTATTATTCCCCCAAAATTCTTACCATCTAAAAATATTTTCTGGCTTTAAATAACCTGCAAAAGGTTGATAAGCCATATAAACAAAAAACAACAATAACAAATCAATCAATCAAAAACAATATTCAGATATTTGATCATTGAAATATAGATTCTGGGAAGTGGGTGAACCTTTCAGCACCCGATTTATAATCTTTTGATTCTACTTAATTCTCAAATAATTAAATGAAACAAAAATTAAAAACAATGTACAAAAACTGGTAAGGAATTTTTTTTACTGCTAACATACGAAAAAATAAAAAATAAATGCAAAGTATAATTTCATTTATCAATTCAGCTGGTCCAATTGTGTAAATTAATTCATACAGTTAGTTTATCACATGATGATTATTTTTTATATGTTCTTATATACCAGCAGAGAATGAGAATTGTATGTAACAAATAGAATTTTTATTTTGTATAGCAAACCAACTCAAAGGTCAAGGTTAAAAGAGTTTTAAGTAAATCTCTTACTCTTGAATTAAATTTTTAGGTGACCTTTGACGAGAGGAAATTTCAGAAGTACAAAAATGCAAAAATTAGAAATGAGTTTCATTGAATATGAACACAGGAACTTAAGGCAAACATTTTTCATCACCTTTCAATGACATGAGAAAAGACTCATTATAGCTGTTATTTTTCATCTGACATTGTACTCTTCTGTGTATTGGATCGGAACAAAAGTTTATAGGTTTTTTTTTTTAATAGGTGGCTTAAACACATAATTGCGTTTCCCACACAACTGAAATTTATGTCATATATTGAAAGGTGACTTTTCAACACCTCTTTCTAGGTTGTGAATTTTATATGTTTTTAACAAATGAAGACGAAAGAATGAAAATTTAAAATTTCTTCCAATCAAATTTAATGGGTAAAAAAAATTCTTTGAATTTTGTTGTTTCATAAAACAAAAAACAAACTCATATCTTGTTACTAATGTTTAAACGGATAAATTATAAATATTAAAAATAGAAAGAAACTGATAGACTTTTCAGAGTATTGTAAACATTCTATCTTGTATTTAAATTGTTGCTTTTCTCAACCTTTCAGTTGTATTTGTAGATAAAAAAAAAAAAGAGTTAATATTCAGACAAAACAGAATTTAATGAATTAACATTATCTATTAGTAATATATTAGTCAACTTTTGTAAGTTCTTGAAAAATAAAATGTCCCAAATAATCTGATAGACTTCTAAATTTAATTTAAATCATTTGTTTAGGTCTAAATTTTTAATTTTATATTTACCAGGTATTATTTATCAAAGCAAATAGTTTAGGATTTCAGTATATACTGCAATTTTGATAATGCAAGATCGTATTTAAAAGCTTTTCATCAACTTTCTGCAAGACAGAGAATTTTGTTTTGAAAATGATAAAAACCTTCACTTTTATGCAAATAATCCATAGGTACTATTAACAAGTCAGTGAATTTAGTTGACAAGTCAGTGAATTTAGTTGACAAGTCAGTGAATTTAGTTGACAAGTCAGTGAATTTAGTTGACAAGTCAGTGAATTTAGTTGACAAGTCAGTGAATTTAGTTGACAAGTCAGTGAATTTAGTTGACAAGTCAGTGAATTTAGTTGACAAGTCAGTGAATTTAGTTGACAAGTCAGTGAATTTAGTTGACAAGTCAGTGAATTTAGTTGACAAGTCAGTGAATTTCAGTGAATTTAGTTGACAAGTCAGTGAATTTAGTTGACAAGTCAGTGAATTTGACAAGTCAGTGAATTTAGTTGACAAGTCAGTGAATTTAGTTGACAAGTCAGTGAATTTAGTTGACAAGTCAGTGAATTTAGTTGACAAGTCAGTGAATTTAGTTGACAAGTCAGTGAATTTAGTTGACAAGTCAGTGAATTTAGTTGACAAAGTGAATTCAGTTGAATTTGAATTTAGTTGACAAGTCAGTGAATTTAGTTGACAAGTCAGTGAATTTAGTTGACAACTGTGTTAGTTCTTTTTTTTTCTTTTTTTTATATAATTAAGTCATTTTTAATACATGACAAATTAAATTTGTCAAGAAGCTTTCAGATCACATTTCAAGAGTAAAATATGCTTTCACATTATTTTCAAAGCCTTCATTTTCCTCAGTTGGTTCATGGAGATGTGGCAGATATCTTCTCCAATATTGAAAGGTAGTGTTACCTGTTTTCCCTTTTGATTCTAAAGATGGGCTTCATTGTCATTTTGTAAATGGTGATAAACAAAAAAAGTGAGATGTGGTGGGCTTCTTGCTGCTTTATTGCTACTTCCATGGAAAGTGGTCAAACAAACTACATTCCTTGGTTGCGCCAGGTCTAACTTTCATAGCTAGGACCTGCCAAACCACCAACATTCCCTCTGTATTCCATTGTTGAGAAGTAAATTCCACTTGAACATCTTCCCATGAACCACTGCTCTGTGGAACTGACTCCTAAAAGGATGTTTCTCTGATCAGTACAATCTTAGCCTGTTCAAGTCAAGAGTTAACTGTTATTTTCCCCTCCTATCTGTATAAACAACCACTTAACATAATCCTCTACCTAGAGTGGCCCCAGGACCCTGTTCAGGGTGAAACTTTTTAAAAAAAAAAAAAAAAAAAATCAGACATAATAGATCAGAATGTGCAGGAACAGGAGATGACATTTTTTTGTTTTTTTTTTGGCTTCCATAGGGATGGAAGCCTTCTTTAAGGGACTCAATTTTGACAGAATCTGAGTGAATGAGCTTCTTCCAGGGTTTGGTGATTTACATGGTGTTCTTTTGTAGGTAGGGGAAGATAGCCCATCTATCTCTGACCGAGCCACTTGAACTGGTAAAGTGCCTTTTTGATGTTTTCATTCGAGCGGTCAATTATTTGATTTTTCTTTGACCGAGATCATATTTTTATATGCATAACAGAAGAAGAAAATTAAAGAGAAAAGACACATAATAATACATCAAAGAGGAAAAACAAAAACAAACAGCATTTTGACATTAATTGCAAAACAGTTTCATTTAAGAACCTAGCCAAAAGTTTGCTAAGGTGAAGTAATTTAAAAAGAAAATAAATATAGACATAAAAATGCCAGACAAATAAACTAATATTGGGGTTTCCTTGCTTCCTCTTAAAATAGATTAAATAATGGTCAAGAGAATTGATAGAAGAGGACAAACTTGGAACTTTGTGCCAACAAAAGATGAAGTGTCAAAAAGATAGTTTCTCCATTATTTTAACTACCTTATCTCCTGAGCAATGTTTGTTTCAAAAAGTGATGATTAGAATGGTAATAAAACCTAAATTTGTACATTTTCTTTGTTCTTGAGAATTGATAACAAAAATAATAAACACTCTTTCTTTACACTATTAGATTGTTTATTGGAATGGTTGAAAAAACATCAGCTAATTGCCAACTGATTTGGACTTTATAAAATAATGAGGATTTCCTTATAGTTGGTTCAAATGTTTTAATAATTTAGTAAATGTTTATAAATTTATGAATAAAAATTGTTGTTTTCTCATTTATTTCTTTATAAATTGGTAAATGATAAATATTGCATTAGTTAATACAATTGTATTAGTTTTTAGAATGTTGTAAATATAAAATTATTCTTGGAAATAAACAAGATTTTTGTTGTAAATTCTCAAGAACAAAAAAACAAATTCACTTTCATCATTTATTTAGATTTTATTATTGGGTTGGTGCATAATTATCAGGCGTTTTTGTAGGTGAATTATTTGTTAATAAAAAAAAATACTGTTTTGTTTACATTTTTTTTTTAATAAAAAATATTTTATTTTCAGGTTATAAAAATGCGTGTCAATAATCATACATTCTGATTAATCATTTGAAAATGTTATTGTTGAATTATTATGTTTCTTTTTTCATAATAAATATCATTTAAAAACGCCTGATAATTATGCACCAACTCAATACAATTCTGAGGTTTGCTTTTTAAAACAATAAACAAGGAATAAAGGCAGTTAAAATAATAGCGGTTGTCAATGGAAAAATGCCCTTTTGACACTCATTTTAGGGAAAGAAATGAAGAAGGAGAAGACATTAAATAACAACTTATCACACTAAAAAATAATTCCAAATAAGCTAAAGAAATAAGAAATAAACCTGTGGAGTAATAATATTCTGGTATGGAAGAATTTCAAGAGCTGATGACAGAAACAGTTAAAAAAAAAAAAAAAAAAAACCCAAACTAGAACAAACCTGCCTGAAGAATAGATAGCACATGACCACCAAGATGGGGGCTTGACCAAGACAAGCAGGGTCACCTGGCGGAAAGAGTCTGATGTTGAAAAATCTGAAACTCTTAATGAAGCCAGAAAAGTATTACTCATTTCTGAGCATTCAAAGAATGTATGTTATAACCTAAGAAGGGTTACTAAATGAGGAATAACCAAAACAGAGGTTGAAAATAAAATGGTAATCTTTATAACATCACCAAAATACAATACTCACCAGTAGCATGAAGTAGGTAAACCACTGTTAGTGTTGGACTACATAGCATATTACCCCGACTAACAACAGTGTCCAATATATTTTTAGTGTTCATAGGTACAGTATATAACAGTATGTTATGAATTCTAGCCTCCCTGCAAAATTTTCATAAAATTAAGATAATTTCCTGGCAAAGTTTTTCTCTGTAGTACCTAGACTTTATGAATTTAAGTGCAGTACTAGATTGGCAACAAGGTCTTATCATTTTACAATGGAAATGGCTTGGATGGCTTTTCTCACACTACTCACTTGTGGAACTCTCTTCTGGATTCTTGCTTTCCAGTAAAGTTTGATCTCCAAAATTTTAAATGAAATGTCAATCGTTAATTTCTGTTCTTTTATTGTCCTCTCTCTCCTTAATGTTTTCTTTTTCTCATATTCTTTTAGTCTCAGTAAAGCTTTGCACTTTAGTAGCTTTATCACCTTACTTGAGATGAAATTATTAAAAAAACAACAAAAAAAACTTGTTGACATAGGTCACTGGTGTTTATTTTCTGAGAATACCCTGGACAGAACATGTGAGCAATGAGGAAGTTCTAAGGAAAATGGGAACAAAAAAGAAACTTTTACTGAGAATCAGAAGGAGATGAAATTTCAGGGACACAAAGATGATGTGGAGAATTTGACACTCACAGGCATACTGGAAGGCAAGAGTGTAAGAGGGAAACAGTGAGTAACATATGTAATGAACTTGTATAAAATGGATGACACAACAACAATTGGGAAGAATAGTAAGAGGACAAAAATTGCTTCCAACCACAAAGGATAGGAAGTTAAATATGAAATTGATTCACAGTGAAAACTGTTAGTCTTTCCCCACTTTCTTTAATCTGATATCATCTAAGGTGGCACAAAGTCTCACACACAAAAAAGATGTGATTCTTATTCAAAAAAAGAGAGAATGTACAACCACTGAAACAACTACAACAGTGAGTGTTAATCTATTGAAATCCAATCTTTTTCTTTCTCTCTAGTTATTTTTCTTTCTTTCTTTTTCTCTAGACATCTCTCTTGGTGGCTTGATGTTGGCACAGCAGAGTAAAGAAGAGTAGCTTGATATTTAAATGTAGAGGAGATATTAGATGTACATATCTATGAAATGAAGTCAAGAAGAATCCAACATAATCCAGGTTTAATTTAATCAAGTGGAACATTATGATTTCAAACGTTGAGGTTGTAATAAAAATGAGGTCAGTGTAATAAAAAGCTATACTATAAATAAAAAAAACTAAAAAAAACTGCTTACACACACACAAAAACAACAAGGAGAAATAAATGAAAGGAATAAGTAGGAGGTAGCCATATTTTTTTTAACAAATAAAGAAAGCTATTTTCTGACAGGATTTCTTGAATATTCAGGCCAGTAGATGTAGTTGGATAAAAAAAAGATAATGTTTAATTAAAAAACAGTGCTTCTATTTGAATACAAGTATCCATAAAAAATAATATTTAATCTAAATGAATTAAAAATAATGTCAGATTTAATCCATTTCCTAAAATAAATATAGATATGTAAATAAATTGAGTTTTTGTGTTAAAATGAAAACAAGTCAGTAATAACTAGGCATTCAAAAATAAATTAAAAACTCAAAATATTTTACATATTTTTGGAAAATATTTTTTGTATGCATAATTTGCCCTATAAAAAAATAAAAATCTTTTTCATAATTTAAAGAAATATTTTACAAAAAAATTTGAAAACAAAAGTTTTTGACAATATTCTCAGATAATTGGCAAATAAATGTTGCAACCTCTATACTTGTCAAAATTAATTAATAAGTCAACAGTGCTTCATAAAATTTAAAAATGAAGTAACAATAATTATGAAGAAAAAGCAAATAAATAAAAAGAAGCAAAATTTCCAATTAATAGTGAAAAAAATATTATCGACAATGCTAATCCAACCTGCAGAAATTGTTTACTCATTATTCACTTAAAACTAAAAATCTTTCCCTGGATTATTTTTTTTTTGTCCAATGGAGCAAATAATGACTTTTTTATTATGTAATTAATTAGAGACTATAGAAACTTGACTCTTAATATTAAAGGCTGATTGATAAATAACGTTAAAGTTATAAGACACGTTCACGGTTAAGAAGGACAAAGAAAAAAAGAAACATAACATCAGGAAGAGGCAGTTGAAATTTCTTGGGCACATAATGAGGAAAGAGGGATTGGAAAATCTGATAGTCATTAGGACAGAGGAAAACAGCGCATAACATACTTGACGGGTTTGTTTGAGTAAAAGAACAGGGTTTGGGAATAATAGCAAAAAGATAATTTAGAACTACAAGGAACAGGAGGATAGGGAGGGTCATGATCGCCTACGTCCTGAATGGACACAGCACATGAAAGAAAAAGAATGAAGACTGGTGTTAGTTAAAATGAAGTAAATTTATTTCTCTTTAAAATTAGAAGTTTATTTTTCATCATAAATTTTTAGTTTTAGACTTAAAAAAAAAAAAAAAAAAAAAAAAAAAGGCTCTTCATCAGACGTCTCTTCAGTAACAAAAGAAAGCAGCAATTCTCTCAATGGAAATGAAAGTGTCCTGACATGCCAATGATAGTTTGCCCTTGATTGATTTTGAATTTCTCGAATATTCCCCTCAAAAATCTAAAGGACCAAGTTCTGTCAATATTGAACTTCTGAGAACCATTACTGAAAAGTTCTAAGCAAACCGCCTGAGAATTAGCAACACATTTCAATACAAATCACACTTCAATTATAAAACACCTTCAATCATGAACTTGAAAGAAATTATCTAAAATTTTTGTTCTTGTAAATTGTACTGAATGGTTCCCATTATCATCTGACAGTTTAATCAACAAATTGTCATTGAAGTAGACTTGCTACCGAACCTTTCCTGGGTAGAATCAGTATGGATTTCATTTCACTTCAGGAAAAAAAATAACATCAAGACAGGCACAATCTTTAAGATTTCACAATTTGATTAAAGAAAGCTCTTCTTAGTCTTCTTACTTAAAAACACGTGCAACAGAAATTAGGTGAACACAAAAACTGATCCTTTAAACACGAAATTGAAACATTATTTTAAAATTTAAAAACAGCTGAAATGGAAATTAAAATAACCGTCCATATAGGTAATTTTGATAAAATTGGTCCTGCTTTTCGTGACAAATGATATTGTCATCAATAACGTGGAGCTTTCGTTAGAGGCAAAAAAAAAAAAAAAAAAAAAAAAAAAACATACTTGGTGTTTGCAAAATCTTTTCGTACATAGAAATTTTTTCATTTATGTTTTTATCAGTTTCTTAAAAAAAAAAAAAAAAAAAAATAACGGAACACTTAGCATTTCTAATTCCAATGAATGTATTGTCGAAATCCAAGCTATCATTTTAAAATTTTAAGCAAGTTCCTTTTCAATACGTCAACAAATTTAATTCCAATCCTCAACTAATAACATTGCAAGTTAGGGAAAAATAATTTTAGTTCACGATAATAAGATAAACAAAATTTCCTTCAGGTAACAAAAATAAAAAAAAAAAAGAAAAAGCTAAAGTGACAAAATGAAAAATCTAAAAGATCTCATACACAGTCTTTCTACACTATGAGATCTTTTATTAACACTTACTGTAAAGTTGTTTTGAAATGACCCCCAGATCATGTGAAGAAAGGGGGGGAAAAAAAAAAAACAAATGTTAAAAACTTTGACTTTCATCTGGTACACATTATTACACAATTATTGAGAATGATATCTAAAAACACTAAAACTTAAGCAGAAAGAATAATATATAGAAACATTTTTGTGATATGATGACGTGTTTCTATTGTCAGGGGACATTTTTTTTTAAAAAAAAAAAAAAAAAAAAAAAGGTAGTGAAATGTCACAGAGAATCAGTCAATGTTTGAAAAGAAAAAACAGAAACGTGCATGGCAAGCTTCTGAAATTCCGTTTGTGGTGAATGCCTTTCAAAGACACGTGCGCTGACTGCTAAAAAAAAAAAAGTCTTAGAGAGAAAGACAGTAACGTAACGTAACAGTATGCGTAACTTTTTTTATTGTTACATAAATATTTTTATGAAGGACATCCTAAGGTATTTTTTTTTTTTTGCAAAATGAAATAGACACAAAAAATTCGTTTTTTCAAATACAGATTTAAGAACATAAACAGATTTTTTTCGCAATCGCTTTTTTTTCTCCCAGAAAATTGTTTTTTTTTTAGCTACATTATTTATCTCTTGTAAAAGTTTTAAAAAAATAAATGCTGCAATCAAATTTCTTAAATTAAGTTGCATTATGAGAGAAAAGGGAAATTATTTCACTACAAATACATTCTGAAAAAAAAAAAAAAAGTCAATGTTTTGTCAGAGAAAAAAGACCGAAAATTGTAGAAACAGTTTTTTTTTAGTGATTCTCATTTATTCAAGAGTTAATTTGAAATAAACGATCAGACAACCTGTGAACATAAATAGCAATATGTTTCTGTCCAATATCATAAATTATAAATTGTAGTTTTTAATCAGTAGAAAAGAGAATACTGTCGATTTAATTCCAAAATATTCATGATGAGTAGTAGTATTATTAGTATTCATGTTGTCCCGAGGAAAAGAAAATCCTTCTAGTAGCCTTCAATCACCTACTAATGAAATACAACTTTTAAAAATCTGTTCTGCAATCTTTTTCAAATCGATAATTAAAAGGCAGGTTTTTATAATAAAACCTTTGAAAATCGTTAATGCGTAAAATTAAATGTAAGAGCAAGTAAAATCTCCTTTCCTTATATAACTTATATTGGCTGTTACATCTGGATCAGTGAATTATTTAACAACTATGAAATGATACAATTACAAAAAAAAAATAGGTTAAACAGATATCTATAAATCCTTTCAAAGACGATAACTGATAATTTGCACAATAAAATAAAGCGTGGAATATGAATATTAAACTTACATGACTATAGACAGCAACCCTTAAGACAGAAGCCATGTTGTTGTTTTTTTTTCTGTGTGAGAATGAGAAAGCGTGACAAATACATTAGCGTAATCTGATTGGCTAATATTGACCTGACCCCCTTTTCAAACAGAAGTAAAGTAACATACAGTCTAGTACTTTTACAATTTTTCTTTAGAATTGTTAGCTAAAGTTTTCTCAGAGAAATATCTTTTTCAATTTCGGAGATGATAAATTATCATTCTATTCGAACTATTGTCAAATACGACAAACAATCAAAGTTTGAATTCAGTGATAGAAAAGTGTTGTAACAATTTTTTTTTGTTTTTTTTTATTAATAAAACTAAATAAAAATGTCTTATTAAATTTTTATATAATAATTGCATTTTTATTTTTTGTACCCATCCTTTACTTTACATTTTTTTAGTGAAATTGAGACACACGATGCTTTTTCAATCTCATGGATTATTCATAATCATATTTTTTTATTCAGAATAAAAATTATTTCGTACTTTACAGAAAATTTCAAAATACTAAAAGAAGAAAACACTGTGCAATAATCACGAAAATTAAATTCATTACGAATTATTTAAGAAAAAAAAGTTTTAAAATTTTAAAAAAGGGTAAATTTGCACATAATGCCCCAGTGACAATTTAAAAAAAAAATTATTCCTGATGTAAAATCGCCTGATTATTCCAAAAATAGCATTAAAAATTGGCGGAAATCTACCCTTTATTGATAATTTTATTTGGGTCCCGGTTAATGCGCGAAAGTTCACTGCTCTCGATAATTTGTCACTGAGACATTTAATACCCCAGTTATGTAAAAAAAAAAACATTCAGAATAAGTTCACAAATTTCTTCAACTTTCTTTCACTGACACTCAACCAGCTTTAGTAGTGCATGTACCTCTCAAAAATCTATGTTCCTTGACTTTACCAACCATCATAAAGTACAGAGTTGTTCCAACACAATAAAAGTAAAACCTTGCATAAACATCAGACAGCAAGAATCTTACTTGTTAGCAGACTGGGTACCACTGTGCATTCTTTGCACATTTCTAGTACTATTGTACAGGGTGGTCCTAAAGTCTTGTCACCCCTACTAGCATCGTCCTCTTTCGAGGAGCTAGTTTGCCGAATCTTGCAGTGAAGTTGTCACACATCCTCCATGCTTTTGTTAGAATGCACACGATCATGTGTCCATACACTTGCAGGCAGCCTCTTTCAACCACCCGAAATAGAAAACTGTTATGTATGGGGTAACAAGACTTTCGGACCACCCTGTACTTAGCCCAAGACCTTGATGCAGACTCATTGCCAGAGTATTTCGAGTGGAGGAGAAGCTTTTATTAAATCAGTAAGAATTTGTACACTAAAAATTAGTTCACATCATTTATAAAAAATTTACTTTCCTAGCAACTCCAAGTTCTTGTACCAGATGCAACACTTTAGGGCAAAATGTTGTTTTAGAGAGAAGTAGAGTAGACGCATCTCGTCTTCCTTTACGACAAGATAAATTGTTGAATTGATTTTATTGATGAATCTGAGATGTTTAACAGAAAGAACAATATTGGAAGAGTAGTACATCAAGAATGGATTTTTGGACTTTACGATGTGGACTCACAAAAAGCTAGTTAACCCCTGCTAGGAAATGCACTATTCCTGTTATAATTTTCACCATCACAATCTTACAAATATATAACAAGTATTCATTGGTCAATCAACTTCAATCTAGCTTGCTGATTGGTCAGTTCCGGCCAATCAAACTGCCTGCACGCAACCAATCTGTTTTCCCGCTCAATATGCTGGGAGCCTCCCACGTGGTACATGACCATTATATAAACAGAACACGTGTAAGCTCCTTTAGTAGTTTCTTTTCATTCATCTTTCTCGTGCACGTCTCATTCCTTGCTACCAAGTACCAAGATGTAATTTTCAAGAACTCCTGTCTTAACCATTGCGGTCAGACATTAAAGACCATTACCAACATTCATGCAAGTACGAACTCTGAAATCTTTTCTGAACTTTTACCAACTTTACAACTCCCAATTCCAAACATGCTCAGCTAAAGAAACTTTATTCTTCTAAATTACAGTTTAATATTACTTCCTCTTAATATGAACTCAGGTACAACTATTACCTAATCAAAGGGACATGACTCTGTCCTACCTTTTCAGTTCGCATGCATGTATATCAAATATTAATAAATTCAATTGTTATGTTTTGAAATCATTCCGTTCAGTTTTGTATTTTATACTATGTGCTATTTACGTCAAATATAAATTGCATTGTGTCCACGCATTGTACTTAATCCCACCTTTCCTAGCCAAAGTTAAATATTGGTAACACTATCACTACAACGATATTGATTTTAAAAAAAGGGCTACTACCTGGTGCATGTTGCTGACAGAAGTATGGAAACTTTACTTCCAATTGTGCAACAATGTGTTGCTACTTGTGTTATGGATGGGCCGCTTACATTGGGTTAGCTACGCTTGGGTTTCAGCATTTAGTTGTCAACCATAATCAGAATTTTCTTGACCCAATGATGGGGGCCTGTACTAATATAGAAGCATTTAGGCAAGACTAAAAGTCAAGAAATGAATAAAGAGAATTGTTCATATGAAAATGGTCACACGTGGATGAGGAATTTTATAGAATTTTTTTTTTTAAAGTTCAAGGCTAATAATGTTTGGGAGAATATAGACACTTTTTTGAACATATATCTTTAGCATCCTGCTACCACTTTTCTATCAATGTCAATTTTTATGCAATTCTGTGCAAAAAGTGGATCACAGAGCCTTGATATTTTTCTCACCTCTCATTTATTCTTAATAATTTGCATTATTCTTATATAAATATTTTGTTGTTGTTTTACATCATTTATGAGCCTTGTGCCATGCATCTAAATGCCTGTGGAGAAGTGAAATTTTATACACGCAGCCAACCTCATATGACTAAAAATAGCTTTCTGATTAATTTTTTAAACTTTTTTTTCACCTCCGCAACATATTGCAATATGCATTTTAAATATATTACTATATTTGGTTTTAAATTAATATTGTCACATGAATGCACTTGAATTAAAATTTAAATTTTTAGGGGGTTTGTCTAATAACATTCCATCAAACTTAGTTGGAAAAAACAGCAAATCACGATAATAAGTGCAAAAAATTAAAAAAACAAGATGACCACTGAGTAAAATTTTTAGGAAAAAACATTTATTTTATAATTTACAAATAAGAAAAGGTACAATTCAAGGGTTGCACAAAAATTTCCTTTTGCATGTCTATTTCAACAAGATAATAATTACCCAGAGATACGAGAAAAAATGTGTTACAATTTGTTTGATAAAGACACAGATTCAAAGACAAAAAAACCCCCTAAAAATAGAGAAACTTGGAGTAAGCAATAACAAAATTGCACAAGGCAGAAATTTCAAAATGCACCCACCTTCGTTCTTAAAAGACTCAAGCGGGACGTCTCAGCTCGAAGGGGTTTTGTGTTTTCAAGTTGTTTTCTTGAGGGCCTTTGGAAGTATTTTGGCACAAAGTTATCCAGTGAGTTCTTTCAGCTTAGATTCTTCTCAGGAAGGCACAGAAAGGACTTTCAGTTCTGAAGTAGAAATCCACCTTGAATCTCTCCACTGTGGAAAATTTGTCCTGGCTTTTCCACATGAAAGGGTTACGGTTAAAAAGTTGACAGAATCGATAAAAAAAGTAACAACAGCTTGAAAGTTTAGAGTGGACAATTCTCTCTTTTAGGCAGAAGATAAAAAACTCAAACTCCTACTAGGATTGTAACAATAGAAGAAAATGTTGATTTGCATACACAAAAAGAAAGGTAAAGGGATATGCACAAATGAGAGAAAGAAAGGGGGAAGAAAAAGTGTTCATATAAAGGCTTGCTCAAACTATTTCTCTGGGCAAGTAAATTGTTCTTAAGGGGTTAACACTCACATAGATTTCTTTAGAGCTTATGTTGAGGAGGAAACAGTGGGGAAATCCATAGTTTGTAGTTGAGTGTGTTCGTAGGCTGATGACAGGAATTTCTAGGTGCAAAGAAGCAGATCTCGATTAGTTTTTAGGGCCAATGTTCTGTCTTTAGAGCCCGGCATGTAGATTTCTTCCTTGAAACAGATTTCAGAGAAGACTGGTGTTACTGTCACCGACCTGATGTTATCACAGATGATGTCAATTACTCACTGCTAAAGCGGCATATATTCTCTGTATTTATCGAGATTAGAAGGCTCAGAAATATCGGGAACTTTTCCCTCTGCTATACACTTTCCCAGCCATCTCATTCGTCAGAAAATATATTCTTATCTCTGATAAGAATCAAAGGTTTGGGAGTTGGTTTTTGGAAGCAAAGGTCCAACAAGTAGTGAGTGTTATCCCCCACCCCAACTTTATGGTACCATGGTCAGGGCAAGGGTGGTCAAATTCCTTTTTATATATTTCCAGCTCTCTGGATTGGTCAGAAAATATATTGTTATCTCTTATAAGGATCACAGGTTTTTGGAAGTCAGATACTTCTCCAAGTATTAAAAAAAATGAATCCACAACTAATCAAACAATTTTGGCGGTATCAACCAATTGAGCCTAAAAGGCTCAAAAAAAAGCAACAATTTACAATACAAACTGTTATATTCCGTGCTAATAGGAATATATACTTGACAAACACGGTGGATAAATAAGTAAAGGTTTATTGTAAAAACCAATACAATAAGAAATAAGGTAACAGTTATATGCACGATCATCGCAAGTCAATCTAGTAGTGATTGCTACTATTGGAAGGTCGGTAGTTCTCACATAAGTCTGAGTCGTACTCAACAAATCCCAGTTGGAATATTTAGTCAAAAGACTAAGAACTTTTTTAAAAAAGAGATAAACAACTTTTGTAGAAAACTGTAGAACAAAAACAGATATTCTGATTAAATAAAATTGCATATTGATTAAATGAAAGTGTTTTTTGTCATTCATCAAAATACAAGATTTCCTATGATTCAACCTAATATAAACAGTGGAGTCTGTGTAAAAAATAACAAATTCCCATGAAAAAAAATCTAGAGTTAATTAAAGTTGTAAGAATAATCTCCTGCCCAGTTGTCTTTTTGTTTGCATACCTCTTTCTACCTTCCATCAGCCTGGCTGATGCTAACCCCCAAGAGAGTGACTCATTGTGCCTTTTCAGGTTAAGATTCTCAACTGAAATGAAGTGGAAAGACTATGTTGAATCTTTAGCATCCCACTAACACTTTCTTATCAATGTTGAATTTTGTACAAATCTGTACAAAAAAGAGGATCAGAAGCTTACCCAGCTTCATACAGATTTTCAGGAAATATCAACTTCTAATTGGTCAATAAACACACAAGTGGGCGTTGCAATCCACCTACATACAAATATTTTTCCAGCATGTGACTAAGTCAAGTTTCCTGCCATTTTTCTGGGAGCCTGTCACGTGATTACATTAATTATAAATAGCAGATGCAAGCTTGCCCACTCTCTCCTCTTCTCTTTTCCTGCAAAGATGTAACCTTAAAGGTCTCCATCTTGACCATGTGTGGTCAGATGTTAAATATATATTCACGCATACATGTATGTATGAAATTTTCCAAACTACATTACAAACATACAGAACATTTCCAAACAAGCAACAAGAACTTTTCTCTTTGAAATACTCTTCTAAAGCTAAAGGTTTATTCAGTATTTCTCAGCTTTATAATTCATTGAACATGAGCTCGGATAAAAATATTTCAATTCCATCAGTAAAAACTTTAATTCAGTCAAAGGGACATAACACCAACAAAATAGTAACCTCTATGCATGTACAGTGTAACCCGGATATAAGAGACCCGGATATAAGAGAAACCCGGATATAAGAGAGATTTTCTCTGGTCCCAAATTAGAGCCTGTGTTAATGTATATAAATTAGACCAAACCCGGATATAAGAGAAACCCGGATATAAGAGACTTCTTCTCCGGTCCCGACAACTCTCTTATATCCGGGTTACACTGTACATCATTACACAAAAATAAATATAAATGTTGTTATAAATAGTCCTATATATTAACATACAACAACAAATCCATTGCCTGATCGGCTGCCAAGAAGGTTGGTTCACTGTGTCATGCTAGACAATTTTTCTCTCCAGAATCTATTTTACTTATCTATAAGTTTACCATTTGTCCATGCTTAGAATATTGCTGGCCAAGCAGAGGTGAAAAAAACTTGGAGTGTTGAGTTACTAAAGGGACATAATTGAAAATGAGATATCCAGAAAAGGCATGACACAGGAAACTAGCACAACCTACTCCAGTGGACAAAATAAAGGTTTCAATTCAAAGTTCCAACATATATCACCTGAAGAAGGCCAGAGCATACAACAGCCGAAATGTTGTGATTATGACAATAAAGATTAGGAAAATAGTCCAAACAATCTAAATAGTGTAAATAGTTGCAATACCTCATCTTGGAAATATAAACAGATGATAAATAAATTCTCCTTTTCACTTTGACAACACCTCATCTCAATTGTCATAGGTTACTTTTCATTCTTTTTCTGTTAGTATCAGTTAATGTATCCTAGACAATACACTGAAACAAGGCCTTTTCATATTCATTGTTACTGTAGGCCCTGAAATAGGATAAATCTGTACATTAGAAGGCAAAGAAACATCATAGAGGCTCTGCCCTGTGGGCTCATAGTCAGAGTCCTTTGCTATTGTTAAATGAAACTATAAGATTTAAGTCAGTCATTTGAGAAGAGGAAGGTGACAGGTGTATTTCAAGAGAAACTAACAATTTTCATAGGTTTATTGATTTAAAATGATATTAATCGCATTTTTTTGTTTTCCAGGTCAACTGACAGCTTGTTTTCTCAAGCATGATTTCTGCAAAGAGGTAAACACAATGAATTAAATTTCTAGTTCTATCTTGATAAAGTATTTAAACATTCAAATTATTGTGTCATAACTCCTTTTTCAATTCATGTTACAAAATACACCTCTCTGTCTCTGTCTGTCTGTTTGTCTGTCTCTCTCTCTGTCTGTCTGTCTGTCTCTCTCTCTCTCTCTCTCTATATATATATATATATATATATATATATATATATATATATATATATATATTTAGTTGGATTGATGTGAGTTTGTGACCCTGATTAATTTTTAAAATTTTGGTTTATAGAGTTGTGTATATTGGTGTTTTTATGGAAGTGGGAGGGAAAAATTGTCGTTGTGACACCATCATACTTACGCAAAAACATACATACACACCTGTACACACACTCACGCTTTTGTGATCACACAAATATAACAAACTGATTATATATTTTTAAAATTTTGGAAAATAATAATATATATATATATATATATATATATATATATATATATATACACATATACACACACACACACAGTGGTGTTTTATAAAAAAAATGGGAAGTGGAGATTTTAAAGTTTTTGAAAATTGTAAAAGCAAAACTGAAAATGACACCATTTGCCTTTATTTTTATCACATTGTTTTTAAATAACAGACATACATACTAACGAATTCCTTTCAGAGATGAAACACATATTATTCACATATATATATATATATATATATATATATATATATTGTCATCCACAGACAGACACACACACACGCATGCACCTCTAGCTAGGGATTGCCTGAATTGGCATCTGGAGCTCACACAGGCAGTGTATCTAAAAAAAGCAAAACTGAAATGACCCAATCATCACATTTGCCTTTATTTTTTATCATCATTGTTTTTAAATAACAGACATTGTATCAGCATTTGTTAAAACCATTATTAGCCATGTCTGATACTTTTTAGTTAAGTCTCAAGAATATAGTTTCTTTTCCAGAGATGTATGAAACATGTATTATTCAAGAGTTTTTTTCCATGTATATATATATATATATATATATATTGTCATCCCCAGACAATAATATAAAAGGCTAAAAAAACACTAATATTCCATGGTTATATTTTATTACATTGGAATCGAAATAATCAAATCTCTTCTGTTCTTATATTTTATTTTTTATTTTATAAGGGATCCAAGGTCTTTTCATCAGACATATATATATATATATATATAAATTATATAAAAAAATTTAATATTGTATATATATATATATATATATATATATATATAGTTCTTCTCTTGCACTTCTCAGATTGTGAAACTAAATTTCAAAAGGCTTCTTGACATAGGATTAACAGGCTCCAGTCAATTTTATCTTCAAAAAATTTAAATGCGATGTCAATCATTATCTTCTGTCTTTTAATTCTCTGTTCAAAAATTTAAATTTATTGTTCATTATCTTCTTTTTTAATGTTTTTTTTTTTCTCATATTCTCTCACACTCAGTAACCCCCTTGCATCTGAGTAGCTTTATTGCTTTGCTTGGGGGTGAAGTGATTAAAACGAATCTTTTTTTTTTAAATATAAAATAAAATAAATTCTCTACACTGAGACAAGAAAGGAAAGCAAGAAGAAAGGACTAATTATTAACTGTGAGAAGACAGAATGTATGATTATCAGCAAGAGAGATAACCCAATGTGTGAGCTTCAAAATGAAGACATCAGGTTTTTCCATTTTGGTAGTAACAGATGGTGGAAATTATGACAAAATCATGAGGTGCTCTGGAATAGAAAATATATCTTTCAGAAACTAAACAAAATATTAAGAGACAGAAAGTTTTTTTAGAAACAAAGAAAAAAATGCTGAATTGCAATATCATATGGCATCTGATATGCCAGTGAACTGTGGATAATTTATTTACAGTTGAAGAAGGGATGTGAAGTGACAGAGAAGTGGTTCTGCTGATGGATATTAAGTATATCATAGACTGAACATATCAGCAACAAGGAATTTCTTAAGAAAATGGGAATGAAAAGGACACTTATACTAAAATCAGATGGAGACAGCTGACATTTATGTGACAGATGAAGAGTAAAGAAGACCTGGACAATTTAATGCTCACAGGATATACTGAAGACAGGAGGAGCAGAGTGAAATAATGTGACCTTTCTAACAAGTTTACATGAATGGTAGTATGGGGATACAGAATGTGATTATCTCCCTTTGGTGAAAATAAGTCACATGGGTCACACGGTGGCCATTTAGTGACATCACTCCATACAGTGACAATAGCAGCAGTCAATTTCAGTTTTGTTTACAGCAACTGCAAGGTTGTGTTTTTTAGCCTGGGACCCTCATGACCTGGGCAGAGGCTAAATCTGCCTCCCCAACAGATTTAGAATTATTTATATCACGGATTTAATAATGCCCCTGAAAGGGGGAAATATAAATGGGAGAATAAACCTTTCATCCATAGCTCTTTTCCATTACAGCAGTGTGAGGACAAACAGGTAGGATTAAACATTCCTTGGAGCTATAAAGGACAGGAAGTTGTAGAGCATCATTATTGCCCACATCCTGATTGTTTAAGGCACAAAAGAAGAGTAATTTCTCTGGCTACTGACTCAATAAACTTTGTACACAAGATATAATTTTGCTACCAAATTTCTTTGCATTCTAAGTTAGGCTTCATTGGAGGACCTTTGTGATTTATAGTATGTTATTTATTTATTTATCTGTGGTAAGGAATACAGAAGAATACATTTACCAAAATTATCACCTCAGAAAGCTACAAAAATATTTAATAAATTTCATTTTAAAACAAAACATTTACATATTTTACAATTTAATTAATTGCTAAAAGACGGAATTCTATGCAGACTGACCTCGTATTTATTTAACACCATAGTTTTTCTTTTTTTAATTAAAGTTCTCTGCTGGAAAAGTAATTTGCATTTTTCTACTTTATTAATGGATTATATTTGTGTAATAAAATAAATGCAGAGATTTTCATAGATTTAGTGAAAAAGATAATTCAGTAAAGAAGACTTATCTCCCTTGATTATCCCCAGCAACGACCGAGGCAACCATAACAACATGGATGACTTAGACATCGGCGAGACGAAAGCCAGAGTAAGATATTTATCATTTAATCGGATTTTTATGGGATAATTTAATGATTTATATAATGTATATCTATCATATGTGTGCATGCTTTAATAAGCAAATTTTAAGTAAAACAACAATTTTCATTTCTTACTTTAATTTTTAAGAAGTGTTCAGAAAGCAAAAAGGAAAACAAAAACTTCATAAATTTGTTATTTTTGGATTATTTTGTTTAAACTTAACAATTGTTTCTAGTCAGTATCAAAAATATAATTAAAACATTCGTATGTCATTTTTACACAAAAGTTAAAGGAATTATTTAGTAGCGATTATAATTTTTAATTTTGATAAAGAAAGACTATACAAAAAAAGTCCCTCCAAAATTATACATTGCAAAAAAAAAAAGTTACTATGTCATCAATGCAAGATGAAAAGAAAGGATTAATTTAACTGTAGACGTAATTACTTTTATATAACGTGCCCCTTCAGGACGTGAATGGTCATGGCTCTCCATGACTTCCTGCTTTTCTTGCACTATTTTTAATTTTGAACTTTTATAACTCTTCTTTGTTTTTGTTGTGTCAGCCATTCGTACAAACTTGTTAAGACTTAACATTAACAAGTAGATTAATTGTTTTTCCCCCATCTTAATTGCCTTCATTACGTCCTATGAGTGTTAAATTCCCTATGCCTACTTTCCTCATTATGTACCCTAAAAATTTCTAGTTGTAAGTCTTGTTCATATTTTCCTTAAAACTTCCTTAGGCTTATGGCCACATCACATTGAAACACCAGTTCCCATACTATCACTGAAGTTAAGCAATTTCGAGCTTGGTCAGTACTTAAATGGGTGACCACTTGGGAATACCAGGTGCTGGAAGCTTGGATGTGCAGGTGGTGCAATGGATAATGGCTCAGAATTGTTAATCAAATACCTGAGTTCCACTTCCAGTTGGGTTTGTTATATTCACTTATGCCTTGGGAAAAGTATGATTCCACCTTTTCTCCTCCAGCTATGGAGTAATTAGTAAGATGTGTATCACTAAATCATTATTATCTCAAAAAAATATTCTTACAATCTAAAAATATTTTCTGACTTTAAATAACCTGCAATAGGTTGATAAGCCATAGAAAAAGGGATGAATGAATCAACCAATTATTAACACTTCCTTGTTATTGATATGTTCAACCCATGGTATTCTTATCATCTATTTAAAAAATTACCTCTCTGACATTGTGAGTACATTGTCCAGCATTTACTGTTATATAGGAGATTAAATATTATATAGCAGTTCAGCACTCTTTTGTTTTTTTTGTTTCTAACAAAATTTTCATATCTCTTAATACTTTCTTTCTAAAAAGCATCTTTCACTACTATTCTAATGCATTGTCAGATTTCTGTCACGTTTTCTATTGTCTGTTACTACACTACTCAGATAATTACATTTCTGTATCTGCTTGATTTTGACATCTCCATTATGTAGCTTACATCTTGAGTTGTCTCTTTTGGTAATAACCAAGCATTCAGTTATCTTACAGTTGTGATGACGTCCAATGTTGTGTGTATTGGCATGTACACCCAACTCGCTATGTGCACAAGTTTGTCTTCTCAGCCATGATCGCTTTCAACAAAAATGGAGACAATTGTTTGTCAAGACTCTCTGGTTGGGACGTAGCAACAATACAATTTCTTACTTAGCCGGCTATCTTTCCCTTCGGCTGAACTGCTATCTTCATTAGCCTCTGGGCTCGGTGACTCCTGATTTCTCACTACCAGTCCTTCTGTCACTGGTCACTAGGCTGCTTCAATTCTTCTAGTCTCCTACCTACTCCTCTCATGGCTGGACCCACTTTTCTCCTGATTTCCTGTCTCTCTCTGCTTGTATGGATAATACTGGGGTTCAATCCCCCCATCCAGAAGTGTTGAGACCACTCCAAATCTACATAGGTGGTCAACTCTTTGAAAGAATACTTTTATGACAATCTAAAATCATTGATAAAATCTTTGTTTCCCAATTCAAAAGCAGCTGTAGACATGAATCCCCCAAAACACTGACACTTAATTTTACTCAAAGATGGACCGGAGTCAAAATTCCTACAAAACTAAGTGGACTTAAAAGGAAAGAATTTATTTCCTTATCTTCTAAAGATGTGTGAGAAATCATATTGTTACACAGTTAATAGTTTTTTTCTTCTAGCATCCCTTTACTACTTTGTTTAAGAATAAAGAAAACAGCAACCAGCGAGTAAATTCAAGCTCTCCTAGCTGGTATTTCAACTTTGAGTCGTTCCTTCTTGAGTTCTGTCTCAAAATCACACTAACAGACTGTTCTTGCCGCCAACCATGAACGTCACTCGAAGAACTTCCCCACTGGGAAAAAAGTGGTTGCTTTTATATTTGTCCATATACCCATAATCCCTTGCGTCTTCATGTGATCCCATAATTCATTGCGTTCCTGTCCCATAATGCATTGCATCTTTATTGCATAAAAATACAATGCAAGTCCCCTCTCATTCTTTTACGTTATCTGACCGAGGACGGATTACGGCAGAGCGGTAAGTGCTTTTTTCTCCCTCATTTCAACTGCAGTAGCTTTACATGCTAAGCAAATACGGGCTCTTTTTTGGCAGGGACAAGGCAAGTTGTGACCAGTTGTGCTCGTCCCAGTTTCTGTCTCATGTCCGCCACACTCCCCCCTGATCTCCTGATCACACAGATGACAGTGCGGATACAGTCTTTTGTTCTGGGTGCTCCTCTGAAGGGGGATTGGTTGAACTTCTTCATCAGAGGAGCTCTCATTAGACACGTCTCGATCTATTGGTAAACTACCGCTATCGGAGTGATTGGTTGTTGAATCCAACTCTATGTATATTGGCTGTTCACTATCCTCCATGTCTTCTTCGTCAATTGTGGGATTTGAGCCCAAAAAAGGGTGCAGGTCTCTAACATGACGAGGCGTTCCATCGACCCACACTGACTGCTGACTCACCACCTCAGTTACACGTCCAGTTTCAAATTTGGTTGTGCATTTAGCACGTGGTGTCTTAACCCAGACAATGTCCCCTTTCTTGTATTCCCCTTCGGTTATTTGTGATTCAGGCGGGGGCATCGCGTCGATGCCTCTCACCCGGACGTGGTATGTGTGCAGTACATCAGCTGGTGCCATGGAAGGTGAAAGGTTGTCCTTAGGTGTGACGTTATGCCAGTAAACCGCTTCCAAGACTGAACAATTTTTCCTGGCCGCTATGGTTTTGATGCTTCTGTGGTTGCGTTGCACAATGCCATTTCCAGACGGCACGTAAGTGCACCGGAACCTCAAATGCACGCCCCAGCTGCTTACAAATTCCTTAAATTGTCTGCAAGTGAACGTGGTGTCATTGTCAGTCAGTATTTCAGTCGGCAGGCCTCGTTTGTAGAAGACTGTCTCCAGCTGACGAATGACACCAGCAGAGTCTTGCCATCTCAGTGGCCGCCATACTGCAAAACGGGAGGGACCACAGTCAATGAGCGTAAGAAAATGGCTACCATTGTAATGGGTCATGTCCATTGCTAACCTGCTCCAGTTTCTTCTCACACTCAAATTTCCTTTTTTCCAATGCACTGGTGCTGGAGCGATCGATTGGCAGGCTTCACAGGTTCTAACGACAGATTTTATCAGTTCCTTAGACACCGTTGAATCTACGGTCCTAGCAAAGTACATTGTTCTTTTAACACCTGGGTGCCCACTCTGCTGGTGGATGTGGGTCACCTGACGTTTGTTTAACTGGCTTGTTGCAGTGGCACAACTCACTTGCACCGGTTCTCCTCCTTTCTTGTGCATCTCCAACCAGCATTGCGGCACTCTGGTGAGGCTGTCAGCGTGGTTCTGACAAGATTTTTACCAACGTCACAGTCATAGTCAGTGTGTACTCCTCCACCAAAGCTCGCAGTGTCTCTAAGCACCGCCTCATCAGCATTTCACCCGCCACCTTCGTGTTCACGCGCGTCTTTTCTGTCAGGGTGTCAGACACCCACCGATGCACACATACTGAATCGGTGACCACATGCATAACTGGTGCCTGCCACTGCAGGGCAAGATTCACGCCCTTGATCACCGCATCAAGCTCAGCAAGATTAATGTGTTAGGCATCATTGGTTGGACGCAACCAGCAAGCATCTTCCACAATGCTCCCATTCACCTCTAGTGCTACTCCCGTAGCCACAGAGCTTGCATCCTCCCAAACTGTCATTTCATTGCCGTTCACACACCAGTCTCCACCGACAGGATCTGATTCCCGCACTCTGGCCACTGTTTCCTCCAGCATACGTCCAAGAGGGGCATCCTTTATCTCGTCATCCCATCCTTTGGTTAGTGTACTTGCATAACGCTTAATAAATGCAGTTGCCACCCTAAGCCAACCGCACACAGGAAATGACCCACGAGTTTCCCACACAAAGGAAAATACGTCAAGCGGGGTCACCATTTGAGCAATTTCTGGAACCTGACCTCCCCGCTTTCATCGAAGGGAGTTGCTTTCTTCCCAGACTTGCAGACCCAGGACCTTAGTTCTGTCTCTTAATCTTTACAGACTAGCCCGTAATCTGCAAAATGCTGTCTTACATGCGCTGCAGAAACTAGGCCTTCATTTATGAAGATATCGTCGACGTATGCCGACGTGGCACTCTTAATGTCCTGATCCTGACACGTTATCGTGTCGATCACTGACTTCATGACAAGTGGTGCCACATTCAGGCCAAAGCCCAAACGCGTAAGGCAAAACCGCTTATCCTTAATGACCACTGTTTGAAACGGCCATAGCGATTTTCAATGTGAATCTGTAGGTACGCATTTCTCAAATCCAACAGTGATACGTCAGCTCCTTGTCGCCATTCTCGTAATTTCTGCGCACACACCTCTGCGTCAGCCGTGAATGCGTCTACAAAGCCGTTCAACTCCCGATAGTCAAGTACCGGCTAGACCTTCTGTTTGTGTTCTTGTACAACCGCCATTAAGGGAATTAATCCCTTGGGTGAGCCAAGCTCTTTCTCGGGATATGGCAGTAGCCATCCGTCTCGCTGCCACCGTGCTAGTTCTTCATCGTATGCATCCCAGACGTGGCCAGGTACTGTGTACTCCTGTACTTTATTGACCAACTTGCTAGGTGAATGACCACTCGCCCACTTCCACAATGCAGTCCACGTTTTCTATCCATTCAACAATGGGCATATCCGTTGGGGCGCCGCTAAATTCTGGAATCAAATGGATGTCAAAGACCTTGCCTTCCATTTTGAAGAATCAATAGGCCGAAATAGCTTGAGGCGAATAAAGAAAACAGCAACCAGCGAGTAAATTCAAGCTCTCCTAGCTGGTATTTCAACCTTGAGTCATTCCTTCTTGAGTTCTGTCTCAAAATCACACTAACAGACTGTTCTTGCCGCCAACCATGAACGTCACTCGAAGAACAGCCCCACTGGGGAAAAAAATGGTTGCTTTTATATTTGTCCATATACCCATAATCCCTTGCGTCTTCATGTGATCCCATAATTCATTGCGTCCCTGTCCCATAATGCATTGCATCTTTATTGCATAAAAATGCAATGCAATTCCCCCCTCATTCTTTTATGTTATCTGGCCTATCTGTATATTTACTGAATTTGTTCTCTATCCATGTGCTGGCAGTTTGTTTGCAGTAAGGGTACAGATGGCTCTAATATCTTTCTTATATAAATTACACATTGCTAGTATTACAAGTGGTGCTTGTATTGTACTTCATCAAATGCTTTTGTGCAATCTATCAATCATTGGTATAGGAATTTGCATTGCACACTCTGATAGCATTTTGTTCATGTTCTTAAAGATAGCATTTCTTGTTTTGGTGTTGTAAGATTTAAATGAAAATTGGGTGGTAGGAAAATAAATTTCCATTCGAAACTGTTTCTGCTGACAGCTAACATGGAAACTGGAACAACGTTTCACTCAGGACTCTGTTTCCTGCACACCGTAAACAACAGTACTATTGCTCTTTCTCTGGAACATGGGTATAACCTTCACCAGTCTCAAAGAACTCCTCTGAAACAAAAAGTCAGCTCTTTTTATCCTTCCTTGGTCTTGGGCAAGAAACCGAGATCTCTTGCTTGTGTTAACCTTTTTTTTCACTGATAATGCATGCACTGTGTCACTTCAATATTGATTTGCTGGAGTTCACCTCGCACGTCTATGATGTCTACAAGCACTTGTACAGACAATTCGCCTTCTCTTGCTTTAGTGAAATATGTCTCCACCACAGACGTCTTGAACAAAACCACGCTATTTTTGCTCTATTTCTGGTTTAATCCTGCTATGAGCTTGACTTATTATAATTCTAACAATAAGTTTAGTTATGTAACTCCTTCAGCTGATTGTCCAGTGACGTTCACACTTAGTTTGTTTGGCATGACTACGAAAATAGATCTTCTGAGGTCTTCCAGTATTTCACCACTGTTATATATTTATTATTTCATTGATTATATTGATTCCAACATTGTCTAAGGCAAACAACATCTCTATTACAATCCCATCTAGTCCTGCTGCTTTGTTTCAGCTCATTTTGTTTACTAAATTAACCAATGATGGCAGTTCATTTAAGTTTAATGCACATTCAACATCGGTATGATTAAAAAGTAACATCACTTCGAAATTACAACAAATATTACCTGAAGAAAGCTGGGGCGTACAACGACCAAAACATCATGAATATCGCAATAAAGATGAGGACAACAGTCTGAACAATGTAAATAGTGTAAATATTAAAATGTAAATTAATGTAATAATTTTCAAATGAAACTTCTTTTGGCAAATAATTTCTATCTTCAATATTTCTATATGTTTTACTTTAATGTTCTAATGTCTCCAGAAATTTATAAAATTTCTTCATTTTCCAAAGCAACCAATAGTCAAAAGTTATTTTTAGTTCTTCAAGCTTTCAATCGTAGTTGAGACAGTTCTGTTTCCTATCTTACTAATTCTATGTCTGACTTGTATATTTACTTTTCTCTCACATCACTTCTATATAAATCTTGCTGCTGTTTGTTCAGTTAATTCTCTCCTGCTAGTCAATCCATTAGCGACTCATTAGTTATCTTCTCTGCTACCTTATGTCTAATTTGTGTCTTCTTATTGTAGTCATTTACTTTCCCATCATTTAATTTTCTACGCTGGCCTTCTTCATGAATAAAATCCATTTTTATCTTTCTCTTAATTTTTTTTATTTTTTGTAATTTGTCACTTTCATTTTTTTTACAATGAACATATGCTAAATATTTATAAAATGGTATTCTCTTTGATAGAAGATGAAAATTATATGTTTTTATTATTGCGATTTTTTTTTAATGTAGCTTAGACATGGTACAAGGTCAAAAGTATGGGGTACCCATTGAGGATCGAACTCACTACAACAAACTTGCTAACCCTTAGACCACATTGAGATGCCCTAAATGATTTTCTAAGCATAGCTTAGATGTTGCACAATGCCGAAAGTGGGAAGCACCCAGTGAGGATCGAACTCATTGCTCAGAGGTAGTTGATGTAGTAAGTCAAGCTTGCTAACTATTACACCATGTTAAAGTGCACTATGATTTTCTCAGCATAGCTTAATTGTGGCACAAGGCTGAAATTGAGGAGCACCCAGTGAGTATCAAACTGAGTACAACTCAGTTGTAATTTATCTATGGAGACAAACTTGTTAACCATTACACCATATTGAAGTGAACAAATGATTTTCTAAGCATAGCTTAGTGGTGTCAAAGGAAAACTGTCCTTTCAAAACATCATTTTTTTGTAGGAATGAAGATTAAACTTTGCCAAAATGATTATAGATAAATTATTTATTTTTAAAAAACAATTTAAATAATAAATCACAACTATTTTTAAATTAGAATTAATAAACCAATTCTTAAGAAATATAAAAAAAAGCCTAAAGAAACAGATTTAAGCAAAAGTGGGAAGCACCCAGTGAAGATCGAACTCACTACTCAGTTGTAATTGATCTAGTAAGTCAAGTTTGCTAACCATTACACCACTTCAAATGGCTCTACATGTCTTTATTATGTTTTAACATATTTTGAACTATTTACCTGTTCTCATCTTTGTTGTTACTATCACATTTTTTGGTTTTTGTTCTCTCTGGACTTCTTCAGGTGTCTGTCAATCAGGGTCATCTTCGAGGAATTTCAAACAACTGAAGATTATTCTCATTCTGCTGTCTATGTCTAAGAATATCTTACTTTGATTAATTGTCTTTTTAGTGCTGCTCGGTTGTTGTTTTGTTTCCACTGTTTCCATATACTACCCAGCCTAAGGATTGAACCTACAATTACTATGGCACCAAATTCACACAGCTGCAGCAGAAGCAGAGAAGGCAAGAAGAATATTTATGATTCCAAGTTCTAGCTTCAGGATTGTCCCACAAGACAAGGGCCTAGAGGATTAAAGTATTGGTCAGTGAATTTGGTGGCATAGCAATGGGCAGTGGAATTAGAACAATCTACCTTCACCTCATTGAATAAAGAGTTCAATTCAAAATTCCTTGGAGGTTAGCTGAATTGACACTACAGGCATCTGAAGAATGCCAGAGGGAACAATGGTTGAGATATAATAGTCAAAAAACAAAGATGATGATATTAGTCTGATTGTAAATAATGTAAAATAATGATAACTCCTCATCAAACAGAAATTATTTATCTGTACATTTTTAATTGTTTTTCACTTGTTGATGAATCCATTTTCTCTGTTTCAGATTGCAAAGCAAGGAAGACGAGCTGCCAAAGCTGGTCTTCAAATATCTGAAACAGAAAATCTAAGTGAGGAAAACTTGGAACCTACCATAAAGGTAATAATCATGGAACTGTTATTTAATTTAAACAGAAATCTGTTTCTTTAGTTTTTTTTTATATTTCTTAAGAATTGGTTTATTAATTCTAATTTAAAAATAGTTGTGATTTATTATTTAAATTGTTTTTTAAAAATAAATAATTTATCTATAATCATTTTGGCAAAGTTTAACCTTCATTCCTGCAAAAAAATGATATTTCGAAAGGACAGTTTTTCCTTTGACACCACTATTATTTTAACTACCTTTACTCTTCACCAATGTTTATTGTTTTAAAAAGTGATGATTAGAATTTTAATAAAAAGTGAATTTATACATTTTTTTATTCTTTAGAATTGACAACAACAATAATAAAGACTATTTATTTATTAGATTGTTTACTTACACTATTTATTTATTAAATTGTTTATTGGAATGGTTGGCAAAACATTGGCTAATTGCCAATTGATTCATCATCAGTTCTTTGACTGCTTCAATCATCAGGGGGACCTAAGGGTAGAAGAAACAGACAACCTCCTCCAGGATGTTCTGTTGGTGGTGACTCTCAGGAATTCTGGTATTGTCCTATACTGCCACTCTTTGATGATGTCTGAGCAGCTCTTGCATTGCTGTCCCTGTTTGTCTTCACCTTCAACAGTGACCTTGCATGATGGTCTTGCAGATGCTGTTATTTCATGTGATATGGCCAAATATGCCATCTTCCAATGTTTAATAATAACGAGAAGAGATTCCTGTCTACCCATGAGAATTTTGCTCTGTACATAGTCATTGGTTTTGTGTTCTCAGTAGGAGATGCAGAGGAGCTTTCTCAAGCACTTGTTCTTGAATGCCTGGTTCTTTTTTCCTGTTTCAATCAGGAGTGTCCAAGTCTTACACTTGTAAAGGAGGATGGATATGACCAGCAATTTGAAGAGATTGTGTGTGTTGCAGGTGCCATCTTTTGACATGGTTGCTCCCAAGTATTTGAAGCTGGACACTTCCTTCAGTGGTTTGCTGTCCATGGTGTTGCTTGTTCTATTCACCATTACTTTGGATTTCTCTGTGTTGACTTCCATTCCATATGTGGTGGCTCTTTCAACAAGTTTGTTAAATCTTTCAGCTCAATATTATTGCCCATCATAAGGTTAATATCATCTGCAAAACACAGGTTGCCGCCAGATCTACCCCTGATAAATAGCTGTGGTTGTGGAGAATTTCCTGCATGATTCTTTTCAGATCAGGTTGAAGAGTGTTGGAGAGAGTAGGCATCCCTATCTGATGCCAATAGTCATCTGGAAGAAATCCCCCAATTGGTTGCTCAAGAGAAATGTGCTGGTGACATGGTCATAGAAGGCTTGGATGACTTATATACACCCTTCTATATTGAATTCTCTAAGGACATGCCAGAGACCATCATGACATACCCGATAAACTGCTTTCAATGAAATTGTGGAACAGGCCAATCGATTAAAACTTTATGTAATGGTAAATAATAAGGATTTCATGATAGTTGGTTCACATATTTTTATAATTTACTAAACATTTATAAATTTATGAATAAAAACTTGTTTTCACATTTATTTCTTTATAAATTAGTAAATGATAAATATTGCATTGTACTAGTTTTAATGATGTTGCAAATATAAAATTATTCTTGAAAATAAACAATCTAATAAATAGTGTTTAATAATCTTGTAAATTCTCAAGAACAAAGAAAATGTATAAATTCACTTTTACATGGTTAGATGTTATTAAAATTCTAATTTTCGCTTTTTAAAACAATAAACTTTATCAAGGAGTGAGGGTAGTTATAGTAATAGTGGTGTGAAGAGAAAAAAATTCCTTTTTACGCACCATTTGTTTTTGAGTACAAAGGATTAATCTTATAAAATTAAAAATGTTTTAAATAACCAACAAATGTTTGATAAGCTATAAAACAAATCAATCAATAAATCAACGCTCACTGCCAGGAAAAATGAGTCCAAGATCAAGGATAGAAGAGTAAGGATTCCCCAAAGAATAAAGCCATAGAGAAGGCAACAGTGTTATAAATATGCATTTAGTAGCATGGAAGAACAAACAAAACAATAGTACCACTGGTGAGGTCAAATGAAAAAGAAGACAAGAATTGTAAATACAAATTGTTTTATATATCCAGTACAGATGTAAGCAGAATGTAGGCAAGAGAAGCTTCTTTGAAGGAAGGGTAGTGTAAGTAAGGTCTAGAGTTGATGTATTTGTTGGGTTGGTTGATGTTGAAAGCCTGCCGAGCATTGAGAATTGGCTCGTTCTTGTTTCTGTTCCAGTCATTTATGAGCGGCTTTTTTAAAGACAAATCTAGTGGCTCCTGAGCTTATCTTTTTTTCATTGGTGGCAACATTCACGATTGGCTTTTTTTATGTTGTATTTTAGATTTTTGAGGGGATTTATTTTGTGTGCCAGATGTGATGCTTGTAGCCCCTGCATAGAGGATGACTTTTTTTTTTTTTTGGGTCTTGCTTTCTTAGCACTCACATCCAGCTGACATATAGAGTGAATCAGAAAGAGATCTAATTTGCAGTGGAGTATAACAAGAGGAAACCACTCTACTACCTTTCCCAAAAATCTTGACATTTCACAGATAATGAAGAAAAGGAATGTGTGGAGAGTCATGATCACCTATATAGAATATATCTCTTTTTCAATTTGAATTTTGTATCTTTTTAATAGGACAATACCAAATCCAAAAATCGTATTTCTGGATGGGGTGAAGAAGGATCTCAAAAGAACAGGTGATTTTTTTTCTATGGTTTGGAAACAGGCTGCATTTTAATGTTCATTGAAAATTTGAGTCTTTGTTAAATATATAAAAAAACACATTGTTTTATTTTACAAAAATCATAAAATCTCATTAAGCAATGTTAAAAACTGATAATTTATAAATTATCAGTTTTTAACATTGTGAAATAATTTACAATATATTCTGTATTAGATGTTTGTGATAAATATCCATTAGTTGCAAATGTGTTTTATTTTTCAATTTTATTTTTTAATCATTTCATCCCAAGCAAGGCAATAAAGCCACTAAGATGCAAGGGGGTTACTGATTATTAAAGCATATGAGAAAAAGAAAATATTGTTAAGGAGAAAGAACAATAGAAGAACAGGAATTAAGACAGAAGATAATGATTGACATTACATTTAAACATTTGAAGATCAAAGTTGGCAAGAGAGTTCGATGTGCAAGAAGTAAAACTGTTAGCATTGAATTTAGTGTTACATCAGTTGTTAGCAAACATGTTTTATTTTAAATGAACACTTTAGTTGTTCATGTTATATAAGCACAACAGTGTAAACCATTAATTTTTTATTAGTATTTACTTTGATCTTGATTATATTTGAAAATGTTTCATCTAATAAAAATAAGATAAAAATGATACCATCACCTTGTCGATTCCAGGACATGTTGGTCATATAGCCATTGTTATTCAAGCAGAGGGAGGAACTGTCTATAAATTTTGGTACTTCAGTTTCAATATAAGAATGTAATGGCTAACATGAAAATAATATAATGCTTAAAGCACAATCATATCTATTCTCCAAGGCTAACCTGTGCTGCTTTAATCAACTCAAAACTTGGAGGAGCATCCCAAAATATAGTGAATGCAGTCAGATTTAATTTAATATTGTGGTTAGCTGAAGTAAAAAATAAAAATAAAATATGAAAATAAAATATATAAATAAAATAAAAAACAATTTAAATTAAAATAAGACATTTGCTTTCCTTTAAAACCCATGTCTCTTTTTCTCTCTTTCTATTTCTACCTTCATTCTGGGTACAACAATAAACTACATCCAGTAGAAAAGCCTCTAATCAGGAGATTGAAGGTTTTGAGGAGCATGGAACCACCTCTTAACTGCTGTTGTTCCCTGGCCCACTCTGAACTGGTGTGGTAGTACCTGTTAGGATCCCAGCTTGGGGCAAATAGTGAAACACCAAACAAAAATCAACAGCAATACATTTTATCATCTACAAACCATATCCCTAAAAAGTATACCTTTACCCTTAAAGTATAAAATTATGTACAAAATATCTATAGTTGAAGGCATAAAATTTCTTACAAAATATTACATTTCAGCATTAAATAACCCATCGAGGTTGATATGTCACAAAACAAAATCAACCAACCAACAATACCTGTTCATAGTAAAATTACCAACAATACCTGTTCATAGTAAAATTACGAACAATAACTGTTTAAATCAAAACTACCAATAATACATTTTATCTGTAGTTGTAGGCCTACAATTGCATTCCAATATATTTAGTTGAAGTAAAAAAAATGCTTCAAAATATTTTGTCATTAAATAACCAATAGAGGTGTTGATATGCCACTAAACAAAATCAAGCAGCCAAAATGAAAGAACTCTTTTGTGACATTAATTCATATAATATCCTACAATTTCTTAAAGAAATCAAACTATTCCAAAATATAACTTAAAAAAACTACAACATTAAACACACATATCACTATCTGTAGTAACGATGTATATGCACAAAAGCCAAGTATCATCTACCATGTATTCAATTGTGAAAGCAGAATAACATATATGTTTTTTATTACTTCAAAGCTGCCAAGAAAATTAAATTTCAGCATTAAATGACCCATTAGGAGTTGATATGCCGTTAAACAAATCAATTAGTCAATCTTTCTATCCTTTGCATTAGTGTGGATAAATACTAAAGGGTTCTTATTATTATTTATTGAAAACTTAAGAAATAAATGAACAAACTCAAAAGGTATAAAATGATATATATTTATTGGTTTAACTTCGATTTGAGCAAAAATCCTTTTGGTAGCAGTTGAGTGTGTGTGTTTATTTTGTAAACTTGTTGCGAACATCAATCTGCCATGTTTTCTCAACCCCTAAGAAGGGCAGAAGAATGTCTTAAGCAGACTACTGCTTAACCTCTTCACGTGACACACTGGGATGGTTTCTCTGGTGGTCTCTTCTTTTTTTCTGTCCATCGACTGTCTGTTTATATCCCTTAAGTCAGGGCTCCAAATGAGCTTGCTTTTGGCTCACATCAAAAGTCTCTTTGTGTTCTTTTTTTTTTTTTGATTGGCCAAAATTCTTTTATTTTCCAATGTTCCTTTCTTTTCAAATTTGTCTATAGTGGAAGTTATGTGTGAGACTCTCTCTAATTTTAGTTGATTACTTCCACCGTTTTGCAGCCGATGACTAGAAATTAGAACCAGCAAACTTCTGCAGCCATGTTTAGCCTTCTCTTTTTCTTCCTCATTTTGGTAGAGGGTTGCCTTCTCATTAGTTGAAAGAGAAATATAGGAAGAGAGAGAGAGAAAAAGAGTTGTGTTTTTTAAAGGAAAGCCTTATTTGAATTTGAATTCTTCTTTTTTATTTTGTTTATATATATATATATATTTAACTGTGCTCACCACAGTAGCACCACAGTAAATACAGTCATTTTTTGTCTAGATGCCAATTTATTTTTTAGGTTGGATTAAAGGTAATTATATTTACTCCTTATTGATACTACAATTTTAAATCTTGGTTAAAATTAGAATTGTTTTAGTTGTTTATCAATCACAGTATAATGATATTAATATTTTTAGACTAAATTTTCTTATTACTGAAAATATGTTAATTTTATAGGATTATTTAATGCGAATTGAAATATGCTGTTCATATTTTTCAGAAAATCATCAAAGAATACATCAAACCCATTAGAAGAGTGAGTTATTTATTTTCAGATTATTTGAAGAGAATCTTGATATAAAAAAACAAAGCATTTTAAGAATTCTTTATATTTTATCTGTCACAATCTGTTCAAATCAACTTCTTTGTTTATCCTATTTAATATTTTCACTTTATTGAAGTATTTTTCCCTTATTTTGGAACAAATTCATTACTGATTTTTGTTTTTATTGGATTCTAGAAGTTCAAAAATAATGGAAATAGTCAAGAAAGATATTGTCAAAATATCTCAAAATTGTTTTCAAATTATTCCAGTCTTTTACTTTTCATTTTGGGGGATGGTTGGTACTAATCAGCTATAAATGGAGGACTATAATTAATACTGAATTTTTTTATAAGCCTTTGATTAAATTTTAGATTCATTTTAGAAACCTATAATTTTTTTTTTTTTTTTTTTTTTTTTAAATATTTCACTCTAAGCAAGGTGGGAATGTCACTAGCATGCAAGGGTTTACAAGCAGTGAAAGTAAGTAAGAGAAAAGAGGGGTGTTTGAGGAAAGGATAAAGAGAAGGATAGCGATCAAGACATCAGAAGATGATTGACATTACATTTAAATTTTTGAAGATTATAGTTACCAGGGAAGCAAGTAAGAGGAAGTGAGTTCCACTGTTCGGAAGTGTGAGAGTAGAAGCTGTTGGAGTAGAAGAGGTGGTTACATTTAATTGTTTCAACAGTAAAAGGGTGCAACTAAAATGCCAACATAGTAGCATGCTCAAATTCATGCAGTTGGGGCACCAATGAAAATGCCATGAAAATATTTGTAGAAAAGACAGAAGGAAGGTACATTACATCTTTGAGAAAGTGAGTGGTGTTGAGATGCTATCACATTGCATATGTGTCTTTGGATTTTGTTGAGAACCTTGAGATGAACAACAGGGACACCAGACCATATATGGCAACAGTATTCAATGCAAGGACGAATGGTAGATTTGAAGGATGGACTCAAATGTGAAAAACCTTCTGGCGCGACACAGAGAACCAATTTTCCTTGCAATAGATGTAGCTATTGATTCAATATAGTTGTTCCACCCCAGGTCGAGAAAATGTGAGACCAAGAAAGAATAGAGAGACACTTCTGTGGAGTTGAGCATCACCTATGCTGATAGGAAGCAGGGAGGGTTCTCTATGGCGGGTAAATGAGAGCAGTTTCATTTTGGAGGCATTCAAATTTATAAGCCATTTTCTGCCCCAGTCAACCACAGATTGGAGGTCCTTTTCGAGACCAACGGCCAGGTTAACTTTGTCTGCAATATTAGATTTACTATTGAGACAGGAGTAAATAGTAGTGTTGTCTGCGTAGATGCCTACTTGAGAACTGATGACATCAGTAAGATCATTGATGAAGATCCGAAACAGTATAGGACCCAAGATAGAACTTTGGGGAACACCAGTGTTCTTATGAAAGAACTGAAGGAGAACCTGTTTAGGATGACCTTCATTTCATGGTTTGACAGGAATGATTGGATTAGATCAAATAATCATCTTGTAATACTGTATCCCTGAAGTTTACGTAGAAGGCAGGCATGCCAAACCCTATCAAATGCCTATCCAGAGCTACAGCTTTAGCGTCGCTATTATTATCAAGAGCTTGATATACAAATTCAGTTATGCCCATAAGCACATCAGCAGTAGACCAGGCAAAGCGGAAACCATATTGTTTGTCAGAGAGTAGATCATGGGAGGTAAGGTGCTTAACCACTTCAGCATTGATTAAAGCCTCGAAGACTTTGGCGAAGAGCAGTAGGAGACTGATAGGATGGTAGTTAGGTGTGTCAGAAGGGTCTCCAGAGTTCTTAAAAACAGGGACAACAGATGAGGACTTCTAACAGGCTGGAAAGCAAGAGTCAGTGAGGCAATAGTTATATAGTTTGGAAAGGACAGGAGCCAACTCAGGAGCACATTTCTTTAGGATTATGGCTGATATTCTGTCACCACTAATTGCTTTATGAGAGTCTAATTTAGAGATGATGTCCATGATGAGGTTATGCTTATCTCATTTAATAGAGCCTCAGTTCTAGGGGAAAATCAGATGTGGGAACTCTGGAGGAGTTGTGTGTTGAGTTGGATGAGAATTTCCAAGCAAAGCATTCAGCCCTATCAGTTGTGGAAGTTAGGATATCAAATTCATTGAATAGAGGAGGGATTGAGGATTTGCTGTTGTTCAGCACACCCTTGCAGAGCCACCAGTAATCTTTTGAACCAAACTTGTGAGATGCAATACATTATTTCATTTTATCAGCAAATAGAAACTTTGCTCCAGTGAAGACATGCTTACACTCATTATGAGCAGAGACAAAGAGACTTCTGTTGCAATCAGACATGTCACTCTGGTACAGTCAGAAGAAGTGATTCCTATGGGCTGTACAGCTGAGCAAGCAGCTGAGAGCCAAGGAGATGAGCACGATTTAACTTTGTATTTTCTTGCTGGGATGAAAGCTTCAAAGCTGGCTTTTACCCAGGAAGAGACCTCAGACACACATTTTTGAACAGGATGATTGAAAACAACATTTCAAGGGACATCGCGAAGGAAATCACGGAACGAGTCCCAGTCTGCACGTTGATAACAGAAAGATATTCTATTAGAAGGAGGTTCTAGATTTGGATTTTTATAATTAATATTGGAGTTTATAGTGGCCATTAATAGATTAATAGAAATATCATTTTACCAAATCTGGTTAATAAATGTAAATGTACAATATTTGCAAAATAATTTTTTTCAAAATGATACTTACATTATTTTTTCTTTAAAACTATTTAAAACCATATCAAATGTCTTTTTATTTATTGATAAAAATTATTAAAATAATCCTGCAGCAGAAAACTGTGATGAGGAGTAATAACAAGAGCTGCACACACGACACTGGAGACACAGGTTGAGAATCATAAAAAGTTTATTGCAGAAAACATATTATGAATTATCCTGGGCTTACACAATGTTAGTGTATTGTGTGCCAAAAATATGAAATTTTTGGTCAATAACAAGATATGAAACAAAGTAAAAATATTACATTCAAGAACCTTGTAAAAAATCAAAAACTTTCCTTCACAATACTTTATTTCTAAAGCCTTCTTGTATCACTGTTGTGATGAAGGATTTCTTTAATCTTGATATATAGTAGCTGAATAGTTTGAATCCAGAGTGTTTACTCTTCCCATAAGGCCAGGAATGACAATGTGACCAAAAGGTAGAAATGTTTGACTTAGTCTCATAAATTTTTAATTCCTCAAGTAGACATTGCAGGGTCTTTATGATGACACATTTAAAGAAAGTGATTTATACTTAACCAGGATATTACTATAGGGGCTGGGTTTTGATTGGCCAAGAGAGTCTTGGTGTCATTAACAATCAGGCCACAGAATGAGTCACATAGGCATACTGCTGAAAACATCAAAGGGGTCAAGGGATTGCTAGTTGGTATTAGCAAATTTTTTTTTATAGTAGCTATGAGTCAGATTTTCAAAACCCAGAAATTTATCCCAGCTTGCATGCATCATCCGTTAGCATACTAATCTACCCCCATTCATATTTTTACGGTATGTTCCCCACAATTGTTTGATTGTTCTTAACAAATGAATTCCATAGATAAAACCTTATGTGGTTGTTGCTCAGAGTTGAATTGTTTCAGTATTTTAGATATTCAGTAAATTTCTATAGCCATAATAACTTTCAAATAGTTCACAAATCTAATGATCAAACAAAAACAAGGGTGAAGCATTAGAGTTTGATTCAACTGCAATTGCAAACATATGAACGCCCCCCCCCCTCCTTCTTCACATGTTTACTATAAAGCTGGGGTTAATAAGAGTTTCTTTGGGAATTTTTCCCTTTTAATGCTTCAGTAATCCTTCTCAAGCAATCTTTGCATCGAAATTTGTTAGAATCCCTATTTAGGATGGAATAATATGAAGAAATTATTGGCTAAATGACAAAAGCTAATTTTGGACCTAGTTTGTCACAGATTTTGTTCACTTAACTGAAATAATCTAAACCAAACATTCACGCAAGACAATTTGTGTATGATATGTAATTTACATGGCAAATTTGGAAAGCAGTGGATGAAAAACCAGAGTTATGGCCAAAAAATGATCTTTTTAAACAGTTTTTTTTTCTTTTTTTTTGTTATATGGGGGAAGCAAGCAGAACTAAAATCTTATTTCTTGCATGATGGCAATTTTTTGTGGCATGTTTGAAGAGAATCAGATACAAAATAAGTTATTCAAGTTTTTATTTTAAGTAGTATGAAAAACCTGATTTTTTTCACAGTTTTTTGTAATTTTTGTGTGAAGCCAATGTCACAAGAAAACTATCTAGCACTCTACATAAACCTTGTAACATGAGCTACGTTTTGCATTAAGTGCAAAGAACATCAGCTCATCCAGTAAAAATTTTGTTTGCGTGTAACTTTGCCTTGGTTTTGCAAAAAGTTGTATTCACCTTAAGTTTTATCAAATTTCTGCCAAACTCTAGGGCCTAGAGATTGAAAAGTTGGTCTTGACCTACCTTTGTAAATTTGCAACGTGTGTGCAATTTCATTGAAATCAGTCAAGAAATGTGGACATGCATAAATAGCATACACACAGACAGCTTCTGTTTTATAGATATTGATAAACAGCTGTCCATGCAGTAAGTTTGACCCCCAAGAGTATTGGAAATGTGAATATACCTTGGCACCATTATTCTCACAGAAGTTGCCAGAGCACATTAGATTGCTACAGATTTTCAGCTCTAGATTTCTCATTACAAAGCCTTTCTGGTATAACTCATTCCTAGCAGTTATAATATTATGTCTTGCTTAGGATACTCACCGTTACATCATTAGAATTCTCTCGATTCAAACAGACTTCTACTGACTCATTTTAAGTTCTTTATTTAAGGCATCTTGCCTAGTTCATTTGTGTTACCAAGTGGTGTATTACTTACTCCACATTCCCCCTTTTGAGACTTTTTTTATTAATAAATATTTTATTTTTTAGTATTCACCCCCCTCCTATTTCTGGCAAGTTCACCAATGTACTGAACATTGTATTTCTTTCATTTTGGGTCAACCTCCAGTTTTTCGATATGTTTCCTTTTTCTGGTAATCATATTTGTACATTCAACAAATTCTTGGAGTGTTGGTACATCAAAAGTATCATACAGTACTTGCATAGGTTCCTCCTTTTTTTCTTTTGTAAACCTTTTCTTTATCTGATTCCAATGCCTTTTGTGTTCCCATTTTTTTCCTTTTACTCTATATATTAATTTTCCAATTTGTGACTATATTACACCATCTTCCCACATTTCTTTTCCATTTTTATATATTCTAAAAAACTTTTTTTAACAATTTTTGAAAAATTTTGTTATCTGTTCTTATTCTTTTTTGAAATGGTAACAACTTGTTGAACACTGATTTAATTTTTCTTGCAAATATCAATTCTGCTGGTGACAAGTCAGTGTATTGGGATTCGGCATTATCTGGTATCGTCTCAAGAATGTTTGTAGTGCTTCTTTGCTCACTTTTTCATTACTTGTTTTTTCTAAGCTCTCTTAAAAGTACCCACAAACCGTTCAGCTTGTCTGTTTCAGTTTGTGTGATACAGTGAGGTAGTAATATGTTCAATCGAGAACATTGATGTTGTGTTGCATGATCATTGACATATTTTTATGATGGAAGACTCTGAAATTAGTACATTTTCAATACATATCTCTCAGTTTCTGCTATGTAATGAAATAATTTTCATTAATAATTTTTTATCTTTTAAATTTATCACTTATAAATAATCCCACTAAAAGCCTATTACAAATTTTGTGGATGACACATTTGATTGATTTTTCTTTCCTTGTAGTGAGCGTCTTCGTCCTAAAAACCTTTTGGAAGAGGAAACATCAGATTCAGGTTAATATTTCTTCTCATTCTTTTTCAGTGAATACTATTTTAATTTTCTTGAAAATAAAAATCATTGTGTAAAAAAAATTCCATCAAAATTTATATCTATTGTTTGAATGCTAAAAATCTTTATGTATTTTATTTTCAGATTTTTGAGAACTTTTTTTTATAACTGTTAAAATCTGTAAAATAATTAAATCTTTTTTAATGCTGGTATCCATCTTTGACAACTAACTTTGAAACCTCGACTATCATATATTTTCCTTTGTGAATTTTTACATATTTCACTTTCTTTAAATTCATCTGTGGTTCATACAGTAATACTATTCTATTATTAAATATTTATGTAAAAATGATCCGTTTAGCAAAATGAAAATGTCCAAGAAAATGATATGCAAATTATTTGCTTTATTAAATAGAAATTCCAGTTATTCCTGAACTTGAAGAACAAACAGAAGAAGAAGACATCACAATGCAAGTAGCTGAAGCTCCTGTGTAAGTATGGTTCCATCTTTCTTGTATGCAGGATATATATATATATATATATATATATATATATATATATATATATATATATATATATATATAGTGATTTGAACTTATTCTCTTGTGTGGTGTCACATTGATTAGGGTTACTGTTCTGTCTGAGTTGATTTGATTTAGACATTGAGCACTTTGGATTACTGTGTAAGTATCTCTCTTTTGGTCTGTCTTTTCTGTTTATGTTTCCTTTTTCTTTTTGTTCATTTCTTTGTTTATTGGTTTTTGGCTTTTATTTTTATTTTCTTTTGTCATTTCAAGTGTTTCCATTTGGCAGACTTTATGTTGGTGGAGTTGCATTTGAAAATTTTCCTAATACCTTGGTTTGTTTTATATAAGAGGGTGGGATAAAAAGTTCATAGGCTGACTATGAAGGAATGATGTTAGAGCTCTGTCTAAAAAAGCCTGTTCATCCTGTTGGTCAAAAAAGTCATGAATAGCAGATATGATGTTATCATCACTGCGATATTGATTCCTAGCCAAGTGTTTTTTCATGTTAGGGAACAGCAGGAGAATAGGAAGAGTGATCAACCAGTTCAAAGCCATAATCATGCACAACAGCCATTGAAATCAAGGACTTATGTGCCAGAACATTGTTCTGATGAAACAAGCCCCTTTCATCAGTTTTCCTGTGTGTTTGGTCTTGATAGCCTTTTGTAACTGCCTCAGGAAGTTGGCATAGTAATTTCCATTGATGGTGTGGCTATTTTGGAGATAATCAATAAACACAATGCCTTTTGAATCCCATAAAACTGAGTCCATTACCTACCCTGCAGAAGAAACAACTTTGGCCTTCATCAGAACAGGTGAGGAGGGATGTTTCTACTGCATGGATGATCTTTTTTGTTTCTGGCTCAGAATGATGAGTTAGGAAATGTTCAAGGAAACCAGCTGGATTTTGCCTCAAAAAATGTCAGATTTTCCAATCATGTGATCAGTCTGATGCACCTTTGATCAGGTGTCAGAAGACATGCTACACACCAAGCAAAAACCTTTGTCATACCAAGTTTATTGTGCAGAATCTTCTCAACTCTCTCACAAGATATGCTAATAGGATTGGTTATTTGACTTATAGCCAATCATCTGTCATCCAACACCATGTGGTGAACATGATCAATATTTACCTTGGTAGTATCAGTTTCAAGACACCCACACATTGGGTCATCTTTAAGAATCTTTCTTTATCTCCTAAATTCAGCTTCCCATTTATGCACTGTTGATAAAACTGAAGCATGATTTTCAAGAGAACTCACTACTATTTATTTTTAAAATCTTTGAAAAGTCAGATATCAGTTTACCTGGAAAGAAACAATACAGTTATTAATAATAAGATTTGAAATTAATGCATGCAAGATTTCACAGCTCTAGCATCACTCCTTCATTGTCAGCCTGTGAACTTTTCAACCTATCCTCATGCATATATATATTTAGAAGAATATGACAAACTGGAAAGGTATTTTTTGTGACACGTTTCATCCATTAGGATTTCATATATATAAATATAAATATATATATATATATATATATATATATATATATATATATATGCTTGTATATGTGTGTGAGTTGTTGTAGAGTAGTTTTCACAGTGGAGGCTTGTATTTCACTAAGTCGGTCCTAAATTAGGTTCGACATACAAAACGTTAGGAACTTGAAAATAATAGTTAATGACGCAACAATCTAGTTGTGGTGGTTGATACTTCAATGTCCAACATTGACTGACACACCAACTCCACTGAGCCCCCTGGCGACTGCTACTACTACTACTACTTATTATCTGTGGGAGAGTCTATTAACAATAGAATAGGTATGTTCCGGTATAACATGAGTGTAAACCCATTTAAAATTGTAGAAAAATTCAATAGATTTAAGTAATATCCCTAAAAATCTCAGTTTCTGTGCAAAAAATGATGACTCAGAATTGATTCATTTTTTTTTCTTGCAACACCAGCTTGTAACTGACCATCCTAACTGTGACTTAACGCATATAAGCCTATGAATAGAACTTCCTACCTTCCAGCCAAGTGGCACATGATCCTGAAAGTTTTCATTTATTTATATATTTGCAAATCCTTTCTATTAATAATAGACATTGTTCTAAAGGAACAGGACAACAGAAAAGAAGTTAGATGGTTCTTACACATGAATTCTTTGAGCAGCACTAATCAAATCCTGGAAAGATCATTCAACAAAGAAAGAGCTTTATGGCAACAAACCTATAACATTGAGGTTTATTGTAAAAGAGAATACACTACTGAAAGACAGGGAATCAGTTAGCAGGCTAGTAATCCCTGAAGCAAGTCACCAGGTATATTCTGTGCTCACTATATATATTTACTGATATAGTCAGTCTACAATAGGTGATAGGGAGAGTGGGACATTCCATTACAACAGGTAACCAGAATTTGATAGTATTATTTAGGCAGAAAAGCAAACAGTTCTATGAATTGCAAAAGGTAAACTAACTTAAATGGATGTATATTATCTTCAAAATCTGGAATTCATTTTACAATTTCTTTGTATGAAAATATTCATCTGAAAATTTTTTTCTACTCCATTCTAGTTATTAATAGACACAGTTTATAAAGATTTCCCTTAGGTGTAGTTAATTTCACAAAGTTAAAGAAAAAGATGGACACACTTGAAGAAGAGAAGCAACTAAATGACAGTATTAAATTAAATGCATTTAATGTACAAAGGGGGGTGTATGTATAATAGGTAATAAGAAGACTTGCAAATATAATTTATATTTGTGAACTTCACTGTTAGAAGAGTATCCAAGGATCAATTGGGATTTGTGGCCTCATGACTTTTGTACTCCATTAATGTCAGAAAGGACGGCTCCAATAAATGTGTGGTCACTACAATTGTTACTTGCAAAAAAGGAAGTTTTCAGGATCGAATTTACTGTGTGACCCAAGAAGGGATCCTGATTGAACAGTATTTAGCCAATCAGAGTCCCGGATCAGTAAGGGTTTCAAGTTCAAGGATGATCTTTGACTGATTAAGGGCTAGCTCCTTTTATTATCCCTTTCAAATTCTTATAAGTTACTTATATGGTATAATCATTTTGACACTTTAAATGGAACTTTTTATTTCAACTGAGCATTACACAAGGACAGTCCCACACAACATTTGTATCTAATATTGCACTTATCGTGTAAGTGCAACTATTTTACAAGAGGGTTACTTTTGTTCCAGTATCAAATAGGATTAAGAATCCAAAAAAACCTAGGAATTGAACTTATGATAGCATTTATCTCAAACAAGCGAGAACCAACATTTTTATCTGTTCAACTAAATCATTTTTATTTGTATTTATTTCTATTTTCTATTCTGTTGATTTCCTTCTCTTTTATAAACCATGGCATTTTTAATATCAGTCACTTTCTTTAAAATATTTTGTATGTCTGGTGAAGTTTTATTCAACAAATATACCAGTAAGCCTCATGGTTTTTCAATTGTTTTTTTAAAATTCATTTAAATATGAAAATACTAACATAATTATACATAAAATGTTTTGGGTCTTTACTTTATTGCAGGGTTCAGCTCAGCAAGATATTGACGTATCGTGAACTGGATAATGATTTAAAGCAGGCAACATTTTTAACTTTGGTAAGTTTTCGAATAAGAAGAATAATCACAATAAAGAAGCATAGAGAAGTGATTTGTTTGTTTGAAATTAAAATAAAAATTTGTCTCAAAGAAATTTTATTCATATGGAAATTTCTGCTACAGTTTTTTCCATCATTAAATTGTTTTTTTTTTTTTTTTTTACCTAATCATTATTATAGGGATGTGTGGATAGTTTAACAGTGGAATTTGGAATTGGCAAAATGAGTTCAAATTCTGGTTTAGTCAGTTAGGTTCAGTTTTACACAAATATCCTTCAGACAAGCATAGATCTATATTATCTCACTCTAGCTATGTGTTAAATTGCAGGGAAGACTGGGTTCTCTAGCCTTGGCTTTATGCCTGGTGGAATATGAAAAGCCACTGGAACATGGAAAGATTATCACTACAGACATTTATTGCCGTCAACTTAATCCAGTAAATAATGCATTACATCAACTGTATCCTGATTTACTATGAAAAAAGGTGTTATTCTCCAGCAGAACCATGCAAGGAGACACTCTATAAAATCCCATATATATATACACACACACACACACACACACTTAAAAAATTGTGAAGATGAATGTTTCTTCTATCTTCTCCATACACACCAGATTTCATTGTTTTGATCCCTAGAACATTTCATAAGTGGCATAATATAAATAAACAAAAAGTTGAAAACAGTCATTCAAAAACATTATTTGGATGAAAAAGCCACATTTCATTAAACGTAGAATCAAAAATTTGACAATTTGGAAGTTTTTTTTTTCCTGCAGATTTTTTTTATTTTGCCTGCTAATTTTGTCTGTTGTATCCAAAGTCCATTGATATGGTGGGGTTTCGGAGATAAGAGATTTATCTGTGTGTGTGTGTGTGTATATATATATATATATATATATATAATAGAATAAAACTTTGATTTTTCACTTTTTATTCTTTTTGTTTCTCTTGATAGGATAATGAAGTGGATTTGTCCGCCCTAACTCGGTGCCTCTTACCTGAATCTGATTTAATTGAGGTTTGTTATTTTTTTTCCTGTTTAACCTTTTGAGCCCTGTGTTGCTGAACAATTTTAACCCTTCTGCCTGAGCTCCTGAGTCTAAATTTGCAAATAATTGGTATGTAATGTTTCATATGTAAATAGATATAAAAAAAATATATAAGCATTATATTTAGCAGGGAGAGCATATGATTGCATGCCTTCACTTTATCACCAGAAATTTTTCTTTGTGCCTCAATCTACCCAAATAAGACAACCAATAGCAAAACACAATGCAAGTATTTACCCATGATTCAACCAGTGGCTGGGCATTAAGTCATTTTTCTCCTCCACTGGTAAAAGCAGTGGTCAGGGCTCAAAGGGTTAAGTTTTTTTATTTGCCAAGAAAAAAAAAAAAAAAAAGAGTTAAATATTGAGTTTCTAATTTCTTCTTCATTTCATCCCAATGTTGTCTCAAAACAGATTTCATTTTTTATAACTTGATTAATGAATTTCTATTTTAGAAGTATAAAGAAAATATCTGCAAAAACTTCTGCTCTATAAATGTTATAGTGGAACACAACCTATTCTGTTGTTAATAGACTCTCCCCACCTATAATAAGTAGGAGTAGTAGGAGTCACTCAGGGGTTCAGGGAGTCAGTCAATGCCGGATGACTGTTAGTAGGATACTAAAGTATCAGCGACCACAACTAGTTTTTTTGTGTCTTAACCTATTATATCAAGTTTCTAACGTTTTGTACGTCGAACCTATTTTAGGACCGACTTAGTACAAATACAAGCCTCCACTGTGAAACTCTTCCATAACAATAAATCAAATGATGCTATGTAAATGTTCATTAAGTGTAAATGCTCCTCAAACTAATTCTGAATAACTTAATAACATCTCAAGTGGAATATTATTATATAACCATTACAATTACTATCATCAAAGACAAAAAGAATGAATTAAAATTAAAATACATAATTTCGCAGTGAGAATTCTATCTGAAAATGTCACAGTTTATTTATAGCTTTTTCATCATTAACACTAACAATTTAGATTTTTCACTTTGTAAATGTTTTTCACATTTACAAATTACAAAAAAATATTTGCATTTTTCATATTATTTCTTTCTATTTTTTTCTACACAGAAAATATATATTTTGCAATTAGCACGATTTTTATCCTATTTTATAAATTTGTGAAGTGTTTTTTTAAATTATTTTGTTTGAAATTTATTCATTTTACACTGTTTAAATTTAATTTCTATGAAAAGAAAATGTATTCACAAAGTCACTCAATGTTATTTTTCATTAAATATTACCTGCCAAAATTGGAAACTTATCAGATCTTATTGCTTATGTTATTAAATATAGTTATATATGAGATGTTTCAAATAAAGTATAATAATTAAAGAAAAATTGATTATCTCTTTAGTAATAACCAACATTGTTTTTATTTCAGGAAGACAAACCTTGGAATTGGGAGCATCTGTTTACCGAGATTTCATCAGAAATAATAAATCTCAGTGAAAAGAAAGACATTGAATTATCACCAACTAAATAATTGTACATATAGTGTTGTATAAAAGTTGAAAATAATATTCAGGTGCGAATATTCCGTCCATTTTTTTCAAATTAAATTTTGTCATATGTGTCTTTAGAATGAACCTGCCTTGCTCTCTCATCATAAGGGAAGAGTCATAGAAAGACATAAGATGTTGTTTTTTGTTTTAGTCTACTAAAAAATAATTTATGAATAGTCAAGATTTGAGATTACAATCTGTCATTTGTATAATATAGTATGAACCACCTTTAAGAATGCTGTTTACGGCACTGTAAGCAGCTGCAGTGAATGGGCAAGCAATCAAAGTCATTAGTGACCTCGGTCAACCAACCTGATACATGCATCAACTCCAGCCCTTACCAACTCTCCCCTATCTCAGAGTCACTTCTTTCACCCACAAAGAGACATCCTATTTTGATCTTCTCTATTGGCAATACAAAGAATTTTATTTTAAGAATTCTTGTCTTTTTTCTTTTTACCTCACCAGCACTTGTTTTTTTTTTTTTCTTATGCTACCATACATGAGTTTATAACATATTGGTATGATTTGGCTATTAATTTAGATTCTTAAGGGCCTTCTTTCTTTTCCTGTCATATGGCCCTTTCTTCTTCTTTCCTCCCACTCTACAGCTCTTTACCCACATCATTACAGGCACATTTTGGGCATCAATTGTTCTGTATGGATCACCAATGTTGTAGTTTTCACCTGTATCCAATTACCCAGCCTATACGCCCTTCTTCAACAGTGCCGACTTCACTGGCTTGGACATGTAAGTCATATGCTGGATAGGAGGATTACAATAGTGCTTCCAAATAGGGAACTGGTTACCAGCAACAGGGCAACTTCATCTTCGCTGCAAAAGAGACATGAGATGATGGACATGGATTGCCAATAATCGCTCATGCTGGAGATATGATTTACACTAAAGGCTGGAGCGAGTAGAGGAGAAACAAAGGCTTGGGAGAAGTGTGCATGACGGAAAGACTAGAGTAGCTGAGGCATAAATCTTTGGGCACAGATCCAAGGTTTCTTGAGAATGATGGATGCCATTCACATAGAAAGACAAAAGGAAAACATATCTTAGCCAACGTTTCCTCCTCTGATGGACTTTATCAAGGCAAAAACTTCACTTTATCACCAGAAATTTTTCTTTTTGCCTCAATCTACCCAAATAAGACAGTCCATCAGCAAAACACAATGCATATTTATTTTAAAATTCAATTTGGCTGGGCATTAATCATTTTTTTAGTCCATAGATCTGAAAATTTTGGCTAAAATACGTATTGTTTATATTTATATATATATATATATATATATATATATATATATATATATATATATATATATATATATATATATATAATAATTATATTAAAAAGATAAATAACAAAGCAAAAGATCAGTTTTTTTACATTTTATTTAATAAAAAGTTTGAAACAAAATGATCAGTTATTCCAAATCATTTTATTGCACAGTAGTTAATTATGAAATCAGTGTGACTATAAAATGTATCACATTTAGGAGTAGAGGTCATCTTCCCCAAAATATTAAAAATTAAACATTATTTTCTAATTCAGAAAGAGAAAATAACTGGAAGAAATGATGTTGAATGATTGGAGGATATTCATGTCACAAAAAAAAATAAATGGCTCACCAACACTTGGCTAACATCAGGAGGAATCCTTTTAGAAATATTTTTACAACTTGATAAAGTCATTATTTACACTATTTACATTTGGACTATTCTCCTCATCTTTGTTTTTGTTATCCCAACATTTTGGCCATTGTGTCCTCCAGGCTTCCTCAGGAGTATATTGATCTGGGTAACCTGCAATAAATTCTGAACTGAACCATGGCCAACTAGTATTATATGGCTCCACATGTCACATAACAAGCTGAATTCTAAGAGAACAATACATTATAAACAAATAAAAAATGTAAATGGCCGCTTAGAAAATTGCTAATCTAAAAGGGTGGTAACTTTAAAAACTGAATTCTTAGAATGTAGATTAACAATGTACAGTTACGTAGAATTTATCAGACATTATTTCAATTCCCTAAACGTGTTCAACACTAAAGTGCATATTTACACTTCTTTTTTTTTTTTTACTAATCCACAAATTATAAACAGCTGTGAGTTACCTCACTTTTATGATTTTCAATTGTGTATATGCCCTGTTTTGCAAATGAACACTGTTATGTAAATTTTCTGAATCATAGTCCATTGCATTTAAAGATTAAATTATAGAGTTTGTTTTGTTTAACAAAAAATGGTTAACAAATGTGTTGCATTTGGCTGTTCTAGTGGATATGTTATAGTGAAAAAGTACTGACATTTTCTTTTCTTCTTGGAAAATCTGACCTCGTAGAAAAATGGATAAAATTTGTTAATTGTATTGATTGGTTTTCTATGAAAAATTCACTTCTCTGTATGAAACATTTAGAAGAGAAATTTATTTTGAAAGAAAAATGAAATAAACTGAATTGAGATTTACAACCAATGCCTACAATACATTCAGAAAAAATAAGAAAACTGTCTCTTTTGCCGAATACAAGGGAATTTCAAAAGCCTCCAAAGCAACGACTGCTCCAAACTGATGAGTTACATGATTTTATTTCAGCTGATATGATAAACGATTTTACTCAATTGGAAGAAGCAAAGTGTTGTCCTAACATTTTTGAATCTTGAAAAAAAAGGAAGATTATAATATAATTTATGGAATAGTCTTTGATCCTGAAGCACATTTTCCATCTATAAAAGAATGTATTTGCATTGACCAAAACATTTATGTCCAGCTTCAGTGTGATGGAACCACTATACTGTTACCACAGTGGTTTATACAAGATTTAGCATGTTAGAAAATTGTTCAAACTACATACAAAAAAACATGGTGGAAGAACAACCATACTCAATTCTAAAAGTATTACAAAAAAGACAACATTACCAACAAAGAGGTTGTTCCTTTTTTGCACAACCAATATGTTATGCCTTACTACTGTGCTATACATCTCGCCATGCCTACAAATTACTTCTGGAGAAATTCCCATTACCATCTTTTTCTTTATTAGAGGAAATTCCAAAAAATTAATTAAATGTTTTCAATGTGAAATGTATTCCCTAGTCATGGTAGGCAATGATAGTGATGATGCTACAGAGAAGCAGTACTTTGATTTACTTTCTTGAGGAGGTTTTACAGTTCCATCTAGCCAAATGACAGAGTTTGTACTTGTTTTGCTATATTGACTATGCAGATAAATTTATTGTAAAACATAATGTATCTACATCAAGAGAATCTGCTGAAAGAATTTTGGAAACTTACTTTCTAAAATATGTTTTTTACTTGTGAACACCACACTGATAAAGAAATTCACTTTGCAGCATAAATTGTTGTGAATATATTTTACAACAACAAATGAAAGTTTTCATCAGATGAAGTTTGAAAAAAATATTGTAGAATGTTTTAAAAAAAGGCAAAGGTCAAAAGAAAATTGATTTATAGAGAAACTGTTGGTAAGTTTTTTTTACTTGTATTTGTTTTGAATTACTGCTTAATTCTTTAATAACTTTTTATTTGTTTACAATCTTTTATTATTACTTTTCTGTTTAAAAAGAGAAAAAATAACCCGTTTGTGTATTTTTGGATGGTTTTAAATGTTTTAGATAAAACAGGCATAAATTGACTATAAATCAAATAGGCCTATTAGAAATTAGTCTGAAATGTGACATGTGGGCCGTATATATTAGTGGGCCATGACTGAATCCTTTATTTAATGTATGGGGGTAGAGTGTTCACAGTCCATTGCCCATGTCTAGGGATATCATCAATTTCTTATTTTTATTTAGTACTATTCTGTTATTGCTCACCCATTTAGTACTATTCTGTTATTGCTCCACTGAGTGCAAGTACACACAGTCTGACTCAGGGATTGAACACACAATCACTATATTACCAAATTCAAAAACTAAGGATTTTATCCACTAGGCCATTGTCATGATATACATCTTAAGAAGGCCAGAGGGCACAATGGCCAAAATGTTGTGATAACAGCAATGAAGATAGTCTGACTATCAATAAAGTAAATAATAAATCCTCATCTCAGAAATTGATAAAGTCTGTTACATTTCTTTTTTTCTGATGATGCAATAGACATAAAATATATCCACTGTGAAAAGAAATTTCTTTACTGACATTTTCAATTTGTGCCACTTTATCACCATGACGTGATTTCAGCTTTTCAGTTGATAAGCTACGTTTGTTCACCATTCAAGTTGTTACAAGTTTGAAGAACAAAAACTATTGTTCATCAGGAATTCTTCTTTATATTTCAAAATAATGCAAAGATTATCTTTAATGGATCTGTCCATCATTTGAAATAATCAAATAGACATATTTCTTAAAGTAAGGCAAATTTTGGCATAAGGATTCATAGGAAAATCATCAATAAAGAATGAATTTACTTGTTTGTATGACCCACAAGTTGTTAATCTTTACACTGAAATAAATATACAGCATTAATCAATAACCCAGCAACCATTACTCTACCATAATAAATAATTCTTATTTTATATCATTGAGCTTGTTGATCATTATGGCTTATCACAAAAAGCAATCAGGTTGTCTAATATAGAAATAATTGTTTCAAATGATTCATATTTGAAACAAATAGACAAAATTTGTAAAATTTATGGTATACTGCAGATATCATCAACTGATGCTTTATTAGAGATAAACAGATATCATCACTTAATAGGTTTAACTTTTTCTAATGATACAGGTATCATGTATTCGTGATTCAAGTCTAAATGACTAACTGGCAACTCTAGGATTCACAAAGTTATGTCATTTCCTGCAAATAAAGTTGGAAAAAACAATCCAAAGACAGTGTTATGTCTGCCTGCTTGGTTCTTGAAGAGGCAAAAAATGGTGACAACTTAGTGTAAAGAATGTACAATTCCATTGTTTATGAAATGCTTCCTGGAGTATCATAATGTTAAACCCTATTAGATGTAAGAAGTTAACATTTGTGTTATTTCACTTTTTTCTTTAACTTTGTAATCTAAAAAGTATTAAAATGTCATTTTTATAGTTTTTATATATAATTAAAGTGGAAATAACATAAAAACTAGCCTTTCAAACATGATTATTTTCTTTTCTTTTATCTGTTTGGCATGAATGTTCATACAGACTTTTTCCTGTTTATTTATAGTTCCTGGATTTAGTTTGGGTTTTTCAGCTTTGCCTTCCTGATTGATAAATATGGAAATATTATGTCAATAGACATTTTCCCTCATGAGAAGACGATTGCTCATTTGAAATATAGTTTTGTTAAAGCAAATGGCATACTAATCGGGATAGAGAACACATTAAATACAGACATTCCATTTTAATAGATGCCAGCATTTTGTTTTGTAAAGCACAAAACATACAGTATAGGTATATCTGTCAACACAGTTAAAAAAATCAAGTGGATATTAAGTTTCCTTACCGATACATGATAAAAGTTCATTTAAATTTATGAGCACTTCATTGGACAGCTGAAGTATGTATGACAACAAAATGACAAAACCTGATATTACACCCAATAATAAAAATGTATTTCAAATAGAAAACATTGTAAAATGACAAAATGTATGATAGTATAATTAATATTACTCAACTTCATCAAATATAAGAAAACTAGGTTTTGTTTTGTTGTTGCCTCACTTGCACATTAAACTAAATGTATTGATTATATCAATTTGCCTATTCAAAAATTGAGAGCAAAAGAATTTCTTTCAAAAGAGAAATTTTCTAACATTTTCAAAAGATTAGCTGTTGTAAGAAATGTGGTATATCTGATTTTAAGGTTTCCTGGGTGCATTCATATCAAATTGATTACTTATGTATGGAACCTCACAGGTTTCAAGAGTAAAGATCATTTGATTTGTGTTAATAAAAACATGGAAATATATGCTAGGGGAAATAATAGTAATGAGGAACTGGGGGTTATAATCTGCAGAAGACAGGTTACACAACCTTCCAAATATTTAAATAAACATTTGAAAAAATTCCGCTGCTTTATTGTGTTATATATCAAAGCTAAAATAACTACATGTATAGTTTTCAAAATCAATAAGGAACCAATTTTCTGAGAAACAGATTTCACAATATAATTGTAAGAAAAGAAATCAATCACATTCCAGTCAACTTTGATCTTCAAGATTGTAAATTCAATGTCAGTTGCTATCTTCTGTCTTAATTCCTATTCTTTTATTGTTCTTTCTCCTTAATGATATTTTTCCCCATATTCTCTCACATTCAGTATCCGCCTTGCATGTTAATGGCTTTATAGCCTTGCTTGGGGTGAATTGTATGTTATAATAAACACAAATCTCCATAAATATCTTAATATGCTCAGATGTGATTGTGATCAGTAGCATAGATATTTATGAACGTTGAATTCCCTGAATTTATGATAGATATCAATTCTCTTACATATTGCTATACATATAAAAAGAATAGCACTACTTAAATTCATTGGTCTGCTTGTAAAAATAGGGAAATTTTTGGCAGGGAATAATTTTTGTAGATTAACAAAAGCTTGATTTTGATGAACATCAAAAATGTCTTTGTTTTTGTTTCTTTGGCCAAAATTCTTTTATTTTCCAGCATTTCTTTCTTTGTCATTTGTTTTTATAGCAAAATTTATGTATGAAGCCTCTTTTAGTTTGGTAGATTTTTAGTCACAATGACTAGAAATCGGGGCCAGCAAATATCTGTGGCTGGGTTCAGTCTTTTTCTTCCTCTTTTTTATTTGAGGGTTGCCATCTCAATAGTTGAGAGTGCAGTATATAGAGAGAAAGAGAAAACAAGATATGACTTTTAAAGGAAAGCAAATGCCTTATTTTAATTTTTATTTTTTTTTTGTTTGTTTATATATTTTATTCTCATATTTTATTTTTTTATCTGGGCTTACCACAGGTTTAATGATGTATGCTAATCTACAAAAATTGCTCAAAGAAATTCTTCCCTATTTTTTTTATGAGTGGACCAATCAATTTAAGTTGTGCCAAGGAAATGGTAATATCTGCAGCTTGATACTGCCTTAAAAAACAGCAGTAAATTTATCATAAAGAAACCATGTTATTTATGAAGACTATGAAAAATTGATGATAAGAAAGTTTTTCTGAAGCTTCTATGTCAGAGCTGATCTTACTTCATCTCAATTGTTGTTGGAGCAATCTTCATCTCTGTTTTCATCATCGAATAGTTTGGACCTTTCCAAGACTTCCAGGCAATTCCATCAAATTTTTTCTCAGCTACCACTCCATTTCGGTAAAAAACTCCATTCAAATTGGATGAATAACATTTGTGATACCACCATGCACCTGAAAAGCGATTAGCACAACTCCCGCCAAATTGCTTTGTCACCCGATCGTTATCAACATCCCTTGTGGAAAATTTATGTAAGTTGTGCTTTGATAAAGAGTCTCCACCTTCACCAGTGAAACCTTCAACATGTAGGCGATAGCCTTCATTTTCATGTTCAACCATGAAATAATCATAAAATGCAGTAACCTTATTTTTATTCCAGTCTGTAAGATCAATACGAAGCTTATACACTTTCTGATTGGTCAATTGATGAATGATATCATTACCTATCCAGTGTTCCCCATAAACACCTGAAAATAATAAAAATATTGTCATTTTAATTATATTTGTTTAAAAGAAAACAAAGGCAATTTATTAAAATTTTGTAATTGAACATTTCTGCGATAAGGTATGCCACAAAAAACTGTTTGAACCACAAGGAAAACTTGATTTATTTGGGAAAGATATTAGAATAATCTAAAACATTTACTGGAAACAAATAGCCTGTATACAGAGAGAAAAGGAACTGAGCAAGTACAAAAAAAAAATTTTGAGTGATCATGGCTCTCCACCACTTCCTATCCTTTGTATCTCAAAGCATTGTTTGTTGCCTTACTACCGCTCCCACTCCCTGTTCTTCTATTGATTTACACAAGTTTATTAGTGTTGTAACTGAGTTATAAAAAGCAACAGTAGAAAATCAGAATTGGTTTAAAACAAGTTTGTTACTTTTTGGTACAGGGAAACATAATGTAGAAAAGAAACTAGGGGAGAGAATGTTTAGCCCTGACTGTTTTCAGCAAATGCTGCTACTGCTACTCCTCTTGATGTAGGAGTATTTTTATGTCTTTTGTCCGACGACTGAGTCCAAACTTGTAGGGAAATATTCTCCCTCACAACAGATTACTCATTGTTTTCCTCTGCCACTCTTGCCTTCAATATATCCTGTTAGTGTCAATTTTGCTAAGCCTTCTTTCCTCATGTAGTTCAGAAATGTCAACTGATTCTTTCTGATTCCAAGTACATGTGATGTCCTTTTACTTCCTATTTTCCTTAAAACATCCTTGTTGCTCACATGTTCCATCCATGGTATTCTCAGCATGTAGAACCACATCTCTGTTGCCTCAAGTTACCGTTTCATCTATGGAAATGATCCGAAATTCCCAGGTAAAAAATGAGGATAGATATTAAATAGCAGTTCAGAACTTTTTTCTTCTAACAAAATATTTCTGTTTTTTATTACTTTTGTTTAGTTTTAAAGTCTTTTACGGCCTACCAATGTTTTGCAGGTTATTTAAATCCAGAAAATATTTTTAGATTGCAAATATTTTGGAGATAATAATCATTTAATGTTGTAAGTTCTACTAATTAACCCAGAGCAGTGGGGAGAAGAGGTGGATTTATACCTTTTTCCCAAGGATGTTTTCATGTAAGTGAATATAACAAACCTAACTGGAATTAGAACACAGCTCTCTGATTTCATATTTCAAACTGTTATTCATTAGACTACTTCCACACCCAGGCTTACAACACTTTGTATTCCCAAGCGATTGCCTATCTCGGTACTGATCAAGCTTGATATTGCTTAACTTTTGGAGATTGTATGAGAACTTTTGTTTTAACAGTATGATATAGCCATAAGCCTAAAGTCTACTTGATTAGAATGGTATTTTTGGCTATTTTAATCAGAAGTTTTCTCTTTTACAATTCTCATTTGCCTTTTGTTTTCTCTTATAAGATATAAAGATTTATGCAAGTGGTTCTCAATCCAAGTGATGTATAAGAGGCGGCAAGAAGAAGAGGATACCCTTTAAACCTTTTTTTTTTGTTTTATTTCTGATATATACAGTGAAGTGATTCTGAAAGAATTAGAAGTCCTACCAGGAATCATTATTGGAGGCTACAATCTTAACAACATAAGATTTACAGATGATGCAGTGTTGATAGCAAACACTGAAATGAAACTACAAGAATGCATGCAGAAATGAAGGAAAGCAAGAAGAAAGGACTAAACATTAGAAGATAAAATTTATGGTTAGCAAAACAAACAGCCCAAAATGCAAATTACAAATTGGAGATACCAAAATCAAAGAAGTTCAAAAATTGAAGTATCTTGGAAGTCTTTTAACAGAGGATGGAAAGTGCAACACTGAAATCTAAATTTGCATTGGAATAGAAAAAGATGCCTTACAAATCTAAGTATTCATTAATAGAAAATTTTTGTTAGAAACAAAGAAAATAGTATTAATCTGTTATGTAATGAGTTCCTCCTATGTGCTAGTGAATGCTGGACAATCTCTTTAGAGATTAAGAAGAAACTTGAAGCAACAATATATGTTATGTGTTGTTAAAACATTGTCACTATGGCTCTCCACAACTTCCTATCCTTGGTAGCTCTTAGGAATGTTTGTCTTTTTACTATCCCTCACTCTCTCTGTTCTGCCATTGATTAACACAGGCTCTTTAGGTAGTGTAGCAATATGATTTCTCACATATCCTTAAAAGATGAAGAGATAGATTCTTTTTACCTTTAAATCATTTAATAACCAGAGTTTCTCAGGAATCTTGTCTCCAGCCCACAAACATAAAATTTTGTTCATGATTTTAGATAGCCATAAAAGTAGGGTCCTTTGAAGAAACTGACCACCCAAAAGGTCACTCTTTCTGGTTGTTGGAATATAAATTGGACAGAAAAGGGTAGTGGGTCCCCCAGCCAATATTCATATAATGAGTAGTCAGTGAAAGGACTGGCAGTCAGTGAAATGGCCAGCAGTCAGTGAGATGATCATGCAGTGAGTGTGTAGGGATGTTTTTGTCGTGGGTAGAAGTTAGTTACTGGAAATTTGCTTTCTCAAAGCCAAAGGAAGACATTGCAGATTAAGTGAGAAATCATATTTTTTGCTACTTCCCAACCAGTGTCTTGAAAAGCATTTGTTGTTGACATCTAATATTGAAATAAGACTGTGGAGCATAGTGAGAGCACAGTGTATTTGCAGAGAGCTGACCTTGGACATGCAGAATTGCATCATTACAGTAGGTTACTCACTATTTTCCTCTTCAATATGTCCTATGAGTGACAAAGTTTCTAATTTTTATTATGAGTCCCTTTCTACTTCTAAGTATCCTTTTTGTTTCTATTTTACTTAAAACTTCCTTGTTGCACACATGCTCTGTCCATGGTATTATCTGCATTCTTTTGTAGAACTGCATCCCTGCTACCTCATATCTTCTTTTCATTTCTCAGCATTCACTGCCATATAGAAAGATTAAATTTTTCATACCTTTAATAGCTTATTTACATTGTTTGACGTTTCAGATGTTATATGCTCCGATGATTGGAATTTTCAGCTGAATGCTTTATTTCGTCCACATCTAGTTCCACATGCTTCTTCCGGATGTCTCAGTTTAACTTTCCAAGTTTTTGCCAGGTATTGAATTCACAAATCTTTGGATCAAGTCACTGGACTTAACCAACATTATTATCCACTGAGCCATGTGTCCTTGAGGACATCAGTTTATGAATTTTTGGGACATATAAACTTAATGTCTCAGAAACATTTTTTTACCAGAGCTCATATTGCAATTTTGTTGTTATTATTGCTTTTCTTTAATACTCAGTATTACTGGTTCCCATATTGTATTAATTTCTATGCTTGGCCGGCTTAGGAGATTTTTGTGACCTAACATATGTGCTGATTCTTTAAGTTTTCATATTTTCCAGTGATATTTTCTGTCTATTATTTCAACCTACAAGAAGTGGTGATCTTTCTTTTTCCTCCATATGTGGCCAGCTATGCCTGATTTTTCTATTTCTCCTCATGTTAAGGCTTTACGATATTCTTGCAGTCTTAACTTAAGGGGGCAACCTGTCTCTCCTTTATATTTCTTATCACAGCTGCATGGGATGGTGTACATACAGTCTTTAGTCATGTTCTCCTCTATGGGAGTCTTATTTGGAACTAGAACAATCTATCCCAGTGGTCAAAATAAAGGGTTCAGTTTGAAATTCTAATCACCTGAAGAAGGTCAGAGTGTACAACGGCTGAAACATGGATGTGTATGGCAATAAAGGTGAGTCCGAACAATGTAGATAATGTAAATAATTACAATGACTTATCTAAGAAATATAGACAGATTTTAATATTATATTTAGCTTTTTTGGAAGACATCTTCCACTATTTCAAAGCACGTTCAGAATTCAGATTTCAAAGTCACATTTTACATTCGACATCTGATAGATTTCAGCATTTTGTTATTTACACATTTTAATGTTAAATTTGTCTATTTTAACATCTGTAAATCTAATTCTAATTTGTTTTTTATGCTTAATATCAAGGTATATGACAAAGTTTTAGAAATCTGGAAATGGTGTATGGGATTATTATCCCACCTGTTCTGCCAGGGGAATTCTCTTAACACTAATTAGGTGGCGTTATATAATGCTGGTAAAAGTAAAGGACATAATTTTTTTTTCTCTTCCTCAACTGCAGTGACAAGATGTGTTTTGTTTTCCCTATAAGGAAACAGTCTCCAAGCAGACCAACTTTTTACCCTTAGCATCATGCAGCACATCACATACACATGCTACAGCTAATCACATCTTTTCTTCTCCGAGTTTTGTTGTTCTGTATATAAATATATATAGGGAAAAAAAAACATGGACATGTTAAATTCATTTTTTCTGCATATGTTATCTAGTGAATGGCGTTGTAATTCGTAGTCCCCGACGTGATTTGAACACAGCCATCACAAGCACATACCTTCTGCTGTGATTTGAATATGCTGCAGATACAACAAAACTTTCTACAAAAATTTCAACACGTTTTTAATACAATACTGCTCGTCATACAGAATTTGGCTGAAAACTTTCAAAGGGGATGGCGTCAACACATGCATGCTTTTTTGTTTATATATATATATATATATATATATATAGGTACTTTCATGAGATCACTAAAAACAGAGCATAGCATGATGAAAAAGACGCCAAAGTTAATGAAAACAAAATTTTAGCGTCTAAATGCTTATGTTATTATTGAGAGGAAAGATCAAAGTATTTTTTAATTATTTTTTAAAATTTTTCCTTCTTTTTAGAACATTTTAAATTTTGATTAAAATTTTTTATAGTATTTATAATATCTCCAGATAGTATCATCAAACTTATGGTACAGTACTTAAAAAACAAACAAAAAAAAAATTGGAATAGCGAAAGTTTTTTTTTTACTTTAATTATTACAAGGTACTACTTAAGCAGGTCCGCTTAAAAAAAAATAATATGTCCATTCTGTCTTTCCGTATGGGAACTCGAATCTCACGTCAGCTGTCAATAATTTATAGACGTCATCACTCAGCACTTGTCAATTGCGGCGATGTTGAGATCGGCTCTCTTTTATCTTAAAAAACATTTTTCTACGAAGAAAGTAAGTAAAAGTTTCTTTCAAAATATTTTAAATAAACTTCAAATTTTCTAAATTTCTTCGAATAAATTTTGAAATACGTATAATTAATTTTTAAACGAATTTTAAAACGAAGAATTTAACTTATTTTTCAAAATTTAAAAAAAAATGGCTTATGCTTCGAGTTTTTTTTCGTTATTTCGTAAACAAGATATTTAACTAAAATTTCGGACATGCTAAGAATGAGTAAAAAATTTCAAAAAATATTCAAAAAATACTTTAGTGTTTCTTCTCAATAATGAAATATACATTTAACACGAAGAAAAAGTTTTTCATTAATTTTCAGGCCGTTCTTGTCATGCTATCGATTTTCATGAAGGTGCCTTTTTAACTCTATCTCTTTTTCCAAATAGATGGCTTTAAGTTTAAAAAGTAAAAGAGAATGATAAAAGTATTGTTAGTAACGCTATACTCGATGCGTAAACGAAACGTACAGCCATAAACAACCGAACGAGAAACAGCTAAAAAAACATCTTAAACGTAAACAATGGAAAAGATGCATATTCGCTATGTTTGTATTTTATGATAATGCAGTATTATTGGATACAGTTAAGTAAAACACCAATTCATTCTAAATCATGTTTATTTTAAATCCAGCTGTACATTTTGACAACACCTCCACGAAATGTAAACAAAAAAAGCATAGCATGATGAAAAAGACACCAAACTTGACGAAAACAAAATTTTATCGTCTAATGTTCATAAAGAGGAAAGATCAAAGTATTTTGGGGGTATTTTTTTACATTTTTTAATCGTTCCTAGCACGTGCGAAATTTTCGCTAAAAATCTTTTTTTGTCAAAAAAAAGGACAGATAATCCATCATTTTCAATCATTTTTTTCCATTTTATAAAAAATATGAAAATCTCACTTTGACATTCTTTTAGAAATCAAGTATCATTTTTTCAAAACTTATTTTAATAGAACCAGAAATTATAATGTTTATTTAAAATATTTTGAACCAAGCTTAACTTAGTTTCTGCGCCGAAAAAATGTAATTTGAAAATAAAACAAAGCAGGTCATAACCTTTCGCGTCACTTGACACTGACAGGTAACGAAAGACATTTTCATAACATTTAGATAACTTACGGGAGGATAATTCTTTCTACGGATTGAAGGAAGTGAAATTATTTAGATTTAAGTGAACAAATTATTTACCTCGTTACTTTTGAGGAAAACTTTCAGCGCTCTATTTTTTTAATTTTTTTTTTTTTTTGTACTTAGCTTTCATCTTTACGTTTACGATGCTTTATGGAAAATATATTATAAAGAAATTAAAAAATAAGACTGTTAAGAAGAGTGAGATTAAATTTCATAAGAAAGGTATCTAATTAATTTATAGGTACCTTTCTTATGAAATTTTATCAGAAGTGTACATAAAATACTATAATTTTATGTACATTTATTACATTTTACTGTGTTATTTGTATTTCCATTCATTTTATAATTAATTTTGATATTTCATTCATGGAAAAATATCATAACTGAGATTATTATAAAAATAAGATCATAAATTAAAGTTTAGCAGCAGTAGTTAAATTTCATACGATGATACTGATACTTGTAGGTACTCTTCTCAGTTGGAATTGAAAAATCAAATTAACTTCTCCATACCTGTTTCGCAAAAGTAAAGGCCTTAACAGCGGAGAACAATGCTGAACTCAAATAACGCAACTTAATTGTATTCTGGTTGGTCTTCCGTACTTTATTGTAAACACAAAATTTATTATAAACACAAAATTACATTTCTTAATTACTGCGGATCTTCTGATTAGTCAAAATGATACAATTTTCAAAGGGCTAAAAAATGATCTATCTCATAAGGACACTTAGAAAAACCGATGTGGCTTTTAACTAATTTTATAATATTTTTTAACAACTTAATGTAAAAATCTATTATAATTAAAGAAATAACAAATAATTGTATTAAAAATTCAATTTTCATTGAAAAATTTTTTTGCTTTCAGAAAATATTGTCCATATTCATAAAAAAAACTAAAAACGAATAAAAGCATTTGAAATTAAATAATATCTTTGTTTTATTGAGTTTTGTATGTTACAATTCAGAGCTGATTTCAAGGTACTGCGGATCCAATTAAAAAAAAAACATGATTTGCATTCTTCAAAGCCTTGTGCTTTTAACTCTTGTAATCACTGAACCCGATGTGATCGAATTTCTAGAGTTTTTCATAAAATTAGTTATGGGTGTGTTAATAAATATAAAAAAATATTTCTGCCATGACTTTAATAAAAAAAAAAAAAAACATATTTATTATAATTTCGATCATCTGCGAATAGTTTCTGAAAGTTTCATTAACATCCGTCAATTATTTTTATTTTTGCAAGATTTTCCAAATTAATGTGTGTAATACAAAAAAAAAAAACGTGCTAAAAATTGTCTGTTATTTTACTAGTTCCGGTTGGTACAAAGAGAAACAAGGTTTTTTTAATCAAAATTTAAGAAGGTTCTAAAAAGAAGGAAAATTTTTTCAAAATAATTAAAAAAAACTTTGGTCTTTCCTCTTCATAATAACATAAACATTTAGACGATAAAATTTTGTTTTCATAAAGTTTGGCGTCTTTTTCATCAGACTATGCTCTTTTTTTTTTAGCGATTTCGTGGAGTTAAATGCATACATATTTTAGTCAATGGCGTAGCCAGGGCCTGCAGTACCTACGCTAATTTTATATCCCGTGTATGTTTCCCAGTATTTATAGCCACGGGAGAGAGACCCCTGGTGAAGGATTAAGGAACTGAGGAGGAGCTAACTCCGACAAGAGAAAAAAAAAGAGAAAGAAAGAGAAATTTATGTTTACCATTGTATGCAAATCTCTTAAAAGAAATATGAAAACGAGCCAAAAACAATTTTTTATACAATGGATAATTTTATGAAATATTAAAATCATTTTGAAATGATTACAATAATTACTCAATAATACCCACCTCCAAATCCTTTCTTGTACATGTTCCAATCACGGAAGAAATTTGTTGTTCCTCCTTGACGCCGTTGTATAACAGTCCAGCCACCACATTTCATATCACAGAAGACTTCAATAAATTTTTTGAAACCAGCAGGTTTAATCTTGTATGCGCCATTTCTGCTATTGCTTTTCTGATAAAGTTCATAGCAATCTACACCAAAAAATACATAAATAAAATAAACAAAATGCAATCACATATATTTAAAAATTGAATGACTAACGATTGCTAGTCAGAAACACAATGGCAAGAGCGACTTAAATAAACCTGTTAGCCAATCACAAAAAAAAGCAAATGCAGGTTACTCGGTGAATTCTTTTCTAAAATAGCATTTGTCTGTTCCTTATCATCATCAACAACAGCAGCAGCATCAGTTCTCTATGACTAGGTGAGGTCGTAGTGCCATTGCGCATCTGAGTACCTGACCAGTTCCCTCCACATATTTAGGATGAAAGCCGCATAGCATATCTTAGGTAGTTAAGTCTGGCGAAACTCATCCCTCTCATGATCAAATCACACCCGATGACCACCAAATTGGCTCAGCTTGATCATCGACATCTAGACATCGATTCCATTGGAGGAACCCTCTGCCTTAACTGTTGACTTCAGTCTAGGAAGCCCTCTGACTACACTGGCTGTATACCCAGTTACGGAACCCAGTTTACCCTATTGTGCTAGATGATCATTGACTTTATAAGAAGGCGAATTCACATGCAGTGGTCTTTAAGTGATGCTATTTAATTACAGTCCTTTCTTTTACCACCAAAATTCGTGTGATAGAGAATTAGTCTTCTTCAGTTAGTCACTAGAAAATGCAGTAGGACTTTTGATTTCCGATACAACAGATGTAAAAGTTTGACTATTACAAAATCAAGAAAAACCTATCACCAAATCTCATTACCTGTTAAGAAGTTTTAGCCTCAAAAGAATTCGGGACTGATACATTCAAATAAGTTAACTCGTTTAACTTATTTGAATGTATCAAAACAAACAAAACAATTCGGCGGATGGCGTATTCAACAAAAAATCGAAAATTGCTTTTTTCACTGCAAATTATTCATTATCCAAGTATTTTACAAAAAATTAGAGCCGATTACACAATATTTTAAACTCAATTTCAGTTTATAGTTCGTAACCATGCAATGAGATGAGAGAACTGAGGATATAAACCGTAGATTTGTCTGTGGAATATCATTACAATACATTATTGTTACTTAATTATAGTGAAATCATTAAGTTTTTTTTTGTTGTTGTCAAAAGCATTTTATTTTTGGTCTTATATTAATTTAAAATATTCCTTTTTTACAGGATTTATTTTGGAAATAGAATAAGATCATTCTAAATTTCAAAATTTCAATGGAAAAGTGAGATAACAAAGCGTAAACGAAATAGCTCCAGTCTGTTCAACTAAGGAAATTTAGCATTGCAGCCAAAGTATTCTAAAATGTTGCCAATAACAAAGGAAAAAATGAAAAATAACTAACAACAAATCGAATATAGCATCAAGATTTATATTATTTTTTATTTATTTATTTGTTATGTAACTAAATTATCAACAATGTTTCCGTAAGAACTTGATATTTCATGTAATAAATTCTTAATAAATATTATTATTGTTACTATTTTACTTAAATGTAAGGCAGTCCTACATTTACAATTCCTTATGGCTAACCATGAAAAGAAATGTTGATCAAAACTGCCTTTAAGCGCATATTGCCGCAAAATTATCAAATTTTCAATACGCCCCTCCTCCGTCGAACACGTCATATAATACAAACCAATGATCATATACTGTGAAAACATTTATGTAATATGTCACATATCACAATTTAACACATGCCAAACAAAACACGTGTAAATTTATTACCAACATATAATCTATCTATATATAAAATTCTGTAGCTTCGTCTGTCCGTCCATCACACCTTCTAAAATAGTCATACATTGACCAGTCGAAACCAAATTTTGGGGTGAAGTACAAATAGTTAAGTGGATACAAACTACAAAGCATAGTTGGTTTTACTAGAGTGCGTAGCTTAGTACAATAAATTTTCGTTATTTTTGAAAAATTAAAATCGACAAGAAATGTTAGCGATAACTTCAACAATACTAAATACTGCGAGGATTTCAACATGCGTCGGCCTGTTGCAAAAAAAATCATGTTACATAAAAAGAATAACGTCTCAATTCAATATTCTGTTGTTTTCTGTTTCATGTTTTTCCTCGCGATTCATTTTCAGCATCAACCTGGAAGATTCTTTTGCTACAATTCGGAGCTAAATATTTAAAGTTACAATCACTTGGTACGCTTTTACTTTTACTACTACAACCAAACCCCTACATTCATAAGAGTAGTAATCCCCCTTCCCCATCAAAGTTGCAGCAATGATGACATACACTACCAATTGCCTCATACCCTTTGACAAGTCATGTTTTTAATCCTGCTGGGTGTCTAACCACCCTTCTTATAAGAAAAGCCTGGTTGGAGGAACTGGTTTAGTTGCCGATAGCCCAACCATGCGGTAGGTATTATTGGATTACATGGTACCAGTAACTCTCATGGTAATAGCAGAAATAATTACAGAGCAAAAAATAAATGCTAACATTATGTTAGTCCCACTTAATGCATCGATGTGATAAAAAGAGTTGATTAGTTAAAAAATGCATTTTATTTATTAAGCAATTTACGAACCATCATTGAAATAAGGAATTGTGAACAATCCTATTGTGCTTGTCCCCTCCGTTAGTTCACGCCACCGTTACGTCCTGTCAATACCTCATAAATAATGTATCATTCCGTTTTGATCGAGTGGAAGGACAAGACATATCAGAGACAGTACTTGGTTTCAATGAAAAGAAAGAAAGAAGTGTTTAACGTCTCCTGCTAATACCTCATAAATAATGGACTACGTGAGAAGACAAAAGACATTAAAAATGCTATTTGGTTTCAGTGAGAAAATGAAAGAAAAAAGGAAGATTGAAATGATTAACGTCTGTTTCAGTGAAATGGAAAAAGTTGTGAATTTAAAATCTTTTCATTTGTACCTCTGTACTTAAAATTCAAATTTAATTCATATGAATGGTATTGTAATATTTTGTTCAAGTTGTTAAGGTGAATTAGGAAAATTTCTACGGATATTTTATTGTCGTAGAAAACGCCATGAGCTTATTCATTTCAAAGAAAAACCATGAAACATTCACAGGTTAAAACTAGTATAAAAATATTTTTCAGACCGGTTAGAATCTGAAATAGTCTCTTCTTAGTCCTGATACGTTTTAAAGTATCTCTCATGGAAGAAAATCGATGTTAATAACAGTAGTTACGTTTTGAGAAAATATACATAAAAAGTCTGTCTATATTTCTTAGCAGGAGATAACTGACATCCATCAAACATGGCACGTGGAACTAGAACTGTCTACCCCTGTCAACCACCTGAAGAAGGCCGGAGCGTACAACGGCCGAAATATTAGCGACAAGGATGAGGACAATAGTCCGAATAATGTAAATAATGTATACATAAAAAGGTTTGGGAAAACAATATCAATTTTTAAATATCAAGAACAATTTTAAAAAAATCTATGACAATGTTGAAATAGTTTTTTTTTTTGCGTGATGCATTTCGTCCTTAAGGACTTCATCAGATTTAAACGGATGTTTGCGTTGATGTGATTACTTATACGCAGGAATGGGAGGGCATGCTGAAATTTTAAATTTAAATATAACATTTTCTTTTTTTAAATATTTGTTTTGGGTATTATAGTATTATGGGTATTATGCTATTTATAGGTATTATAGTCTATCTGATTTATTTAGTTTTCTGCTTTATATTTTTATCACTTGTTATTAAATGTCCCATATGGTGATAATAAAAGATCTGCCAAAAAACGTGAAATGTTGTAAGAACCTTGACTTAAATATAGTGTGTGTGATCTAGTAATTAAAGCACTTTCTATACATTTTCGCCTTAGTAAATTGTTTTCTGTTAAAGTAGTATTTTTAAAAAATTTTATTACGGTGCGCAACTAATGCATTGACTGCATTGTTTTGTAAAAGATCCCTTTTGTGTTCATCTTTACTTTAAATTCCTCGAGGTTTCTCCTGTGTATTCCTTGTGGCAATTATTACAGATAATAGAATAAATTCCTCCTTCAAGTTTGAGATCATGATTTTGTTTTGTATTAATTAAGTCTTTCATTGTTTTAGAAGTAGTTGCAATAAATATTATGTTAAGCTTAGATAAATTCTTTTCAATTGTAGACTTTCAATTGTAGGCAGAACAATATATCACTAGATCATTTACAGTAAATTTATGTCGAGGAAGTGACGTACAGAGATTTGGTGATGCCCGGAGCGAACTCCTTGATTGATGATTGTATGCCCCTAAGACTTAAGTGGGGTCTAAGGGGTGATCAGTGTGTGATCGAGCAGCGTAAACCCTCGATAGACTCATAACGATTGAAAACAATGTTTTTGTTTGAGTTTGGGTTTGACCAATTCGTAAAAAAAAAAAAAAAAAAGAAGCCTAATTAAGACATGCGTGTCCGCCAGCATTAAACAATAATCTTTGTCAATTTTACTTTTCAGTTTTTATGATGGTCGATACTTGATCTATCTCTTACTGTTACATCCCCGGGCAACGCCGGGCTCTACTGCTAGTCTGAAATAACTGTTCGTTGTTTGATCGCAGCAGATTAATGGTTTGAGAAATTTACGATAAAAAGCAATTCAAAAACTAAGATTGAAAAAAATTATAATCAAAATAATAATAATAATAATGTTATTACTAAGAGGCGAGTAGGAGCTGAGGTATAAACATCTCACCGGGCCGAAACATCTATTCAAATAATGGTAATGTTTAACCTTCATGCTCGTAAAAAATATTTAAGGACGGTTATTCTCTTGACACCGCGATTACTGTATACACTTTTAACTCCCTCGGCGATGTTTATTTACAGGATTATAAAAATATGTGAACCAAGAATGATCCAATATTTATTATTTATTTATAAAGAAATACAATTTAAAAGAAATCTTTTTATTCAAAAGTTTATAAAAAAATTATAAAACTATCAAAATAACTAAACCAACACCAATGTAATATTTATTAATCATTTTATAACTATAGAACAAGAAAATTTGAATAAACATATGACGAAAATAAATCAAAAGAATGTTTAATTCAGAGGAAGTTTAACATCCCACTACTACCCTTTTTTTTTTATCAACATCAATTTTCGTACAAAAAGTGGATCACAGAGCTTATTCAGCTTAATAAATATTTTTAGAAAATCTTAACTTCTAATTGGTCACTTGATATTTAATAACATCGACCTAGTTTTTGACCTTACTAAAAAGATAATTCCACCAAAATCTATCAAGTTTCTCTGAGCCTACCACGTGACCATAGTTAGCAATAAAACATGAAACGTCTTTCATCTTCGACAGTCAGCCGATCGGAATCCTTTGAACTCGTCACAGAAGAGATGCATTTTTTCAAAATTTATAATTAAATTTACCCGTTATACGTGTTTATTTATTTTTTCTTGTTCGCAAACATTTTCATAATTTATGGATAAAAAATATCTTTTCATATTTATTTCCTTATAAAATAGTAAATAATAAAGATTTCATTAGAGTTGGTTCACATGTTTTTTTTATATTCTTGTAAATATAATATTATTCTTGTAAATAAGCAATCTAATAAATAAATAAATAGTATTTAATATCTTTGTAATGAATTTGCCTGAATAAATAAAATATATAAATCCACTTTCATATGCTTGGCATTTTTTTTTATCAAAATTCTAATAATCGCTTTTTAAAACAAACATGGCCGAGGGAGTCAACAGTGTATACAGTAAAAACGGTGTCAACGGAATAACCGTCTTTTTGACACACTGTTTTTTTTCCGGGTACAAGTGTTAAACTTGCCCTAATAATAATCTTTAATCTAAAAATAATAAAAATGTTTTGGACTTCTAGCTACTAAGAAATTTGAGAACATCTCTGCAATTTCGATTTAGTAAAAGTAAAACGAACATGTAAAAATATGAATTAAAATCAATAAATAAAATAATAATAACAATGAATAAAAAAAAGAAAGAAAAATACATTTTCCTATGATGCTAGTATTATGAACCGGGAATTTTATTACCTCACTTGGCACCGTTTGGTGGCGCTGTTTAAGTTCTATAAAAAGACTAGCATTTCTTTCCTCTTCCACTTTCTACCCCTTGTTACAAGATACAGCAGTACGTGGATGAAGATGCCCCTGCAAGGGAACGTCTTTTTTCCTCGGTCTACCGAAGACTGAACTCTCTTTCCACCGATGAAGTAATACAAGTTTTACTTTGGTCGCAAGGCTGACTTGAGATCGACCATTACAATTGTTGTAGCATACTTACGGATGATAATGGGTATGTCCGCATTCGCATAAATACAATAGTAAATACTGTATGTTGGTCTTCAGTTGGAGATTGGCTTCAGCTGTGCTGGTTAAACTCTCTGCCCGAAGGCACAGAGGATCCCTAGACGAGGCTATGTTGAAGGGCAGAGTCTCGTCTCGGGAAACAGCTACCTGACCCCGTCTTATACGGGGAATTTTTGGCCGAGCTTATGGGCTCGGATACCCCACATTAAATTCGGCCTTGTTCCACATCTGACCGCGTGGGGCGGTTGGTAGGTATCCTGAAGTTGGAGATTCATTGTGGAATTCACTTGACTCACTTTTAGCAGTTGACTACTTCTACGCGACGCTGGCGAATCTTATATGTGTTGTTCTTATTCTTCGTTTGATTATTCTATTCAGTAACCTTCCCTAGGTTACAATAATAACCATTTCTGTCCTTCCTTACTCTAACTTACTTCTGGACCAAAAAAGAAAACGGACATATTCAAAAGACATTAGAACTTTGTTTCTCTATAGTTTCCATTATAAAAATGAAGAAACGGTGCGTAGCAGAACCCAAGATTTTGTATGTTTCTTCATTAATTGTTTAGATGCGAAAACACACGCACCTACAATATACTAACACACTAGCTTAAAATTCTATAAACACAACAAGTGATAATCTTTAAAAAAATTTAAAAATTTGAATGAAATCTCACCTTTGGGGTCTTTATTTTCTGGGTCCTCGTACAAGGGCTTCTTAGAGGCAATGTTCTCTTTACTTTTTTCTGCTGCTTTTTCTACTTTATTAGAACCAGGAAGATTTTCTCCTTGAGTCAAATTGTCAGCCTGTCTTAATTTCTCTGTCTGGGATTTGCCTGTTTCTACTTTCAATTCCTGCTGATTTTGTAAAGAATTCCTGACTTTGGTTTCCATCTCCTCTGTCTTTGATTGATGTCTTACAGTTTTTTTCGTTTGCGTTTCATTAAGCTGTTTGTCTTTTTCTTTATCTCTTTCTTGTTTTTCTTTATTTAATAAGTTTTCACTTTTGGTTTTTACAGGATCCGAAATCTTAATTGTTGCTGTTTTAGGCAAATCTCCTTTCATCTGTCCATGGTTTTTTGACAATATCTGAACCTTGTGCTTGTCAGCGACGTCAAATTTTGAACAAGTCTTTGACATATACATCTTATAAACATGATACTTTAAGCATTGCCTTGAGTTATGTTTCTGGAGGGATGAAACACGTTTTTGTCTTCGTCGAGCTTTTCGATTTCCGGCTACCATATTTTCCAAGTGTTTTATAAGTTCAGTAGGAGTTATCATACCATAGTCATGTTTCCTTTGGTTATTTTCTTGTATTTGATCGCTAAGAATTTGGATCTTTTTCATGACTTGGGAAATCAGAAGTGATTGATTCATTACAATCTGATACAACATCCGGTTCTGGTCTTCGACTTGTTCTAATTGCTTCTTATATTTTGCGACTAGTTCAGACTGGTTTCTCAACTGGTATGTGAGTTCTGTCAGCTTCATCTTATGTTGCCCAATTATCAATGTATAGTTTTCTGAATCCGCCCCAGTTGACACTTTGCTTTGGTTTTGCCCAGAGCCATGGCTGAGTTCCAAATATCGACGTTGACTTTTTTTTAGTTGTTCGTTTTCATGTCGAAGTTCCATGTAAGTCTGGTTAATTTTTATCAATTCGTTCTCAAGGCGTAAAATATGATTTTCGAGCCGAGTGATCGATGATGAGTCATTCGTTTTACTTAACTGCTCTCTCAAAAGACGGTTCTCAAGCTTACTGATCGATAATTCCAATGTTTGGATCTTTAATAACTGTTCTTTTGATTTTTCATCGATGATTTTTGTAACTCTGTCTACACTTAAATCTTTCTCTGAATTTGCTTTCCTCAGTTTCAGTAATTTCTCAACCGCTCTCTCAGTGGGGCTTAACCACTTTTCGCTTTCCAGATCAATTTTTATTTCGTCTTTGATTGATAACGGATCTTTCTTATTATAATCTTGACTTGATTTTGTTTTGTTTTCTTTTTTATCCTCTGACTCTATTTGACTCATATCCTTTTCAAATTTTGACGTCTTCATGTCCCTTATTTCTTGTAGTTCATCTTTATTTCTCAATTTATCCGACACACTGTCTTTTGCTTGTCCCAAGTTACTTTCAACAATGTCTGACTGTCTTACACTACCTTCTTCTAAGATTTGCTTTTTAAAATCCCTTTTGTTAGGAAAAGGTAAGTACTCTTCGTATTGGACTCCATTACGTGTCACGTTTACAGCCAACCAATTAAATCGTGGAATACACATTTTTAATTCAAAAGAAAGCCAGTGTCTTAAGCAACATGCAGTTTTTATTGTACATGCTTCTTGAGTTCTTGAATTTATTCTTTTTCTAGATTTTTTCTTTTTCAGTTTTTTAAAAGTTAAATTTCTGGGTAATTCGGCACTAAAATGAAGCATCTTATTTTGAATATGGCTGCCATACTTATAAAATACATCTAAATAACTACTACTGTTGTTGAAATAACATTTTTTCAGATAATCTTTCCATGCACTCATCTTTGTTACATTCTGATTCTTGCTTTCTTTCAAGTCTGCGACGTTTTCATAATTTTTTGGTTTGGTTGAAGTTAAAATTGGATGAACTGGAAGTTCTTTTCTTTGATTTTTTGCTTCATTCAAACCATTATGGTCCCTTTTTTCCATACTTTCCTGCATTTCTGAAGTCTTCTGTTTTTCGAATTCATACGATGATAAAATGTTCGAATCATTTTCCTCGGGCTCTTCTTCATCCATTTCCGTTTCATCCTTCAAATCATTCGTTTGAAAAATAGCTTCGTACTTTTCTAAGGTTTTCGGCGAAACTATTCTCGGTTTGACAGAGCCTTCTTCAATAATACTTTCAATTTGTTTTTTTGTTACAAGCTGTTCTGTAGAAAGTTCTCCATCAAAAGCACCACGACTCATCATGTCTGAGTACCATTTCGAAATATCCGTTTGTCGTTCGCATCTATGAAAAAACAAAAAATACAACGTGAAATTATTGTGGCATTTATTGATGAATATGGCACAAGGCCGAGAATTGGGATAAGAGAGAGGTTGGTTTTCATTTGTTCTACGTGTAATTTAGCTAGTCTCAATCACTGATTCACTCATGCGATAGTGTTTCATTTCACCATAACGCAACATTCTCGCATACTCTTCTTACTGCAATCAGCAAAATTCCTCAATGAAGCCCTAACTAGTACACATATGTACAGTTTTTGTCTGAGAGTGGTGCATAAAAATATGACTATCACCAATGTGTATTTACAATGTGAAAAATAATATATATATATATATATATATATATATATATATATATATATATATAACTGTATTAGTTAGTAAAAAAAAAAAAAAAACATAATCGTAAGTTGGTGCAGAAATATCAGTTCCTCAAACAAAAATTATGAGGGACAGAATAAATATAGAAACATTCACTTTACCAACCACGCACTCAGACACTAAACATTTACGAATATCCGCTGGAAATGCGAAAATAAAACCTATTTTCAACACATACATACTATCTTAAAACATGCTGTTATTGGATAAAAACAATTTTTATCCAATAACAGACAATATTACAAACATGTCTCCAAACCTTCCACAACACGACACATACCGTTTAAATCAAAGTGTCTTTTGGTCATAAATTGATATCACCATGTGAAATGTTTGACCAATCAGAAAAAAATTAAAAAAATTATCGAGCTTACTTTCGGGAAAAATTTCCTATAAAACCCCACAAATTTTGACTTTCAAAGAGGAGATGTGACTGTCGAACACAAGAGAAGACGTGGCTACATGGGTTTTTCCTTACGAAGTGCGTGCTGAGAGAAACGTGTCAGCAACTTCAAATCAACCATCTCTAGCAACAACAACAACAACAAAGATGGTCAGTGAAGATTCGCTAACGATAAAAGTCTTTTCTCAACTGCGTTTTTTTTTCTGTGGACTATTTAATTAACATATTTTCTAAACTACAAATTTGTAAAGGCTTTAACAACTAGAGACTATTTTTAATACTTTTTTTTTTAGCTCTTTTGAATTCATGTCCATATGTTTGTAAATACAAATGATTTATTTAACAGGCATGAAAGCGTGTTTTCTTTATTTTTATTTTATTATTGTTTGGAACTCGGACGTTTGGATTCTTAATATAAAAAAAAACCTGGAGAACGGAATTTCCTACACCGCATCCACTGGTTAAGCCCCACTGAGAGAGCGGTTGAGAACTGGGATGTTTGCCACCTAACGAGGTGGGGGGATTAAACTTAAGGAAAAAAAAAGCATAAAACTAAAAGGGACCGATGAGCATACATAATAGGGATCGATGAGCATACATAATAGGGACCGATGAGAATACATAATAGGGACCGATGAGAATACATAATAGGGACCGATGAGCATACATAATAGGGACCGATGAGAATACATAATAGGGACCGATGAGCATACATAATAGGGACCGATGAGAATACATAATAGGGACCGATGAGCATACATGACCTAGCTAAATTAACTTAAGACACATAAAAGAGAAAAACTTATTAGACTACCTTATTTAGGGATGGGTTACCATTGTTTAATCCGGAAAAAAACAATCTCCTAAATGCCTAAACAGCATCAAAATGACACTCTTAGCATCAGTTACCTGACACAGATGCGTAACTCTCACCCACATCTCGCCAAATTCCGATGAGGAGAGTCACTTCCTTTCCATCCTGATCTTAACTTTAAGTTAAAAGTTGGGATGCGGTGAACTTTCCTCTCTCATGGAATTCCTTATGACGTGTCGACGACACCATGACTCTCAGAATGCTGATAAGCAAAAGTACACATAGTACTGTCTTTGTCAACGGCGATACCACATTGCTACAAACAGAACTCAAATAATAAACGTCAAATTATTATCATCACTAAATGCATAAACACATCCTTTTATAATGATTTACTAAACGTAGTTTTGATGTGACACAACCTCGAAAGTACTGAGCACCCAGTGAGGATCGAACTCACTACTATCTAGCGAGACAAGCTTGCTAACAATTTCCCCACGTCGATTACATTTATAATTCTGATCGACAGCTTTAATGCAAGAAATCACACTCACATATAAAAAGTGGAATAACCCGTGAATTGGTTTGTCTGATCAGTATCTTTGACGAGAATTCAGCGAAACAACATTGACATTTGTTGTGACCTAATTTAAATAAAATACTAAAATACAGAGACAAATGTTGCTAAGCGCACACACACGCAAATAATCACGGGCATTTACGCAAATAAGCGTACGTACACGCATAAGCAAGCAATCACGCACGCCAATCTACACATACATACACATCCATACAGAATAAAAAGAGGTGCCAAATATTAGGTTGTTGCATATGAAATGACGCACTTTATAGAAAATGAATAAAACGCTGGAGGGAATTTGGAATCATATATGTTGCAATCCATTGAAAATGAATTGAACGTAGAAGCAGTTATTCGCAGATTCACACATTCATCTCGTGAACACAAACGATTGCCATTAATATAGTGGAGTGCATGCAATGCACTATTGTGATTTTGAACTGTGGTTATGCATAAATTGTGCAGTAAATTATTTAAAAATATCAAATCAACCAATTGCTTAAAATAAAAAAAATGAATTATAACATTCTGTATTTGCATTTGGTATTATTGTTGGCGATGATTCGTTTGAAGTTGCCTACACATGTTTCTTTCAGTGTGTGTTGCTTAAGGAAAAAGCTATGTAGCCACGTATTTGAGCGGCTTGGAGACAGTCGCATCTCTGCTTTCTGTGGGATTTTATAAGAGATAGTAAGCTCGAGAAAAATAAGGTTTTAGTTTTCTTTCATTAGTTAAATATTTTATATGTTGATATTAATGTCTAACCAATAGACACTTTTTAAACGGTGTCTGTTGTATTGTAGAATCTGTTGGCATGTTTGTAAATATTGTCTGTTATTGGGTAGAAAATAAGTTTGGGTATGTTTTAATATGGCATGTATATGAATATATAATTGTGTTGGAAATAGCGTTTCTTTCCTATACTGCTGCCACTAACATGTACACTGTAATTACTAAGAAATATGCACTTTCCACAATAATTTTAACTGTACTATTTTCCATATGTGTTTGGCATTTTTATTTACTCGTTAGGAAAATTAAGCGATAGCATTGTAGTTGTGGGTGGGTCTCTTTTGTCTCATAATAACCAATATTTTTAGAACCACTGACTGAGCCTAAGTAGAATTTTTGGTGAAAATACATAAAATACTATTGTTTGCTACTTTGTAATGAGTCCCACTGATGTCATAAACAGAGAAATATGTAAGTTTCAAATTCAAAGTGGATCAATTCGATCTCCCTATTTTCGTTTTGAGACATCAAAATTGAATTTAAAAATCATTTTGCTTCAGTCACTAAGAAATGACAGAGGTTAATAAATATAAAGCGTGTCCTGACTGAAATTGAAATCGTTTCAGAATAAAATATTTTTAAAAAAGCAATAACAACAACAACAAAACACTGTGACAAAACTCCATTCTAGTAAAAATAGAACAGAAAAAATGCAAATTTTTAACAGCAAAGAATATGCCTTTTAATAAATAGACTATATAAATTATGGAATCAATATTATACAGTCATTTGAAGCGCGTATAGAACATGTCCCCGCGTGTTATAAACTAAAAACCTTGATCTTTACACCAGAACAAGGTAAAAACAATTGGGTTACACTCGAGAGAAATATTTATTTGCATAGTTTACTACAAAAATTACTATTGGGACAGTTAATGAATATTCGTATTTTTTAAATTGACCTTTCAAATGCTTATCTTAGCACAGAAGTTGTAGAAAAGTGTACATTCTTACTATCAATGAATACACATCGACGATTACATCAATAAAATTCAGTGCCTTTTAGCATTAAATGTGAACCGGTAATTTTTCAACAAATTATAACTATTGGCAAATTTTTCCATTTGATGTCGTTTATATGAATGAATAACCTAATTATTGTACCGAAGAGTATAAGTTACAACGAGAAGAAATATTTACACGATTATGTAAGTTTTAATTTAATATTCATAAATTTAGAAAAATGCCCATTTTCCATGGCTGATATTAAATATCAAGGTACAATTATAGCGGAAGTGCAGAAGAGAAATCGGCGAACTTCCGGTTGTGTTCATTACGTTCACTTTCACTTGAGAAAGTTATGAATCCATCTGTTTTTACAAATCTATCTTGGGAAAAGTTAGAATCCATTATCCATTCCCCCGGTTATGTGTTAAATAATTGGGCTGACAGAACTCTCTTAAGAAGAAGGAAAATTCTGAATTCAAGACCAGGCTGAAGAGTGAATACCCTAGACACACAACTGCTGCTATGGGTGCCTCAGCTAACTTAGGTTACAGGACTCATGAGGGTGCGGCAATAATTATAGACATTAAAGGGAGACAGCCAGACCCAGATAAAATAAAGACTGTACAGGATGTGCCAGTACCCATAAATACTGAGAACTACTCTCCACTCTATGGGTTCGTAAATTATTATAATCAATTTATGCCGAAAATGCTCGAGTTGTTATTTACTAAGTTTATTTTAGCTTGGTACAAATATGAAAAACCTAGTGAGAATCAAGCTTACTACTAAATAGAATTGGTCAGCCAGTTTATCCCAATCACCCCCCCCCAAAAAAAAATGTCTGCTGCTTTTTAGTTAATGTGGGATATTCCTTTTGTACTAAAATCCAAAATGTATCAATGGATACCGTCGAATTTTGAATTCGAAATGAGCCATCAGTCACTAGAAATGGTGGCTAATTCTTCTTCGCATAGCTGAAGTCCAATATTAGAAGGAACATTTAGGAAGGGATTTCGAATCCAATCATACTTTTCTGTGCTCAGTGACAGAAAATAATACATATATATGTATGCCTTGATATTATTTCGCGGCACACATAAGAGGGTCACGCGGCACACTAGTGTGACGCGGTACGGCTGTTGAGAATCACTGTACTAATAAAAAAAATATAGTAGTTACTGCATTTATCAAAGTTGAATCTGTAAACCTAAAAGTTAAATGTGTAGAGGATGTTAGCACTTAATATTTATTGACTGGTTCATAATTAAATTAACCGTGACTCTCCTAACAAATTTCAGAAAAAGATATTTACCATAAATCAATATAATACATAGATAGATAGAATAATAACAACGATAATTTTAAATGCATGGTTAAAAAAACAAATGCTATTCAAAAAGGAAGGAAATTACGTGAGTACAATTTAAAGTTGGTTGATAAAGTTTTGTGTAAAATGAATGCTTCTTTCAGATGTTTGAATTCAAATAAAAATCTGTTTACTTTCTTCTGCTTTTTTTTGCAGTGTTCTTTCACTATTTCCTATCATTTGTAACTCTAAGTAAGGTTTATGTTTTCACCATCACTTCCATTCTGTTCTACCATCCATTTATATGTAGATTGTTAGCTTACTTAGGTTACATGTTGCTTCCCTCTGTTCCTCTTTCCTTCACTATGTCCTGTGAGTGTCAAATTCTCCAAGCCCTTTTCTTATGTGTCCTAGAAATTTCAACTGTCACTTTCTGATTTTAAATATTAGAGTCTTTTTTGTTTCCATTTTCCTTCAAACTTCCACATTATTCACATGTTCAGTCCATGGTATTCTCAACATCCTTCTGTAGAACCACATCTCTGTTCCCTCAAGTTTCTTTTTCATGCGTGGAGATTGTCAATGATTCCCTAGAGAAGAACTGATATTACATAACCGTTTAGCATTGTTTAATTCCTTTCTAACGAAATCTTCCTGTTTCTTAATACTTTGCTTGGTGTTTTGAAAGCTTCTTTCGCTAGTTCAATGCACCTTCGGATTTCAGTGTCACATTTTCCCTCTTCTGCTATAATCCTTCCTATATATTTAAATTTCCGTCAATGACTGTTCATCGTTACGTTGCACTGATTCCTAACCATTTGCCTCCGTTCGTGAAATGCATTTCCCCAACAACAATGATAGATTATTTCATCAGAATAATGCATAGGGTCATCAGGAAACAAGTAACCCAGAATTAGTTTGAGAAACATTTTGGAGACTTCCAATAAATAGCCTGAACACATTCACGTAACATAACCCAATTTGAACCTTTATACGATATGGTAAATAGGTATATTTATACACATCATGCGCATACATCATGGAGCTGTGGGCAGCAATTGAGAAATCCTGGCTCAACTCTAGAACTCTTCTGACCATTAGTGGAACCAATGCAATACGTAGATACTGAATTATTTAATGTCCTTTAATCTAGTCATGTTTATTTAGAATACCAGATGGAAGGCATTTCTACCTACAATGTACAGCACAATGGTTGACTTTAAGATCATGACCAGAGTCATCTGGCTAAAAATATCATTGTAAAAGGAACGAACTTAAATCACATCTACAGTCAATGCAGGAGGTACCAGACACATATCGAGCAGGTCATTTCAGTATGCTTTAGCTCCCATGGGAGAAAGGAGCAGAAGACCCACGAGCATGTCCATTAACACTACTACACTAGGCGTAGGGTTTTACCTTGATTAATGAAGTTGCTAATTGGATGCATCATGATCTCATGAGTTACGTCTGTTTGTAGTAGAAGGCAAGATTCAGATGTGGCACACAACCCGTGAGGCCTAGGACCCAAGTAGTTGTCAACAAGTCATCATACAGGCTGGTATTGATCATGATCCGATTAGTCGCAGTTCCTGCTGTTTGGAGTCGATGGCAGGATTCAGATGTGGCACACACCTCGTGAGGCCTTGGACCGAAGTTGTTGTTAACAAGTCATCATACAAGCATGTATTGATCTTGATCCGATTCGTCGCAGTTTCTGTTGTTTGGAGTCGATGGCAGGATTCAGATGTGACACACACCTCGTGAGGCCTAGGATCCAAGTTGTTGTCAACAATTATCATACAGGTTGGTATTGATCATGATCCGATTAGTCGCACTTCCTACTGTTTGGAGACGATGGCAGGATTCAGATGTGACACACACTTAGTGAGGCCTTGGACCCAAGTTATTTTCAACAAGGCCTCATTCAGACTTGTATTAGTTCTATTGGTTTTGTGTGTGTTCTTGGGTCATGAGTTGGATCCACTGGTCGATCTAAGCAGCTCATTGACTGATGACCGCTCCATTGCACTGCTTCATGGCCATTTGCATGCATTCTGAGACTCCACATAACCCAACAACAAAGGGTAATTCCAGTAGGATAGTGCACTATGTCAGCGGTTGACCACGTTGTCCAGAATTAGTTTGAGGAACATTCGAGAGACTTTTCAAGACTGGCCAATATATACGCAATATGAGTTCAGTCAAGTATTTATCGGACATAGTATTGAAATTATTGACTTAGTATTGAAATTATTACGAGTCTTTTCGGAGGAAGTCCTCTTTGAACGGACCCCTTGACATTGTTATAACGATTCCTGTGACTGGCTCAAAAGGAACCAATCAGAAGGCATCTTGCCAAAGATGCTTCGTCCCGATCTACCCGCCATGTTAGAATCAATTTTCTTTTGCAGTGCCTACTCTATGTGAAGAAATATCTTCTTAATCCTCAAGTAAGTCCGGACATCGAGACAACGCTGCCACCGACACAAGACATCACAAGACTTCTAAAAACTGTTAACATGATGTTTCTTTTGTGTGACAAGGTAAGTCCGGAAAATACTATTTTTTGCTACACCATTATTGTAAACCTTCTTCTTTTTATTTATTTCTCTTTTCTTCTGTTTTACTCATAAAAGGTTTGAATCTCAAAGGTTTATTCTTTTCTTGCTTTTCCTCACGCCGTGTCACGTCACTGTATCATTATTTTTCTACAGCGATAATTACTAATCTTTTCAAACAGACTTAAACGGTTGAAATACCAACACTATGACTGAGGTTTATTTGCATGTAAGATCCTGCACTCACATGGAACAGCTGCCTCTTATCACTTCAGAGATCTTCTGATCACTTGTGAAATCAATGTTACGTCAAGTTGCTGAACATCGTCAGGCAAGTGGAACTGCTAAACTATACAAAGCGTCTATCTCTTGCATCTGGTACGTCAGTTTAAAAAATAAATGTAGCACCCATTCCTAAATGTACTTTAACAACAAATACAATTTTATCCAGTAGCAGACAATTCGTGGTTGAGGATTAACATTTATTACAGTATTTCCCGGATTATAAAACGCGACAAGTGGTAAAACGCATCCTATAATTAGCTAGGTATTTTTTGGAAAAAGAAATATTTGCATATTAATAACTTACAACGGTGGCATTTTTCTTTCTGCCACAACAAATAATCACATTTTGAACCTATTATTAAATATTTGTAGCTATTATTCATTAGATTTTCAATAGATTAGTACAATGTTATATCTATTCTCATTAGAAACAACTCGTACTTACTACCACAATCTATAAGGTGTCTCAACACACGGTGTGTTTACATCCAACATCTAGCTGATGATTCAGGGCTGCGTTCAAGAGCGCAAACAATATATTGCTTTTGCATCGTCACTATCAGAGTGCACGATTACTATATAAACACGTGTGTTCGCTGAATATGAGATTGAAAATTATAAGGAATAATTAATTTAGATTATTGTAGATCCTGTTATGGACAGAAGCTTGTTGATAGTAGCCAATGAGTTTGTGCAGAAATACGGCAGCGTCGGTCGTTACTTTTTAAACTCAGGGAGCGTCACCAAATCATGCATGAGGTGTGTTTGTTCTTCAGAGGCGCGACAGGCCATCTAAGGCCGCTCTTGTTTGATTAGGTGTAAAAGGCAAAGCCAATGTCAATTTCTAGTATCTTACTTATTATAAAACACAGATTGTGTGTGTATGTGTCTGTAACGTTTATATATTGGATCGGATTTCCTAAATTTTTTCAACCGATTTCAACAAAACTTCACAGGACTACATAAAATTACCTTGTGGTGGTTCTAACAGCGCCAAAAATGGGAAAAATACAATTGTTTTTGCACAAAATCAATTTGAAAACACGATTAAGAGACATCGTGAGAATGAAAGGGGACAACTCACATCGGGTTGTTTTTGTGTGTGTTCTTTTTATATATGGGATCGGATTTCCTACATTTTCAGCCGATAAAACAAAAATTCACTTTTTTTTTTTTGGCAGGTAGTGTTTCTTATTCTCTTGCACACTTTTTTCTTTATTTTTAATATTCAGAATGCTTTAAAAATTCCATTTACAAGACAATTGTTTATAATAAAATTCTATTCAATCGGGAGACTTATAACGATTTAAAACAATGTTTTTGTTTGAGTTTGGGTTTGACCAATTCGTAAAAAAAACAAAACAAATTAAGACATGCGTGTCCGTCAACCTTAAACAATAATCTTTGTCAATTTTATTTTTCAGTCTTTATGATGGTGGATACTTGATCTATCTCTTACTGTTATATCCCCGGACAACGCCGGGCTCTACTGCTAGTAGTATATAAGTTTGGAAATGTTGTAGTGGTACCGGACGGCCTAAATGAACCCGCACATTTTTTTTACTTTACGAATGTGTAAGCAAACGTAAAAGCAACGAGAAACAACAAGAATAAACACAAAACGATTTTATCACGACAACAAGATTTATATTTATTTTTGTGTAATGATGTACATGCATAGAGGTTACTATTTTGCTGGTGTTATGTCCCTTTGACTGAATTAATGTTTTTACTGATGGAATTGAAATATTTTTATCCGAGCTCATGTTCAATGAATTATAAAGCTGAGAAATGCTGAATAAACATTTAGCTTTAGAAGAGTATTTCAAAGAGAAAAGTTGTTGTTGCTTGTTTGGAAATGTTTCATATGTAATGTAGTTTGGAAAATTTCGTACGTACGTGCATGTGTGAATATGTTTTTTAACGTCTGACCGCATATGGTCAAGATGCGAATCCTTTAAGGTTACGTTTTCGTAGGAAATAAGAGATAACAAGTTTGTGTCTGATATTTATAATTAATGTAATCACGTGACAGGATCAAAAAGGCATTGACAGATTTTCACGGAATTATTTTTTGTCGGGTTAAGAACTAGGTCGATGTTATTCGGCATGATTTAAATATTAAGTGACCAATCAGAAGCTGAGATTTTCTGAAAATATGTATTAAGCTGAATAAGCTCTGTGATCCACTTTTTGCACAGAAATCGATATTGATATTCGGGCATGATTTAAATATTAAGTAACCAACCAGAAGCTGAGGTTTTCTGAAAATGTGTATGAAGCTGGGTAAACTCTTGATCCACTTTTTGCACAGATTTATACAAAATTCAACATTGATAAAAAAGTGGTAGCGGGACGTTAAAAAGTGATTTTCCTATGGGATATACTCTTTACTTTGGTTTTTGCTTGTAATGTGTTCGCACTATATCATCTTGTATTGATATTTTGTGTGTATTTGTGAAATCGGTGTAGAATTCTTGTTGATGTTATTCCTCCAAGAAATCAGGTTTTAACCTTGGCGGTTTTTAATCTTCGTGACCGAAATAAAACGGTGTTTTAAAAGGATGTTTTTTTTTTCTGTTGACACTGCTATGACTGTATACGACCGAGGTTCTCTCGGCAATGTTTATTTACAAGGTTATAAAAATATGTGAACCAAATATAATGCGATATTTATTATTAACCATTTATAAAGATTTATAAATTACCATTTTATAAAGAAATAAATATATAAACAAATCTTTTTATAAAAAATATTATAAAAATTTACAAAATTATTAATATGTGAATCAACTACAATGCAATATTTATTATTTACCATTTTATAAATAGATATGAAAATAAGTTTTTAATTCATAATGTTATAAAAATATCTATGAACAAGAAAATTTGGGTGATTGACTTTTTAAACCTCACGCTAAGTATCAAATAAAAATTTCCCAAATAGTTATATTTAGGTGTAAATGTACATGCTTAATTCGAAAATAACAAAGACATTATGCTAAAATATACTGTTTTGGAGGTGTCGACAATAAAGGTTCGGCAGCCATTACTGGCGTTGTTTGCATATATTTGCTGCTGAATTGACATTAAGTTGTCTTGATTATTGCGCACGCAATGAGTCCTCAACTGCGCAGTAATTCAAGCAAGTAAGATCAGTAAAAAGGCCGTTAACAAGGTAATCTTCCGCGCATATCTATCCAGCAGCGAATTATGCAAACAACGCCAGTAATGGCTGTCGTGCCCTAGCAGCCAACGACGCGAATGAGTGTGAAATTTTATTGTCGATAACTCCAAAACTGTAGATGTTAGCAAAATTACTTTGTTAGTTTCGAATTAAGCATGTAAATTTACACCTAGATAATAACTAAATTTTTATTTGATACTTAGCGCGGGGTTTAAAAAGCAAATTACCCGAAAATTTAGATAATCATGATTTTTCCGGACATAATATATTTAATCCTCAATTTATTTTATATCTCATATTAATTTTTGTTTTAATTTTCCATTTTTTGTAATTGTGATCTCGAATCAAGGATGCCGAATCAATAGAAATCCAAAGCTTTAAATTCCAACAATTATGTTTTTTTAAATCGTTGGTAATTTTTCTAAAATGCCTACAAAATCTTCCAATAGATTATTTACTGTCTACCAAGTGCTGACTGATGAAGAAATCTTAAATGAAGAGTAGACACTAAAAATCTGCCTATTGTCAATTGATTCGAAATTTATAAAATGGTGAATAATAAAAATTTCATTATAGGTGGTACACATATTTTTATAATTTTTTAAATATAATATGATTCTTGTAAATAAACAATCTAATAAATAAATAGTGTTTAATATTTTTGTTGCAAATATTCAAGAACAAAAAAAATAAATGTATAAATTCGCTTTCATTTGTGTTTTATTAAAATTGTAATCATTGTTTTTTAAAGCAATAATCACTACCAAGGGAGTGAAGAGAGTTTACAGTGTACCTCCAATTCTTCGCAAGATGTCAGTATAGCATAATGATAACAGGCCCAAAACTTAATAAAAACAAAGTTTCATCATAAAAATGTTTATGTTATTCTTAAGAGGAAAGAATAAAGTATTTTTTAAATATTTTTTAAAATTTTTCTCTTCTTTCTAACACTTTTTAAATTTGGGTCAAACATCTCGTTTTCTTTTTTTTAAAACCGTACGACTTGTGGTCATTGCTTTTTTTTTAGTGTAGCAATTTCGGGTGAGAACTCATTAATTTTGAAATCATTGCAAAAATCAAATAATTGTCTAATTAAAATGAAACTTTTAGAACTTATTAAAAAATGAATGAATTTATTTTTGAAATTTTTATTTTTAGAAAATCTTGGTAATTTTTTTTTTTTTACATCTGTTACTACCTCCAAATTTAATTTTATGAAATTTTATAGAATTTCAAAAAGTTTGCAACTTTTTTTTCTTTTCTTATAAAGAGGACTTCTTGGAGAAATTAAATAACCAATTTAGTTTTTCACAACTAGTCCCAATTTTTAAAAAAATCTGCTCCAAATCATAAAAATCAAAACTGCAATAAACTATCTAATTATCAAATTAGATAAGTTTTTATTTGCTTTTATAAATAATATACATTAAGGACATTATTATCTGAAGAAAAAATAAAATTTCGGTGAATATAGAATTTTTACAACAATTGTTTGTATTTTTCATTTTTTTTTTTTCCCTTTTTTTTCATTTTTTTTTTTTCTTTAATTTTCAAAAATGTTTTAAAATTCTTTCTTGCAACGCATTTGGTCGGCTATTAGGTTTTTAAGTGAAGACGATATTTACTAAGTGAAAATTAAAAGCTTAATACAAATAACGGTACCAAAACATTTTACCATAATAAAAGTTAATTTTTTTGTGCGTCACGATATTTATTTTTATTTATTGGTATGGTGTCTCGCAAGTGATATTATGGTTAAAAGATCACGTGTTCCAAGGCTTGTCTCCCCCTATGGGAAAGCCCTTGGTGTACAATTATCTAAGTAATAAAAATTTAAGTAATTTAAAAATTTAATAAATAAAATAACTTTAACAATTCATATACATCAAAATATAATAAAGAATAAAATGAAAAAATAGGATCTTAAAAGATATAAATATTAAATACTATAAATTTTAAAGCATAGTGTTATCTCTATCATTTGTGATAACAGATAATTACTTTTATAACTCAGTTATTAAATTAAGAAGTGAATTATTGAGATAAAATTATATTTCAGTTGTAAAAATGTAATACCTGAGTGAGATAGAAGTTATAATAATTAATAATTTTTATTATTAATTATTATTAATAATTAAGATAAATACTAATATAATTAATAATATAATTTATAATTAATATAATAATTAATAATATTACATCTCAGTTATTTAATTAAAAATTGTAATAACTGATAATATAGTAATTAATAAAATTATTTATCATAATTATCTACCATTATAGATGTAACTACATAATTTTAAAATTTTTTATAGTATTTTATTTTTAAATTATTATAAGAAAACATCTTCAAAATTACAGTTAAAAAAATCAGTAAAATATTAGACAATTGCCTGAAATATTTTAAATTTTAGACATTACTTAGTAGTTAAAAATTCAATAGCAAACCATTATTACTTAGAATTCGAAAAATTGTATCAGCTCTGGTCCACCATACTAAACCTTTCAACACACGCGGCCATCAAATTATCGATGGAGACTCGAGAAAATTCAAGACTCCGTAGTGAAGAAATGCTTGTCTAGAAAATTTCATAGTGGAAGTAAGTGATGTTTGTTTTAAAACAGATTAATTAAACTTTAAATTTGCTAATTTTACGAAAGTAACGTTTCAAAAATCTATATGTTATTTTAGGCGGTTTTTTTAAAACAAAAAATTATTTTTGTTTACATTTCTCTATAAAAAAAAGTTAAACATGGCCGTTTCAATTAGTTTTTCAGAAGAATCGATTAAAATCATTATAATTTCTAGTTGAAATACAGTACAGTGTTTTGTTTTCTGGAATTAGAAAATTGAACCCTTTAGCTTTCAATTGAAGCTTGGGGGAAGGTTCAAAAATGATTTTTTATTTATGAAAAATACATTTAAACCTTGGGTATCGAATTTTTTTGGAGGTGCCTACAAGAGAAAAACAGTCCTTTAGTTTTGACATCGTTTTTTTTTTGGGGGGGTGCGTGCACGAAGGTTAAGCTTTGCTTTATCCTGTTCATCGAAATGGTCACTTTTGTGTTTCTGCTCTGTCTAACACGTTATGCAGGCCTTAGTTGTTTGCAATGAATACTTTTTACTTATTTATTTATTTATTTTACTCCGTCATTCTGCATAAATATGCACTAGCAGTTGTAAATGTTCCTTGGTGTGTATATAACTGTTTTGAAGAAAAATATACAGAAAAAAACAAACAAAAATCTTAATATGCAATTATGCTGTATTAATGTTAATATAAAGTCGACGTCGGACGTTTCGGTCTATTTAAGACCATCATCATGGACATTTTCATTTAAACATAATTAACATTAGAACATATAAAAATTTAACACAAAAGACGATGGACATAAGAGCACAACTAATCCAAACAGATAACTGAAATTTTTATACAAGATCAGCGTTCCGTTTAAATATGATCACGTCGTCGTCACGTGGGCGATGTTGTGAAAACGTATTCGAAGATGATTTCCAAATATTAAAATATTAAAAAAAGTCGATTGAACTATTTTATATAAACAGTTCAAGAAATCCCTTCCGTTGAATATAGGAATACGTAGAGATTAATAGGTTCTTATATCTTCATACATCGTATTTTTCTTCATACTGTCGGATCTATATCCATATATTTGCTTACATATAACTGTTTTGTTTTGTAGTTTGTCGAGTGGGGGTAAATTGGAGTTGTGACCTTTTAGGGAGCCCTGTGTGGAGGGTGTTGATGGTTGTACGCCTTTGTTTTCATCGAAATACTATCCTGGAGGAGACAAACATGTACTAAAAACATGATCTCATTGTTAGAGAAATTTTGAACTATAGAGTCACTTGTATGGAGTCACACTATGGAGTCACTTTACTAATCCGTTATTTTTATGTGTTTCGTAGAGACAAATAAGTTGCCGAACTAGCAGAATAGAGTGAATTGGAATTTCGTTCCCTGGTCTCTGGTGATATTTCGAACAGTGAAAGTGAATATCCAGTTTTTCAGTATAAAAAACCGTAACGAAAGTCGTTACAATTTATCAGACATGCCTTTCAATGGAATAATTGATGGCCATTGTGTGAATCTATCGACCATGGTCAATAATTACGAATTTCCTTGAGAGTTGGGTAGTGGTCTCACTCTGTAAATATGCAGCTTTAGCACTTTAAAAATACTATTATCCAGTTTCCAATGTCTGTTGTCATATTTGATCAGACGAAACGTTCAGAAATTAGTCTGACTGTTAACCATTTACTTAAATGTGAGAGTTCGTGTAGATGTTTTTCTGTGTATCGGTGGAAAGTCTGTTGTCATATTTGGTTAGACGAAACGTTCAGAAATCAATACAGTGACCGTGTACTTAGATGTGAGAGTTTGTGTAGATGATTTTCCTGGGTATGGGTGCAATGTATGGTTTAAGGTTGTTCAACAGCGTACCGCAAAAGGCAGGTTTTTTTTTGCCACCGAAGGAACTGGTAACTGTTTCACTATTTAATGATGGACTTCTTATTGCTTTTTACAGAGTTTGGACAGATTCCTGTTACTCGGTTATGAAGTCGTGACTCAATATCTTTTCTGTAATTGTTAGGATGTCCGTGCATGAGAATGTGTCACCATCTGTGTTCTGTTGGCATTTATACATAATGTATGCCTGTTGAGAATTTTGAAATATAATCACTGCGTCTCTAATTTCTCTTGCTATAGATTTGTAAGCACTTGTGTTCATTTGTTTATGATTTGTATGGATAACGTAATATAATCACTCAAGTCGATGTTTAACTGCTCGATATACACCTAACATTTTATTCCTCTATTCTCTCGCTTAATTTCACAGAAAAGAAACTTATAGAGTCAATATTCTGTTCTATAACTGCTATTATCACTGTGTTGAATGCATCTGTGGTACCATTATTTCTTCTGTATGAAAGTTGATAGGGATGCAAGGGTTGACAATAGTAATTTATCTGGCATAGTAATTTATTAGTCTAATGAAGCGGCGTAGTTCACCTAGTTGACCTAGGCGAATTTGGTTGCGGAAAATTCTAGATACTTTCAAACTTTTCTGTTAAGGGAGAAATTCCGCCTTTGTCTATAAGGTACCCGAGAAATTTGATTTCACTAGCCCCAAAGATACCTTTGTCCATGTTGACTTTAATGCCTAAGCGTGACAGTCTTGAAATATCTGATGACAGTGACATTTGGGTTTTTTGCTATGTATGTTGTCTGTGTAGGCGTAAACAAATGATACTCTTTGAGGAACTTCGTCTATCAAACTTTGAACTTTTGTACTACGTTTCGCTACCGAAATGCCATCAGTGTAAATTCATACAGTCCGAATGGCATCGTCACTGCTGTTATGGGATATTTTCCTCTGGGACTGACACGTAGAATTTTGGAAAGTATTTGATCACTTTGTAGTCAATAGAACGTCTTACATGTCGGGACTGGATAGCCACCATGTAATTGTAAAAACTGTTCCGCGAGTGGGACACATTATATGATGGTAGATATAAGTTTAAAGAAGTTTTTACTGGGCAGCAGTTGCTAATAACCGTAATTTCTGTTGTTGACAAAGCTTTGAGAATGATGTTAGCCGATAGTTTGTGCGTGGTTGGTTTTCTTCGGTGAAATGTTTTTTTGAAGAATAACCTACGATGAGAGTGTTGATAAAAACAGTATCTGATGATTTCAACAGGTTGAAGTAATGCTTACTGAGTGCGTAGCAGCGGTAGTCATTTTAAATGTGTTCGAAAAAGGGAATCACTAACTTGTTGTGGCCGGAGGCTGGTCGACAGTAGCTACGGACCTTACTGAAGTATAGCAGCGCTTTATGGAAGTTATTTAAAACCCCTATCTCTCTCACTCTAGACTTCTTTTTCTCTATACTTCTCTTCCAACTAATAAGAAAGTAACCGTCAAATAAAAAGAGGAAGAAGAAAAGACAACTCGACCGAAAAATGGTGGAAGTTTACTGGACCAGAGTTTAGCCATTGTGATCGCAAATCTACCAAAATCAGAGAGGCTCCGCGTATTTCTGCCATATAAAAAAAATGTAAAAGAAAGGAACACCAGAAAATAAAATAATTTTGGTCAATAAAAAAATTAACGCAAAGAGATTTTGATATTAGACGAAACCAAGCTTCGCGACAGTAGTCTGTGAGTTTTTGTCAAAAAGGAAACAGACAGTAGAGAGACAGAAGAGAAACTATTCATGCCTTCTTAAAACCGAAAAGAGAAATTGGGGCAACACCTATTTCTAAGATGACAACCAAGGTGACGTTTAAAATGTCAACTACCAAACCGAATTGAACTTTCTCCCGAAGACAAACAATAAATATATATTACTTATTTTATAACTTTGACGATGTTCGTTTATTCCAAAGTTTCCGGTAAATAAATACCAAGGATCTTTAACACCTCTCCTCAGGTTAGGTCAGCTGTAAGTCTCATATCTTTTTCATTTGTTGAGGTGTTGCATCATTTGCATAGATACTTACTAAAGGTCTGAACTATTATTCAGTAGCAACCTAACAACTTTTTAGACGCTTATCCGTTTCTTCCACTGAACCAGAGTATGTGATTTTTTCCCAAGAGATAGATGATCTCGTAGATTAAAACATTGCTTAATACATATCTGGTTGTTTTGAGTTCAGTCTCTGGGTGTAGTCGAGCTGAAAAGCCACATATTCTTGTTCAGTAGAAGAAGTGGACAAGCGACGCAAATGTGAATGACTGATGAATATTGGCTGATATAAAATATCCTCTAAGCACAAAGGCCGGAACTAGAACAAAATCCCCAAATGATTACAATAAACTCCTGAAGAAAACCGGAGGATACAACTACCGAAACGTTGCGATTATAACAACCAAGACGAGCATTGCTAATCCGAATAGTAAAGCATCTAATAATAATAATAATAATAATAATAATAATAAAAGAAGAATATTTTTTAGACAAAACTGCTTAGTGGAAAATGTCATGATGCCATTTCTGACCTTAGGTTTCTTGTCGGGACCGGAAAGAAATGAGCATAAACCAGAAACCAAAGAAAATAATAATAATAATAATAATAATAATAATAATATGGCATATGGGAACATCAACAATCCCTGTTGTAGTTGGAGCCCTAGGATTGTGTGGAAAAGATTCCAGTAGACTAATTGGCGGGATTCCTGGAAGTCCATGCCTCAAAGAGATACAAAAAATTGTCCTCACAAGTACAGCCCACACTTTACGAAGGGCTTTATCTATGTATTTTTTTTTTTTTTGTCAGTGGAAAGTGTCATGATGCCATTTCTAACCTTAGGTCCCTGAGCGGGACCCGGAAAGAAATGTGTAAACGCCAGAAATCAAAGAAAATAATAATATTAATTCCTCATCTAAAAAAAATTCATGCATGTGAAGTGTTTTGTGTAATGGATTCTCAAGAAGAGTTATTTATTTAGGTCTGGTGAACTTCGAGCTAATTCTAACGACGGGAATATTTAATAATAATATTCAACATTTGTTTGCTAGCGTGTAAAGAATTTAAGGCATGTCGAAAAAATGCACACGCACACATATACATAAATGCACACGCACACATATACATAAATGCACACGCACGCATATACATAAATGCACACGCACACATATACATAAAAGGTCAAACATAAACGAAAGGCTCTAGACAAAAAAGGGCACCAAAAATAAAATGTAAATGAATTTACGAATATGGCAGAACACAGAATATGTGTTTTTTTTTTTTTTATATAATAAAAAGAGAATTTTCAGCTAATTACGGCTGGTTTTAAGTAAATTTGAATTCGTATTGTCGGAAGTGAAAACAGATAGAGGCATGACATTGCATCATTGTCCTTCCGAATGACCATCCCGAAATCTACATGAAATGGCAAAGAGATCAAAAGACCATCAGAAAACAGAAAACACACAGAAGTTTCTCGGATTCAATACGCTTAAACTTCTTTTTATCTTCTTTATTTTAAGCTGTGAGCAATGACATTTATGCACTTTTCTCTATCATCATTTCTACGACTGTTAACTAAAGATTAACAAAGAAAATCAATTCAACATACAATATATATATATATATATATATATATATATATATATATATATATATAAAGAAAGAACAGTAAGATATATAATCCGGTGTTCTTATAGATATTTTTATTTTTACAAAATAGTGCTCAATGTAAATTTACAGATGTCAGATTTCATTGCAAAATACATCCCTACCCCTACCAAAACGTAACTAATAACTGATATATCAAAATACAGCGATAATGAACACGCAACCACCCCTTGTCTGGTTGAATTGGATTTCTCTGTATCCTTGGAAACGTGAATTATGATTTTAGCTGTGTCTTTAAAACCCAGTAATTTTAAAAGTTACTCCAAAATTCGCTTGAGGATGAAATGGAACTAATGTCTTTTTAATTTAATTACAAAATTAAATTCGGAGCTTTCAGCTTCCATTTTTGAAACATGGTTAGAACTGTGTATCGAAAAAAAAACATATTTTAAATCTATTTTTATATATATATATATATATATATATATATATATATACTGTAAAACTAATAAATAAATAATAAATTAGTTCATATTTTTACGCTTATTCCAAGTTTATTTATTATAAATGTGGTAATAATAAATTAAAGTCACTTTAAATAGGAATTCATAAGACAATTAAAAAGAAATATTGCATAGAAAACTAAATCGACAACTGTCGCTTCGCCGACGCTAAAAATTTCAAATTTCAAATCTAAATTGTTTATCCATTTAAAATACTACGTATCTGTAAATTAGAAAATACATTCAGTTATAATTAAATATATAAAGAAGAGCCTGTCAGAGTCATAAAAATGACTTCAAAGGGCAAAGATTTTTATTTATACTCTTTTCCTGTTACTGAAGGGTTGTTGCCAGACAAAAAGGGAAATTTCAGTTTCATTCAAATTATCTTTGAATGTACATTTGCGTTTAGGTATGTATATTTTAATTCAGTAACAGGTGTGGAAATAATCCTTCAAAAAACAAAAAGATTTTAAAATAATTCAACTTATTACAGAATAATTTCCGAAAAGTTCAATAAAATTTTATAATTATCTGAATTTCTAATATTAAAAATATGTTTTTTTTCTTATCTCCAACTTTATTTAATTGCTCAGCCCAGGATAGAAGGAGTGTATTATTTCAATGTATTATATCAAAATCAGTCAAATTGTGTCTATGTATGTTTATGCATTAAATGGCACAAGTACGTGTAAGTCCCTCATGCAACATATATATATATATATATATATATATATATATATATATATATATATATATATATATCAATACACGTATGCAAAGTCATACGCAGACAGTGTGACGGACAGAGAATCAATGAAATCTTTTATAGATCGCGTACTGAACTTTGTAGTGAAAGGGAGAATTAGTAGAGATTAAGGTTTTTTTTTAATTCTCAATGATTATAATTCAGTTAACGTAAGAGACAAGAGATGCCTCATCAAATCTTACTCATCTCTAAATTGCATGTTTCTGCTCTTTCCGACAACTGCTCAATTGCTTTATATTTTCAAAGATAATCTTACAGACTATTGGAGACTAGATTCGAACCCCACTACTAAGTAGATCAGTAATTTAGCTACTCAGACTATTGAACAATCCAAGTGAGAGAACACAATAATTATTCATGTACCCACATGTTTAGTGAGCAGTCATTTACTTTAAAAAGCTACGTACATCTGTAAAATACTTATGATTGTCCATTGTTTGTAACGACGGCAGAATAAATGTTTGTGTGAATTTATGGAAATAATCAATATTACACTTCAACAAATTCATAACTGTTCGTTTTACTTTTTTATGTCGTGTGTGTCTGCTTTTTAAATAAATGAGTTTTTCTTAATAGGATTTTTAAAAAACATAAATTGATATTGATAGTTAAGTTACTATTTTTTCTAAGCAGATCTCGGCACTGCACAAGGCGAGGTAGACAATGCTGTGCTAATCATTCAAGAGACTGCCTGCCTTGAAAATCAGTAATCGACATCCTGGCTGGTATGAACACCGATCAGTCACCACGGTACACGATTATTAAATTTATATTCACCTATACACAATTTCGTGAAAACTTTTTAAATTTATTTTTCTAAAAGTGACAAACAAATTGTTTAATTTTAAAAGACGAATCATTCCAAGAGTTGTTCGGATTATTCTTTGTGCTGTTTTGTTACCGAAACATTCTACCAATTTTCTTCAAACATACAAAAAATTCATGAGAAAAAAGAATTAAGTATCGAACAGAAAATTAACTCCTTTTTTGTAGTTTTGCTATGCTCATATAAAAATTCTCAAAATGAAAATTTTGAAAGTGGGGAAAAATCATTTTTTATACATAATTAATAATGTGATTATTCGTCGTAGTTGTTGGATATAGTTTTTGTTTCATATCTTTTTACTCAAATTAGTTAAATAAAAAAGAATGAAGAAAGATACATCTACTAAATTTATTATTGTTGTGTTTAAAAATAAACAAAAATATTTCCACTTACCTTATAAAATTTGTTGTCAACGCGCAGCACAATAAAAAAATCACGCACATTCTTCGCTAATTTCCTCGTTAAAGTAATTTATTAGTTTAATTATTTGTGAATTATATGTTGTCATGAAACGCTTTTTCAGTTCAGAAAATGCTGTCAACTTTGTTTTCCAGTTACTATTCTTTTAGACAAGTCTCACGGGTCTCAAAGGAGTTTTTGAATTATATTCCTATTACACAGCGCTATTGAACGGAACAAACTTACTTAAGGTTTGTTTGACGCGTGGTACGGACGTGTCCAACACAACACGTATCTTCTTAGCTTACATATTCAACTACGTACTTTTGGTGACGTTCGCACACGTACGGTATATTTCATCAACGTTGTTAATCGATTAAATCATTACCGCGTCCAAACACAGGTAACAGATGGTTCTCTCTTGAATGTCTTGGTGGGTGTTGTTGAGATACTTGCCTTAGTATTGGGGCCGAAACTGAAGACCGTGAACATTTTTTTAAATGGGGAAAAAGGGATATTATTTTATATTTTATTTAATGTAATGATAATAATTTGAAATATATAATAAATTAAATATTTAATTGAAGGAAATTATTTCATAAAAAGATACAGCTTTTTTCTTGACGAATGAGGGAATTTTGCACGAAAAAAAAAAAAAAAAAAGTTAAGAGATTTAATAAAAAAAGTTCTCTATGTTAAACATTTAAACTTGTATTAAAAAGAAAAGTTAAGAGATTTAATAAAAAAAAATAAGCGATTTTCTTCGATTTCATAAAAAAAGATATGTTAAACATTTAAAACTAAAAGAAAAAATTTGAGGAACGTTAAACATTTTGTATTGAGAATTTTCAGCTTATGTTAAACGCAACTTGTATTAAAAGAAAAAAGTTAAGAGATTTAATAAAAAAAATAATCGCTTTCTCTTATGTTAAACATTTAAAAGATAATTAAAAAAACAAAAAAACAACCGAAACGATTGATTTAATAAAAAAATAATCTAACCTTATGTTAAACATTTAAACTTGTATTAAAAGAAAAAAGTTAAGAGATTTAAAAAAAAAATATCTCTTACTAAACAGTAAACTTGTATTAAAAGAAAAAAGTTAAGAGATTTAATAAAAAAAATAATCGCTTTCTCTTATGTTAAACATTTAAACTTGTATTAAAAGAAAAAAGTTAAGAGATTTAATAAAAAAAATAATCGCTTTCTCTTATGTTAAACATTTAAACTTGTATTAAAAGAAAAAAGTTAAGAGATTTAATAAAAAAATATGAATAAATTTCTGAGACTTTCAAAATCTCATTGGCGTGATGAGGTCAATTTTCAAAATAATAAAAACAAATTTTGCACTATAGGTGAGGAGTGTTTATATCTGTTTTTATAAGACACTTTTCTTGATAATTTAAAACTTTGATATGGCAAAACGGACTTACCGATCATTCAATATCAGCAACAGTGAATGTCATTTTAATTGCAACATTGGATAAGCTTGTGAATAAGAAACAAACTTGATTAGTTTGTTATTACTTTCAAATTGCTGGGTTTTTTTTTCATCAATTATGAACGTTTTCAGTTCAAGTAGTTTGTATAAAAGGCTGAACCTGGCTGAAATACGTCGGAAGTTTACAGGAGTTGAGCCTACTAATTTGTGACTGAAAAATACCAAAAATCAGGGACGTTCCACGCATAACTTCCGTTATTAAAAAAAAATGAAAAAAGAAGAGAACATCGGAAAATAAAATAACTCTGCCAATCAAACAAATTGACACAAAGAGACTTTTAATGTTAGCTGGAACCAATGTTCGCATCAGAATCTCGGAACTTGGTCAAAACGTATATAATCTGACTAATCAACAGTAACCAATGATGTAACTCTCTGCCCCGCGTTGGTCTTCAAGTTCCTTCAGACCACCTTGGTTACCATTTAGCTGACTCTTCACTCGTTAGTGCTTGACTCGTCGCTGGTATCGTGATGGTAGGCACGATCCCACTCGACTTAGCTGTCATTTGTTTGTTCACAACCATTCACTCCTCTGACACGTTGTGTTTTTTGATCTCATAGGGTGAGACGGTCGCTAATGAAGTGAAGGCGTTTCGACAGTTCGGAGCTACAGAAAAACAAGAATCATTTGGAATAAAGAATTAACTCGGGTTAAAAATCTAACAACGATTTGGTTTATATATGATTTATTGTATACAGCGTTTTTTAACCTTCTAACTTTCTGTGATAATCAAATGATACTGGAATTGCCTTTGGAGTCTGCAGATTGTGATAGTAGTAACTTAAATTTATAATTTCTGGTCTTCAAGGCCGGCAGAAAGTCTTGGTCAGGAGGTCTCGGCAAACGATGTGGATTCCAGTAGTAGTAGTGTTGTCCAAACCTCTATGTTGTTCAAACCCCCGGCTTATATGGAGTCCTGAATCCGACAGGGGTGGAGTTGACTAAGGGTCTGGATTCGGTTGTTTTCTACCCTAAGTATCAATCTTTTCTAAATTTCCATATATAAAAATGCATTTACTCAAGTGATTTTCCAAATTTGCGGGTGACCAGCCCCTTTTGAGAGTGGTCAGAGGAATCAAGCCGCCCCTTAACTCCAACTCCCTTCACGTCTCACCTCGCACCATCATTCCATACAGGCAGTGCTAATCTCTCACTTCCTTCTCTCACTTTCTCAGCAGTTAACCTCAGCTTGCTCATTGGGCTGGTGTGACGAATCCAAATGGCGTCGCGAAAACAAAAGGGATTTTCAGTCATTAATCTTTCTTTATCAACTTGTCTCATGCTGTGATTTCTCGATCGACCATACCACTCAACCAGCAACCAGCCATGCGTGACGTGTGAAATAGTTAAGAGGTCATTTGTTAATTATATTTCTGCCCTGCTTAAGATCGAGGAAAATACAGTAGACAGACGCTGACCTATTTCTAAGATTACTACTATCCTTATCATGGTCTGACTTCAAACTACCACTAACGGAGATTTCCCCAGACTGTGACCAATATCCATCTGATTAACGAACATTTTACTATGCTGAATACCAAAGGACTCACTCATCACTAAAGAAAATAAAAATATATTATTTTATATTCTTGAGTCAGTTCGTTTTATTCCAAACATCCCAGTAGAGAAAATACCTACCACACTATATCCACAAGTCTATTTCATTGACTTTTCTGTTATATTGTTCCCCCACTTCAAGTGGATGTTGAAAAATTCTTGGTTTAATCCACTTCCTAAAATCTGACCAAATGATCCAACATTAAATTTTCTTGGTGAGTGTTTGGTGGGAGTTGACGGTGGCGAGAGCTTCTTTGTCAGTCTTAAAACTTGTCCAATGTTTATCTTCATTCCTTCATTTATGCTTCCGGCTATGTTCTGCCAGGCACATACAGTTTTATACGTGACTTACATATACACATATATATAAGACAGTGGCGTACATATAAGATAGATGCAACTACATATACATTTATATATGGCAAATCTTTTATGTTCCGTTTCTATTCAAGACGTAGGTGAACTTCACAACTTCCTAATTGCTCTAAGCAATATTTGCTTGTTTACACTCCCTCCCAGGCTCTGTTCTGCCATCCATTTACACAAGCTCGTTAGGTACGTTTCTAGCTGTTTTCACAGAAATTTCACCTTACTGACGAGTGCCCTTATCGTTCTCATTTTCCTTAAAACTGTTTCGTTCCTCATCCTCTCCATCCGCGAGGAAATTGTCCAGCATCCACTGCTATGTCGGAGAACTGATATAACATAGCAGACGAGCACTTTTGTTTCTAACGAAATTTACGCTTACATAAAGAAGGTGGTAAAAAGTCGTTTTTATTTCGGTGTACAATAACTATTCCAGTAAATATCAAATTAAGTATCCCGGTTTCTTTCACCAACTATCGAAAGCCAATATTTCACAGTGTAGACAATATGGACGCTGGTGAAATATTCGCTGTATAATTTAGCCATTATTCTACCTTCAGTGGCAATACCATAATGGCATGATAGGCCAGTTAATAACCGGTTCAATATGTGCGATATATTTCATTTTTAATTGTCTTTTTCTGAATGTTGTCTAAGTTGCATTAATGAATGCTTGGGAATACATTTATTCATGACGTTATCAAAGTTCAATTCATGGTCATTGATGTCGATTTAATCATCCCTGAGACGACTATCGTAATTGTCTAATGTAAGAAAGAAGATAAAGAGTTATAAAATTTAGACAAAGAAAACCTTAAGTAGCATTTTTAGAAGCGCAACTCATTTGTATTGAGATTGCTTCTTGCTTTGAATCCTTAGACTAGCCATCATCCGTCACATACTTGAGTCTTTTTTAAAATTTTTCCTCGGTAACGAAATGGAGAGGTCAAAGAGAAAAGGAGAAAATCTGATATAGGAGAAAATAGCGACCTTTTGTCTATTTCTCATGAACAGGCGACTGTTTTAGTCCCACGTGCCATACCTCTTCCCGGTGACTCAGTTATCTCCAAGTCAACTCTCAAGTTTTTGTTCACCACTGCAGTAGCCAGGTATTGAACTCATAACTCTTTGGGTCAAGCTACTGGATATAACCAACGCTTTTAACCACTTGACCATGTGTCTTTGTGGACTTCAGGGCATGAGTTTTGGGGACTTATAGACTTAATGTTCCAGTATCTTTTTTTTTTTTACCAGGGCTCATATTGAATTTCTTCTTGTTATTACTTTTGTCTAGCACTCCGTATTACTGGTTCCCATATTGTATTCATTTCTATGCTTGGCCGCCTTAGGGGATATTTTGTGGCCTAGCATATGTGCTGATTCCTTTAGTTTTCGTATTTTCCAATGATGTTCTGTTTATTATTTTAACTTCATCCCACTTTTGGTGGTGATCACCCTTTTTATCTCCATATGTGGTCAGTTAGGCCTAATTTTTCTATTTCCTTCGTGTTACGGCTTTACAATGTTCTTGCAGTCTTATCTTAAGGGGGCGTCCTGTTTCTCCTTTATATTTCTTACCACAGCTGCACAGGGTGGCATACACACAGTCCTTAGCGCTGTCCTCCTCTATGGGGGGGGGTACTAGAAAAAAAGTGTCTGCGAAGTGTTGAACCACTTTTGAAAGTCGTCCTGATGTTATATGAACCACAGATCTTTTATATCTTTTCCGATAATCCCTTCACATAATTTATATTATTCGGACTGTTGCCCTCATCTTTGTTGCCATATTTATCACAATGTTTCGGCCGATGTACGCTCCGGCCTTCTTTAGGTGGTTGGAATGTCGAACTGAACCCTTTATTTCGCTCGCCGGGGTAGACTGTTCTAGTTCCACGTGCCATGTCTAATGGATGTCAGTTATCGGTTATCTCCTGTTAATTCCCCTTTCCAAGTTCTCCACTGCCTTAACCAGGTATTGAACTCACTGTCACTGGATCTAACCAACACCTTTATCCACTGTGGAGGCAGTGGAGAACTTGGAAAAGGCAAATAGCTAGGTATAGGATAGCAGTGATGATCAGCTTCAGCATACTCCCCCTTTTTTCAACCTTGTGTCACAATTTCATATTTTTATGCAATAAATCTTGAGTATCGTGACAGCAATGCAATCGCCTATTAAAAACTATGAGGTTAAAAGTTACCCATTAACATATAAAAACATTCTGAGGTTAAAAGTTACCCATTAACATATAAAAACATTCTGAGGTTAAAAGTTAACCATTAACATATAAAAACATTCTGAGGTTAAAAGTTAACCATTAACATAACCTCAGCTTCTAGAACATTCATTCACTCAAGTCGTACACACAGCAGCTTTCGTTCATTCCTGTAAGTGAATTATCAGGTAATTACTTAACTTCGCCAGTGAGAACTTGCCAAACGAATCTTTGTTACTCAACTATGTGAAGTTTTAAAATTACTTTGTTTTTATAAAAACAAACTTTTAGAATTCACTCACTCACATCACACTGGATTTCATTTACACACAGAAAATATTCTTAAATACACAGCAAAGTTCTCAATTACGGAACATTATTTCATCCAGAAATTTTATTTACTTCTTGACAATAAAAATACTTCTTGGTCAAAGAAAGACATTAGCACTAAGTTTATCCCAATTTACACTGGAAATTTGTATTTCACAAACACTCATAAACAGAATTATTCTTACGCTGATTCTGTGAAAATTATATCACCACAATTACAACAAATATTTAAGTAAACTCACACACCATAACTTCAAACACCAAAATAAGAGTTTAAACACATAATTAAAATAAGAAACATCAAGATTTCACTCACAAATTCTTACCCATTTCAGCAGAATGCATTGTATCTTTTATGCTACATAAATCAAAATATTGTTTGTTATTCAAAAAACTGCTTTTTGTATTATTTCTCTTGTTATTTATTGTTTCTTGGCATATTTGTTAAAAGTAAAAAAAGTAGGGATTGAATTGAGGCCGTTTGATCCTCTACAGTGTTACCAAAACAAAAATATAGCGTAAATCGATAAAAATGTAATTTGTGTTAGATTGTAGCGGACCGGGGATTTACGTGTTGTTAAATTAGAAACGCGTGCGTTTATTCCTCCTAGAAGGTCCACTACAAGAACATGGCGGACTCAGAGATTGAATCCACCATAAAGAAGTGTAAAGAAAACGAACAAGACCAATATATATATATATATATATATATATATATATATATATATATATATATATATATATATATATATACGACAAGTATATGTATTAAACAACAAGATGGACAAAGACATCAACATTTGTGTGTGAACGTAAAGAGTTTGTATCTTGGTGAATGTTCGTACGTACGTGTATGTGTGTATAATGTTCATGGCGTCTCGCCCAAATGAGGAGACGCAATCTTCTGCGAGAGCTTACATTTTAAAATGTGTCCGCTGAAATGTAAAGTAAAAAGAGAATGAGGCAAGAAATCGCTCAGTATTTATAGTGTAGGAAGAGCGACCCCTAGTGAACAATTTGGACAATTAAGGAGGAGTTAACTCCGACAAGATTAATTTGAAAAGAAAAACATTTATTAAGAGTAAATTTTAGAAAAATTACAAATGCGAATGAAATAGTTTCATTGTAATTCTGATTTTTTTTTTTTGGTAGTAAGGGGAACAAATTATGCAAGAGAAAAATAAAAGATTTGATTTTTCTTTAAATTAAAACAATTTACATTTAATTACAGAAGTATTGGTTCTTGTATACAAGAATCTGTAAATAAATGCAGGAAAACAGAGATACTCGGAATAAATAAAAAACACCCGATCGATGGATCAAAAACAGTGACTTCAAGTCACAAAAAAAAAAAAACTCACGAGAAATTATAAAAATTATGCTTTCCTACTAACTCCAAGTTCTTGTGCTAGGCACAAAACTTAGTAGAAACAACAACTCTCAAAAATAGGCACAACTGAAAAAAACAAGACGGCCAATTCGTAAATTTTTAAAAGGAACAACATATTTATTTACAACTAGCAGTAGAGCCCGGCGTTGCCCGGGGATGTAACAGTAAGCGATAGATCAAGTATCGACCATCATAAAAACTGAAAAATAAGATTGACAAAGATTATTGTTTAAGGTTGACGAACATGCATGTAACTTAATTATTTATTTATTTATTTTTTTTACGAATTGGTCAAACCCAAACTCAAACAAAAACATGGTTTTCAATCGTTATGAGTCTACCGATTGAATATGATTTTATTATAAACAATTGTCTTGTAAATAGAATTTTTAAAGTATGGAATTAACGCATTAATTCCATCTATATTTTACGCGCGCGCGAGTTTTCCTCCCTTCCTTTCACACTCGTGCGTGTGTGCGCGCGGTTTGCACCCCTTCCTTCCTCTCACAGCTAGACGTAGCAGTAATCTGGAGGGGGAACTTCGCTAGCTCCTACTGATGAAGTCAGCCTAACAGATTTTGAATTTTTTCCCGCGCGTTTCTCGGCGTCTCAAACGAACAGCGTTTGCAAGCCAGTTGCCTCCCGACTTTCGACCTAACTAGACGGGCAACTCATTTATTCCGTGCCCTTAACCCATATGCGGGCCGGAATATCTTATTTCAACAATGGCGACCTCACACTTTACCAAGACTTCTTCTCGTCTTGACGTTACCCGCAGGTCAACCAGTTGCCTTCCGACTTTCGACCTAACTAGACGGGCAACTCATTTATTCCGTGCCCTTAACCCATATGTGGGCCGGAATATCTTATTTCAACAATGTCGACCTCAAACTTGCTACCCGCAGGTCAGACCTTCTCCGTTTTCGACCAGAAGACGTTCGAGACACTCGACACAGTCGTGAGCAAAACTTCGTATTCAACAAGTGGCTTACTTTTATCTCTCGTCAGTCAAACTTTAAATACAGACAGGGATATCTTACTGACGAACAGATATTCTTCGTCCCTTCTGGACTCGCCATAATTAACTTCTCATAGACGATGCAACCAACCGCAAATAACTCTTCGTCCTTTTGGCTAGACGTCCACAGCATTCCGTTAAAATTTTCAACAGTTAATTCAAGACCTGACCGAACTCTAAGACCCTACTTTGAACCTGAACATAAAAAAGAAAAAAAAGAAAAAACACAAAATCACATACACTCTCAACGCCAAAAAAAATCCACAGTGAGTACTCCTTTCTATCTGTGCGCACCTACACCTCTGTTAACGAGTTCCTTTTTCCAGAACCTTATAAAACTCTTTTTCCCGCCTTGTTCATCTTGCATTTCTATTTAGGCGCGGAACTTTTCCCTGATCTCGTACCACGAGATAATCTACTTGTTTCCATCTAATAAAAGTTACACATGTTTTACAAACAGACGTCTTTGCCATTTTATTCCGGCTATCTCTTTGATGTTTATTAATTTATGCACTTGTTGATTGACCCCTTTCCTCTCACTGTTCATTCACGCATTTTCATTTTTCTTTTTATACATTGCTTGTGGACTCGGTAGTTTAGTGTGGTGTCTGGCCCAAGGCCACTTCGTAATAAACCAGCACTGCACCCTACCGGGTCTGCAACAAAAGCATTCTGAATGTAAAAATAAAGAAAAAAGTGTGCAAGACAATAAGAAACACTACCTGCCAAAAAAAGTGAAGTTTTGTTGAAATCAGTTGAAAAATGTAGCAATTCCGATCCCATATATAAACGAAACACACACACACACACACACACACACACACACACACACACACACACACACAACACAAACAACCTAGGTTTTATAAGTATAACTCGATATGAGTTGTCCCACTTTCATTCTGGCGAATGATGCCTCTTAATCGTGTTTTCAAATTGACTTTGTGCAAAAACAATTGTGTTTTCCAATTTTTGGCGCTGTCAGAACCACCACAAGGTAATTTTATGTAGTCCTGTGAAGTTTTGTTGAAATCGGTTGAAAAATGTAAGAAATCCGATCCAATATATAAACGTACACACACACACACACACACACACACAACCTGGGTTTTATAATAAGTATGATGATTGCAAATTGGAAAAGTACAAAGCAAGGGTCGCAGAAAATGTTCCTTTTGTGCGCCTCTTTGGACAGGATAACACTTTCAGGGGGCAATAAAAAGATTACATTCAGAAACAGGAAAAATACAGTTCACCAAAAATGTTGATAAGACCAACGGATTGTTTTACAGAATATATCCATTCAAAAATACAAAAATAAGGGAAAACTCGGATCAAGAGGATTCACAATATGGCACAAGGCATAATCTTTTAAAAGACACCAAACTTTGTTTTAACGGCTCTGTAAAGGATTTCTCAGCTCGACGGGGATTTGACGTAGGCAAATTCTTGTAGGTTCTGGGGCGTGAAATTTGTCGTACGAATCTGTCACATTTAGATTTATAACCTCTCACTGGACTGTCCTTTTATGTAATGTCATGTGAAAACTGCCCCCAAGCGAAATTGACGCTCTGCCGTTTTCTTTTCAACTCTCTTCCCTTTCCTACTGCTGATATCAGTCTATTGGGCTCGTCTATTAGCCCAATCTTACTTTCTTCGAGTAATGCACTATTCCAATTTTCATTCGTAAATCTAGCCCTCTGATTGGTTCACTCCTACCAATCAGGTCGCTCGCTCGTGCACTTCGAAGTTTTGGCGCTACCCCACTTGATCATGACCTCGTAAAAGGAACCCAAAGCACGTGTGATCACGCAGACCAGCAACAGACCATTTTTCGACCGCTTACTCAAGCTTAAAAATGTGACGACTACTAATTACCATCTCGCTAATCGAGACGACAAATCCTTCCAGTTCAATATCTTCTACGAACTTCTTCGTCATTCAAGAATCTCAAACTATACATTCTCTTTGATCATTACGATAAGTCAGTCAGTCGAACGAGCACAGAGATATGCTAATTAATCCACGTCGCTTGCAACTGCAATTTTGCCGCGCAAATTAACACGCATATTAACACGTAAACTAACGCGCAACTAAAACATCACTGACTCACTCGCAAGCTCAAATCGAAGAACACTCTGTGAACACAAGAAACTTTTATCTGAATTACTTTACTTATCAAAAGTGAATTGACATGCACTATTATTCTGAGTAACATCATCGAACGATCTCGACATTTTGCAGTCAAAGGTAGACTACTTCGTAATGACTCATTTCTAAAACACATTAACTACATTCCAAATATTCATTACAATTTCCTAAAAGACTGTAACGTTAATGCATAAGACATAAAAAGGACATACATAAAACTACATATATCACGAGCACACCAACACATTAACAACCTTATAAATACCCTGTATTATCGTATTTGTATATAAATGCTTTTTGGTGTTGAATTGAATATATGTTTTTTTGTCTTGTTTATATTGAAATTGTTTATTTGTTTGTGGATGCAGAAAAGTTCACGCAACCTCACATAAAATTTCCTTCTGATTCATCTCAATGCTAACCCAAGTTCATTAATTTATTCTGCACATCCCCAACAAGTCCTTTGTATTCTCAGTGGGGTCATAAAATTCGGCTTCAGCCAAAATTTCTAGGTGCTAGAAAAACTTGATTCCCATTGGCATTAGCCAATGTAAATTCCCTTCCAAGCATTGAAATTCACAAGATCTTGGCGCTTCTTCACTTGATCCTAAAAGGTCATAAAAATACACGAAATTCAACTATTTTCTTACGACAAAATATAATCTTTATAAAATATGCAATTTAGATTAGTCTTCCTCCGATATTCAATAGTGGTTAGTCAAAGCGAAATATTACAATTTATAATATTTATTTCCCATTGTTTTTAAATAATCTAACAGTTGCTGAAAGAAAACAAAAATAAATCCTTCTTTTAAAAAAAGGAGAAATGCACACTTGAAAATGGCATTTGATTAAACTTTATTTTTTGAATCTTCAAAAAAATTCTTTATCCATCTAAATAAATAAACGACAAATGTATTTACAGTTTGAAAATAGAAAGAATGCTTCATTTCCTTTTATTTCTTCTATCTCTAAATAAACGGCAAATTCTGTCTGTCCGTCCGTGTGTCTAAAACTCTTAACTCGCTTGCTCTACGTACGTTTTTTGGAATCAGGATGATCACCGGATTGAAAATCTGGTGCTTGAACACCCAGCATTGGCATTTGTGCCCGGGTGAGGAGGCAACAGTTAAAAATTCAAATTTTAAAATACCTAAAAAAAAAAAATTTAGTGATTTTAAAAGTTCTTAATTTACATTGAGTTTCTTTAAAGTAACCTTTGAATTTAAAAAAAAATTGTTTTAAATTCAGTTTAAACAATCTCCAAAACCTTGTGAATTGAGGAAATCCGTTTTTTATTTCTTCAAAATGCCAAGGAATCAGAGTTAAAGTGAGACGTTTCGTGATGTGAGATTTTGAAGTTCCACGGAGTTTGTGATTTGAAGAACTCAATTTTCGGCCTGAATTAGAATTTCGCCTAAATCGGTCTTTAAAATGTTAAGAGTTAGTGAGGTTTTGAAGTTAATGGAGTGAATTGGAGAATTCAAAATTATTTCTTCAAAATTATCATTGTTGTTTTCAAAGCTGTACCAGAGGTCCCTATAGTTTGGTCTAAATCCGCACGGAGTTTTATTGAATTATTTTTGGTAAGGGATAAATTTTTTGTATATTCACACTTTATATTGGCTAAATCTAGGTACCTCTAAAAATTCGCTAAAAAAGGAGCATGCACGATGAAAAAAAAAAAAAAAAGGGTCACAAACTTAATAGAAAGTTTTATCAAAATCTTTGCTATTTAGAGGAAAAAAACAAATGATTTGATTATTAAATTAAATTTTTTATCCTTCGAAATTTTGGTTAAAAAATGTTTTTCTTGCATAACACCTTGCGTTTTAGTAGCATTATTGCCATCTTCTGTTTTTCTGAAACCTGTTCTTTTATTGTCCTTTCTCCTCACTAAAGTCTTCTCATTCTCTTTCACTCCCAGTAACCCCTTGCATCTTAGTGGCATTATTGTCCTGCTTTGAGTGAAATGATTAAAAAAAATTTTCCATACCTCTTCTTAACATTGTACAAAATGTTCTTAGCATCATCACCCCACCACTGACAGTTTTGGAGTTTCTCATTGCCAAAACATACAAATTATTTTCTTATTCTTCTGCTAAGCAGTAAAATTAAATCCAAATATATGAAATCCTTAATGATGTTTAAATGCCATAAAACAATCCCTATGAATCATACAACTCAGATTATTTATTTAACCAGCAAGACAAAAATTGACAGAACAATAAAGACCAACTTTGAAATGACTGAATCAAATGAAATATTCTAAACTGTAAAACTCCTGTTGGATCTCTCATTGTTGATTTTGGTTTTATATTTCTAGTAAGAGTAGCATGTTATTTTTTATTAGAGGAAGTTAATAGAAGTAGATAGGTTTGCCTACTGCCCAGTTCACACTCCTTCCTCATCTTTTGAACAAGTGTAGGTTTATCCCTTGTTTTCTGTTTAGGATTGGGTTTCTGGTTCCTTTTAAAGTCTTTCTCATTCACTTCCTGTAGCCCACTGTGCCTTAGTGGTGTCATTGCCTTGCATGGGTTGAAATGATAAAAAATATATATATATTCAGATGAAATTTCTTTGGCTATTTTTCATGGTTTATCAAATGCAAAGATAAATAAATTATTTTAATTGAAACCATTGACAAAATTGAATTATTGAATGATTTTATGCCCCTTTTTAAAACAACTGGCAAACACTGATATCCTTAAGTGTATAGAAAATTTACTTTCATGTAATATCAAAGAGCATGGCTATATGGGAGGAAATTTTACAGAGTGGGATTAGCAGAAAGAATTAGCCCAGAAAATTTTCTAAATTCCTTTGAAAAGAATCTGCTTTTTCTCCTGAAATTATACAATTTGTTTGTCCTATGAGGCATTCACATTCCCAGATACTCTACCTTGTACACCTATATTAATGATTATTTAAAACCTAGACTATATTTAGGGCAAAGATCTGAATTAAAAATAGAAGAGATAGTAAAGAATTGATTTATTACAACAAAGGAAGCGACCACCTTAAAAGTCAATGGCTTTTTTGATATTATTTAAACAGTCAAAATAGTGACTTTCTGAATTGTAAAGAATGTATCACTTTTGGTTGAAAATAATATTTTGCAATCAACAAAAGGTGTTATATTCCATTTCAAATTAGTTTGAGACCATGTGACAATCATCTGGTGGATTGAAGTGTTGTTTTCTGAATTTGATGGTAGAGTAATTGTGAGTTCAATCCCTGTTCTAGGCAATGCATACTTAGACTTAGTGGAAAGGGGGCAAGCAATGAGCAGTATTAAAAATAAAAACTTGAAATAACTCTAAACATGTGCAGTAGAACAAGAACAATCTACTCTGTAGATTAAATTAAGGGTTCAGTTCTATATTCCTTGTAGGTTATCCTGATCGATATACACCTGATCGAGACCAGGGGTTGAAACACTGTGATAACAACAACAAAGAAAAGGATAATAGTCTACATGTAAATAATAACTGTTCATCCAAGAAATTCAGACATAGAAATGAATTGGTTGAATATAGGTACATCTACAGATTCATGATAACTAAGGTCTAAAATGAATTTTAAGAATAAAAAGTCTTTCTAGTACCTTTTATTTTAGTTTTTACTGCATGCTAATAGATTAAATATTTATTTACAATAAGCAAAACACTTTGCTGTACTTCAAAAGTAATTTAAATTGCTGGAATTGTTGATTTCAGTGGCATTTTTTGCCTTCTTTCATCAGAATGTAATTCTCTTTATTAAAAAATATTCCAAAAATAAAATATACTTTTCTGAAACTTTATTTGAGGAATATTAGCTGATTTAAAGTTAATTAATCTGATTTGACAATATTATTTACTTTAAGTTTAAAATATTGCAGAAATGGTAGCTATTTATTTAAAGTGTTGATACCTTGACAGTTTATCTAACATTTTTCTATGCTGGATATATCTGTAGAAAATAATTGTGGAATATACTGTGAGCGTCTTTTTATATAATTTTTAAATACTCAGTAATCTTAAACATTTAGGAAAATATTCTCCAAAATCTAATGTTTTATTGAATTTTAGATACTTTGGCTTTATATTTACTACAATTATTGTTTTATTTTCTGATAATGTTGTGTCTGGGCAACTGTATCTGCAAAAATTGGCACATTTATACACATTAAAATTTTGTGACCACCAGTATTTTAAAAAAAAAATTTGAAATTTTTGAATGTGTATAAATGTGCCGACTTTCAATTTCTGATTAGTAAATATATTTTTTGCTTAATAACAATATTGCCTAACTCTCACAAATTAATACAGAATTTTAAAAGATTTAAAATTTTATAAATTATTCTAATTAAAATTTTAAAAAAATGAAAACAATTCTTGTAAAAATTCATTATTCAACAAAAAAATTTTTTTCTTAAGATAATAGTGTCCTCAATATAACTTAATCATAAAAGCAATTATATCTTTTCTAATTAAATAATGTCTTAGTTTTATTGCATTTTTTATTTTATGATTCCGAGCAGATTTTCAGTAACAATGAGTCCTGTTTTACAAAAAGAAACTGATGATTTAAATTTTCCAATGAGTCCTGCTTTAAACTAATATAAACATTAAGCTTTACAAAATTTAATTTCTTGAAATTTCATAAAATTAAATAAGTAGTGGCTAACAGGTGTAAAAACAATATTTTTACCAAGATTTTAAAAAAAAACTATTCTAAAATAATTCCATTCATTTGTGAATAAATCCTGAAAGTTTCATCAAAATCTGACAATTGTTTGATTTTTACAAGAATTTCCAAATCAACATATTTTTCACTGTTAAAATTTGCTATGCAAACTTAGTTTGCCTGTTGGCGCAAGAAAAACAAGATTTCTTAACCAAAATTTCAAATGTTTAAAAAGGATTAAAAAATATAATTTAATCATTACAAAATACTTTGGTCTTTCCTCTTAATAATAAAGACTTTGATGATAAAACTATTTTTATCAAGTTTGGAACATTTTTTTTCATCATGGTATGCTCTTTTTATTAGCAAATTAGTAGAGCTACATAGTCAAATATTAAAATACAGGGAGTTTATAAAACCAGGTGGGGTGATAATGGGGATTTTGTCAGTGATGGATACAAAACAAAAAATTCTCAAGAACAAAAAAAAAATGTATAAATTCATTTTAATCATGTTTTAGGTTTTAATACAATTCTGATCATCACTTTTTAAAACAAACATAGCTGAAGACTGAAGTTAGTTAAAATAAAAGCAGTGTCATAGGAAAAAACTGTCCTTTTGTCACTCCAGTTTTTTGCAGGCATGAAGGTCCATGTTTGCCAAAAAAGCTATGTAGCTATGAGATATCTGGTGTTTGAATGCCAGTTGCATTTTTGCTCTGCTAAATGTCAAAATCTGTTGATTTTTATAAGAAATTTTTCCTGAAATTAGGTTCAAGATAAATAGTGTTTTAGTTATCTCTGATTGGTCAAGTATTTTACATGGTGATGCTAATTTCTAACCAATAGACACTGATATAAATGGGGTGTGTTGTATAGTGGAAACTTTTTGGCATGTTTTTAAATATTGTCTGTTATCAGCTAGAAAATAAAGTTTGGGCACATTTTGGATATGTATGCTCATTGGTCTCTATTACTTTTTTCTTTAGTATCATAGCCTCTTCCATCCCTTGTTAGGTGACAGACATATCAGTTCTCTAGTGGATGCAGTGTAGGAAATTCAGTTGTCCACATTTTTTTATATTAAAAATCCAAATGTTTAAATAAATCATTGAATTTACAATCATGTACATGGATTTAAAAAGAGTCAAAAAAGTAAGTAAAAGTAGTCTTTAGTTAGTTGGTACACAGAAAAATCTATAGCCTAGAAAAGACTTGTAAATAGTTGGTCCACAGAAAAAAAACTGGTTGGGAAAAGATTTATCATTAGCAAAGATTCACTGACCATCTTTGTTGGAGATGATTCATTTTAAGTTGTCAATATGTTTCTTTCATCATATTCTGGTATGCAGGAAGGAAAAAGCTATGTAGCCATGTTTTCTCTTGTATTTGAATGGCTTGGAGACTGTGTGAAGAAGTGCCAGAGGGTCTTAATAATATTTATCAGAAACTTTGGAATAAACAAACAGAATCAAAGGTAGAAACAGATATGTTTATTTGACTTTGATTATAGTGAGTCCTTTTGTAAATATAGTTGGTGAAAGTTTGTTTGGCTGAGTAGTTGCTAGTTTGCAAGTCAGACTTTGGTAGTAGTCAGGAGTGTGGTTACTTTGGAAACATGTTCAGTATCAATCTGCTGTGTTTTCTCAGCCCTCAAAAAGTGCAGAAAAATGTCTTAAGCTGATGACCACTTTGTTTTTTCATGTGACAAGCTTGGGCTGGTTTTTCTGGCTATCTCTTACCTGCTGTCTGTCAGCTATCTCTTTATATACAGACTACTTGGCTTGAAGCTTGGTTTCTGTTAACATCAAAAGACTCTTTGTTCTTTTGATTGACCAAAATGCTTTTATTTATTTTCCAGTGTTCTTTTCTTTTTCTTTTTATTGCAGAAGTTATATGTGGAACCTCTCTTAATTTGGTAATTAGTTTGTTGCGGGACTGATAAGGACGTCGCCCCTGCAAGCTTTTTGGATTTTAGTGAACAACCAAGACAATGAGGGAAACGGAGGCGGAGGTTTATAATAGGAAAGGATGTCAACTTTTATTCTTCAGTATATAAAGATAGTTATGTACAAGTATATACAATGCGGAAGATGCTTGGCTCGGTATTGGGTGTTGAGTTCGGGAGTGCTGATCGATTGCCAGGCATAGAGAACTCGGCAACAGATGCTGGTTGAAGAGAAGTCGGGGATAGTAGCTAGTCGATTGCCAGGCAAAGAGAAATCGGAATCCCTAAACAGGGCCGAGTCAGAGAGAGGATACGCCTTCCTGGGCAGATCGACCGTGGAAACGGGATCACGCCAAAGTGTATCTCTCGACGAAGGTGGAGTCAGAGTGAGGATACGTTCTTCCAGGGCGGATTGACCGTGGAAATAGGATCATGCAGAAGTGTATCTCTCGAAGAGGCTGGAGTCAGTGAGAAGATATGTCTTCCAGAGCAGATCGACTGTGAAGATGGGATTGCGCTGAAGCATATCTCTCGATGAAGCTGGAGTCAGTGAGAAAATACTGCTTCTAGGGTGATTCGACCACGGAAATGGGATCACGCCGAAGTGTACATCTGTTGCAGACTGGCGAATGTATTTTAAGGTATCAGAAGGCTACTTAATCAAAAGGGGTAGTGATGTTGGTGTTCTTAGACATTCATCCACAATAAATTAAGAAAGATGAATACTGATGACAAATTATTCAAGAGAAATCAAAGTGAAAACAACATAGTTAAAAGTTTAACAATAACATTGATTTATATAGAATTAGCATACACAATTGAATCAAGGATTGTTGAACAAGTCTGAATAGTTGAGATGAATTATTTAGTATATTTATGCCAAGTTTCAGTGTGTGTGAAACTGTTATTAAGGTTTGTGTGTGAAATTAAACTAAGTGTTTGGTCGTGTACAAAAATGTCTTTTGTGGTAATTCAGTCAATAGTGTGTATGCGTATGCTTGTTTAGATTATTGTTCAAAGCTGGTATGAGTTGTGTACCTTTAGTTGTTTTGGTGTTTGGTTGAATGTTTACGAATACTTATTATTGTAGTGTGTTATTTCACTTTCTTTAGTATCGTAAGCAATTGTTCCTGGTAGAGTGAAATGATGTTTGTTGAGTCAGTGAAGTTTGTGCGGGAAAAGTGTAGTTGGTCAAGGTTCTGACTGGCGTGGATTAGTTTGGCATCTCTCCCAGGTGAAATTCTGACTGATCGTACTTGCGTGAATGTTGGTAATGTTCTTTAACGTCTGACCGTGTGGTTAAGATGGGAGCTTATAGTGAGTCAGCCAATTTGTATTGGTTATAAATAGAAATTAGAACTGACCCTCTACAATTTTTACAATATCAAATGTAACAAAGACAACAACAAGAGAAATAACCAAGTAGAAGGTAAAGAAAGCAAACAAAAACAAGACCGATAATATATGTATATACAAATATATATTAATAACAAGTTACAATACATGGAAACAGTACAAAGGACGAAGTGTGTGTGAATATTCTGTATGTGCGTGCGTGCGTGTGTGAATATTCTGTGTGTGTGTGCGTGTGTGAATATTCTGTGTGTGCGTGCATGTGTATTATGCTTTAGCGTGTTTCCACGCTATTCCTTGTTATCGACTACATTTCGAGGTTGATAGTTGAAATCCTCTAGGAATAAGAGAAATTTACCTTGAGGTGTCAGTACACAGGCCTGAAAGGAAAAAAAGAGATCGAGGCGAAGGGTCATTGGCTATTTATAGCCAGGAAAGAGAGACCCCTGGTGAAAGGGTTACGAACTGAAGGAGGAGCTAACTCCGACAAGCTCTTGAAGATTACATCTTGGCAGCAAGGAGAAAGGTGAATGAAGAGAAAACACGAGGGAGCTTATTCGTGATTTGTTTATATAAGGCTGGGTCTCATGTGATCGGCTCTGAGTGAAAACGCGGGAAATATCATTCATTGCGTTCCGGCGATTTGATTGGTCATAATTGGCCAATCAGCGAGCTAGTTTTGAGGAGATTAGCCAATGAATGCTTGTCGCATGATCTGTATGTATGTGTGTGATGGTGGCGATAATCACCACAGGGGAAGAGTGCATTTTCCCACAGGGGTTAACTGGCAAATGTGGATAATTCCATTACATCTCTCAACGGAAGATCTTAAAGGCAGTTTATTTCATGTTTCATCTGTTTTTACATATTTAAAATGTCTTCCTTTCTCACATTTCTCAGTATTAGGCACTATAGCCCCCCCTCTTACTTGAGTCTTAGGGGCATAAAATCAAGGAATTAGCCCCAGGCATCACCAAACCTGTGCACGCCACTGCAACAGCTGCGTATCTTCTTTGAAAGTTGAAGTCTGTGGGATTTTGTAATAAATTTTTCCTGCAAGTAGGCACGAGAAAAATGTTTTTAATTTTCTCTGATTGGTCAAATATTTCACATGGTGATGTTAATTTCTAACCAATAGACACTTCGTTTTAAATGGTGTGTTGTTGGGGAGGCGGGCATGTTTGTAATATTGCCTATGGTCGGGTTATGTGGATATGTAACTGTGTTTGAAATAGGGTTCAATAAAAAAAACACAAAAAAACTTGTCAACAATTGTTCTGGTCACCCGTAGTAAAAACATTTTATTTTAAATTTTCATTTTATCCTCAGCAGCAACTTGGTATGACTGTTTTTGTCGAAAATTAATTGATTAAAATTTTAATTAGTTAAAAAAAACAAAAAAACTTCAGCTCTCATCACTGATTAAAAAAAAGAAAAAAAAGTTATTCGATCTTAGAAATCTCACAGCAAGTTGTAAACATTACGCAACAAATTACTACAACAACCTGTTACTTACTCACCTGTTGTTTAGTTTGCAAGAAGTGGTTTCGAATAAATTTTTTTTTTAAATACTAAAAAAAGTGAATTTTTTTTTATTTTAAGAATATATTCTTAATAGTTATGCAAAGAAAGTTTTTAGATAGTAGATAATTTATTTTATTGCATTTTTTTTTTAGCTATAAGGTTTCGTTCGTTGACAACACTGTGTAAGAAGTGGAACTTCACTTTTATTTTTTTTTCTCTCACTCTCTGGAATAATGAATAACTAACGAAAAGTCCATATTGCAAAATACAATCAGCAATTTTATTGGTAACTAACAATCTATATATTTAAAAATTATAAGTTTTCTAAGGCTAAAAAAAGCCAAATAACATATTTAAAAAAAAACAAACGCTTTTGGCTTAAAAAAAAGGATTTCTTGAATTGCAAAAAAAAAATGTATTCCTAGCTAACTATTCCCTTTTTTGTGTTTACTTACATGTTTAAATTACAATATAAATGTAATAATTTATAAGCGATTGGTAAGAAGACGCATTGAATTTGGTTGGATAGAGAGAAGAAAAAGGTAAATGCAAATTTGGGTTAATTCTCCAAAAACGAAAACGAGGCGAAATTACTGGTTAGCGCATGCGCATTGCCATTACGTGGTGGTACTTGTCGAAAGGGCCACAACAACAACAAAAATCGTTATTTTTTCTCTCTGTTTCCAGGATTTGAGATTTTATTTTTTTTTTTTATGGAACAATTGAAGATGGAACAGGATACCGGCGAAAGTGATAAAAGTTCCGATGAAGATACAGAGTCATCTGGTTCTGAGGAAGATAGTTCAGGTCAGTTGATTATTTGCTTATTACGTTCTTCCTTCGTTCTGTTTCAGCACATTACCAGTAGCAGCACAATGTGATAAATAAAAAAAAAAATTATCATTTTTAAAATGAATGATAAAAATACTATAAATTTAATGTTCTTCATTTTTGTAATTTGTTCGTTTTAAACGTTTATGAGGATTCTATTTTATTCTTTAAATATTTTAGTCTGCTTTCTATTGTGGTTAGCATTAAATCTTTCATTTCTTTCTTCATTCACTCATTACTAGTCGTTAGTTTATCAAACCTCGTCTCGAGTTTTCCATGCTTTAATGTTTACGATGGATAGAAATCTAAAAAACATATTCTTTAATAGCGTATTTTAAAACGATGTATCTGAAAATGTTATATTTTCATCTTGGCTTTTATTTGCAAATATTTACAATACTTAAAATGTTATTATTAACCATCAGTTATGACTCTCGACTTTGATTTTTTTTTGTACTATAAAGGCGCGCCATTTTTACTCTACCAAAATGCATTTAACAAATGTTGGTCATTTTATTTTATTTTATTTTTCTAGTATTTTGAGAATATTTGCTATAATTAAGTATTTAGGCATACTTTTCTATACATATATGTATTTTCCCTGTGACACAAAAACTGGCGCAAGATTGTCCTTTTTACCGTATTAACATGAACATTAAAGCTCTGCTTTGTACTAACGTTATGGAAAATGCCTATGATTTTGTTAAAAAGACTTTAAATTTCTAATAGAAAATTTAAGAATAACTCCGGTTTAAAAACATATATAAATAAAAAGCATAATTTTTATAATCATTTATTAGTTAAAAAATATTTTGAATGTTTGAGCGTCTCTTTTTTTTTTTTTTTTTTTTTTTCGACTTTAAGAAGAAAACATTTTGTATAATTTTCTTCCCTTAATTCTAACAGTTTTGGCATAAGGCCACGAATATTGGGCATCCGGTGAGGCTAGAAGTCACTAGACTACACTGATTTTTGCTAGACTAGACGATGAGACATCAAACATAAATAAATGTGTGTAACATAGTTGGCGGGCCTGATAATTCGTTTCATGCGGAGAAAGCGGGGGGGGGGATAGCTCGCCTTTTTAACGCAATTTTATTTTTGTTACATCGTCAAACCTTGGTTACCAAAAAGGTTGATTTTTTACATGGTGTTTGTAAATTTTACTCTTTTTTTTTTTTTTTCCTCTCTTTCTCGAACGAATAACAGAAAAGACTTGAAATTATATTTATACGAAAGTAATAAGAGAACAATGCCGCAGAAATTTAAATTGTTAACAAAACTCCTTTTGAGAAAGCTGAGTGTCATCATCGCCTTTTTGAAGCTCTATTGTAAACAAGTTATCGCTTAAAGAAAAATACCTTCTTTTTCCACACCAGTTTTTCCTTTTTCTTTTTTTTCTCCTAAAACCTCTCTAATTCTATCCCTGACAAATATTTTTAAATGAATGGAGTTTCAGTTGTAACAATAGGCACTGCGACCAGAAATAATTATCTTGTTCATTTCTTTTTCTTTTAAGTTTTTTCCATATGACTATATAAAACTAGTCTTTAGACCATTCCGGATCACGAAAGTCAAAAAAAGTTTATTAACTTTTACTTATTGCCGCACCCCCTCCCCCACGGAAGTTAAATGTATCACGTGAGTTAAAAAAAGTTGAAACCTCGTAATCTGGAGATCTTTTTCATAAATTACTTTCTATTGAAGCAGTCCATTGCACTATTTACAATTTCATTTTTCGGACTGTTGACGACCGCTTTATTGTCACATTCACAACGTTTCGGTCGTTCTATGCTCCGGTCTTCTTCAGTTTTGCGTTTCTGAAGATTGGTTCGATGCGTTTGTGTAGATGTTTTCATGTTTATAAACGTCATCTAACCAATCTTTAGAAAAGTCAACATATAGATTGACTATTCTGGGTTCGGTTTGAAATTCACACAGATATTACCTGAAGCTGTGACTGTGACAATAAAGATAAGGACAACAGTCTGAACAATGTAATAGTCTAAATAGTTATAATACCTCATCTCAGAAATATAGACAGGTGTTAAAACAGTCCAGATTACCAATTTCAAGATTTCTCTTATATTTTAAGAAACCACATTGTATGAGCATATCTTGTTTTGGCGTATATTGGGTGATCAGTCTATGTGGTAAAAACTGGACCCCATGAATTTTATGGAGTGCTTCTTTTCTTAATATATGATACAAGAAAACAAAAATTATTTCTGGCCACACAATGCCTATTGTACAAATCCACCAAATTTTTATTGCATTTTTTATTAATATATTGTAAATTTGCTGTTAATTCAAACATTAATTTCTCTGTCTTGAGCTTATGACCATGTCACATTGAAACACTAGTTCTCATATGGTCACTAAAGTTAACCAACGCGAAAAAAAAAAAACTGAACTTATCTCTATATAACTTGCTATTTTTAATGAAACTTAAATAAAACTTGTTAAATATATTATAACGTTTCCTATTTGTTCCTTATCTTATCATTGTTGTGTTTCTGATTTGATTCCAATTCATCCAAACATGGAAAATACAACAAAAAGATGCCATTATTCAATTCATCTGTACAAAAATCTCTTATCCAGTTACTCAATAAGAAAGAGAAGAAAATTCCTACTCTAATGTATTGCTGTGAAAATATATCCAAAAATACTTATAAAGTACACAAAACCATAACATATCTTCTTGAATACATCCATGATTACCTCCTCACATATGCAGTGTTTTGTTAGCATCGCACAACAAAACATATATAGGAAAATTATCTTATCCAACTCCAGAGCCAATAGCTAAACCATTTCCTACAAAAACAATTGCCTAAAATACAAGCTACACAATCTTTGCACCCACAGTAGATGGAGGAAGATTAGTAACTTGAATCTTGTTTATAACCTCTTTTGCGCTATCATGAAGCTTGAAAGCTTTAAGCCATGGCTTAAAATTTGTGACTAGAACAAGAAAACTGCCATAAACAAAATCCATAGATTCAACTACACAGACTTTGAAAAGTGTTCCACATGAGGAATTGTAGCTGAAAACTTGCCAATACCAAAAAAACAATACAGCCCACAAGATACCTATGGGCACTAGAAAACCTGTCTTGGAATAGAAAAATAACCATATTTGACTAAAAGTGGCAGAGTAGTCATGATGGACAATGACATCTAGATTGAACAATTAGAATCTCTTGACTGATGATAACATGAGAAAATCAATGAATGGACAGAAAAATTCAACAAAACAGTTAACAACCCAACATACATTAAACACTCTGGTGACTTAACTCTGAGAATATGAAAGATAAACATAGGAAATAATTATGGTAAGCTTAGAATGTCAAATCATTATGCACACTTATACCCATCACAAAATGTTTCAACATATTAAGAGACCACTCCCACTAAATCCAAAGAAAAGCTTCATCAACAGGCCCATAAAATCATAACTATACAAACTAATTGCTAATAACGGTTTCTCTTTTAACAAATATTTCTAGAAACAAAAATTTTGTTTAATGTTGGAATCTTCTATGTGTTGTGCTTGCATGTCTGTTTTAGAATTTCTAGAGTCTGGCCTTCTAATATAACATCACAATTAAAATCTTCCAAACCTCATAAAGAGACTCAACAATGTAGAACCAACCATCAAATTCACACATGTGTGAAATAAACAACATCATACTCTTCTTTGACATCCTGTTAATATGGAACAACAAATTTGATTTTAAAGTTTACCAAAAACAAAAATTATACAATTTCTATTCCCATCAGTCAAAAAATAAAATCAGTACTAATCATAGGTTTTTACCTCAGAACTTTTCAAATATTCAGCCCAAAACCCAGATGAAGAGAAATACATTGAAAACACGTTTAGAGTTTTGCATTAACCATATCAAATTGTAGGCACTACTGACACCAAAAACAAAATTTATAATCCTACCATCCAAGACTCTGTCAACAAAATTTGAGAACCAACTAGCCATCCCTGACACTAGGATCATACCCATAACCTCCAAGATTATCAGAGATCTAGTTCACAAAAAACATAGAACCAACAGGATTTATAATATTAAATGTCTTCAGTGCCAAGAGAGAAAGGTGAAACCTTCAGAAACCTAAAAGCCTGTATATATGAACATAAGAGAGACACACTGAACTCTTTAGTAAGGTCAATTCAACCAAAAAAGGGAAAAACGTTAACCCCCCAAAAATAGATTTTTTTTCATTTTGATATATGTTGGAGATCTTGTAGCCATTAGAAAATCATTAAAATTTTAAATGGAAATTCCTAAGTTTTCTCAAGATATTGCAAATTGAAATTTTGCTGAATTGGTACTTTCTGTTGACTGACATTTCCATTTTCAAACCCAATGATCTCACAAAAACTCTTGTATCTTCTGATCAACTGGCCAGAAATTAATGAAATTTAATACCCTTATAGATTATTAGTCAAGAAATCCAAACATCCCTTTAGAATGTTAGAGGAGGGAGTAACCAAAAAGTAGATATTAGCAGTTTTCTGGTGAAAAATGAACATTTTTAGGTAGCCAACTACATGGAAAACATCTAAAAACAAGAGTACTTTTTTTTTCTTTTTTTTCTTTTTCTGAAATTTCTGATTCATTGTAATTTTGCAATTATGATCTAATACTGACTCATTCTGCTAAAAGTAGGCACCTCCATGAGATCGCTAAAAAACAGCATAGCATGAAGAAAAAGATGCCAAACTTGACAAAAACAAAATTTTATTATTAAGAGGAAAGATCAAAGTATTTTTTTACATTTTTTAATCGTTCCTAGCACGTCCGAAATTTTTGTTAAAAATCTTTTTGAGTCAGCAAAATTGACAGATAATCGATATTTTATAAAATAAATGAAAATCTCGGTTTGAAATCCTTTTAAAAATCAATTATCATTTTTTCAAAACTTATCTTAAGAAAATCAGAAATTATAATGTTTATTTAAAATATTTTGAACCAAACTTAACTTTGCTTCTGTGCTGAAAAGATGTAATTTGAAAATAAAACAAAGCAGGTCATAAACTTTCATGTCACTTGACAGGTAATGAATGACATTGATGGGTTACATGAGGATAATTCCTTCTATGGAAGGAGAGAAGTGAAGTTATTTACATTTAAGTGAACAAATTATTTACCTTGTTATTTTTAAAGAAAACTTTCAGCACTTTAATTTTTCTTGTTTTTTTTTTTTTTTCTTTTTCTTTTTTTTGTACTTAGCTTTCACATTTATATTTACGATGCTTTATGGAAAAATATAAAGAAATTAAAATAAGACTGTTAAGAATGAGATTAAATTTCATAAGAAAGGTACCTATAAATTAGATACCTTTCTTATGAAATTTTATCAGAAGTGTACATAAAATACTATAATTTTATGTACATTTACTACATTTTACTGTGTTATTTGTATTTCCATTCATTTTATTATTAATTTTGATATTTCATTTATGGAAAAGCATCATAACTGAGATTAATATGAAAATTCATAAGATGACAGTGATACTCTCAGTTGAAATTGAAAAATCAAATTAACTTCTCCACGTGTTTTGCAAAAGTAAAGGCCTCAACAGCGGAGAATAATGCTTAACTCAAATAACACAACTTAATTGTATTCTGTTTGGTCTTCCATACTTTATAATTACAGCCCTATTATAAACACAGAATTACATTTCTTAATTACTGCAGGTCTTCTGATTAGTCAAAACGATACAATTTACAATGTGCTAAAAAAAAGATCTATCTCATAAAAACACTTATGAAAGTGGATGTGGCTTTTAACTAATTTTATAATATTTAACTTAACTGTAAACATCTACTATAATTAAAAAAATATCAAATAATTGTATTAAAAATTCATTTTTCATCGAAAAAATTTTTTGCTTTCAGAAAACATTGTCCATATTCATAAAAATAACTAAAAGCAAATAAAAGCATTTGAAATTAAATATCTTTGTTTTATTGAGTTTTGTATGTTACAATTCAGAGCTGATTTTCAGGTAGTGGGGTCCATTTAAAAACATTTGCATTCCTCAAAGCCTTGTGCTTTTAACTATTGTAATTACTAAAGTGGACTCGATCGAATTTCTAGCGTTTTCATAAAATTAGTTATGGGGGAGGTAATAAATATAAAAAAAAATATTTCTTCTATGACTTTAATAATAAAAAAAAACATCTATAATAATTTTGATCATCTGTGAATAGTTTCTGAAAGTTTCATTAACATCCGTCAATTATTTTTATTTTTGCAAGATTTTCCAAATTAATGTGTGTCATACAAAAAAAAAAACATGCTAAAAATTGTATGTTATTTTACTAGATCCGGTGATACAAAGAGAAACAAGGTTTTTTAATCAAAATTTATAATGTTCTAAAAAGAATGAAAAATTTTAAAAAATAATTAAAATAATTAACAAAAGCTTTGGTCTTTCCTCTTCATAATAACATAGACATTTAGACGATAAAATTTTGTTTTTGTCAAGTTTGGCATCTTTTTCATCATGCTATGCTCTTTTTTAGCGATCTCATGGAGTTACCTATGCTAAAGGTGAAAAAGTCCATAGGTAACTAAACATTACATGATATTTGGGGAATTCATTCCCTAAATTTTAACAACTCTTTTTTATGCATATTTGAATAGGCATTGCAAAAAAAAAAAAAATGAAAATTTAGCCACAAATTTCCCATATTGCATCAGTGTTTCCCTGATCATCAAGATATTAAAAGCTTGGGGAAAAAGAAACAAAAATCTAAATTTATAATTACTTTTTAAGGAAAATGCAAAATAAATCATTTTGAGATTTAAAAAAAAAAATATATTTATCGGTAGTCTCTAAATGCAACAGTATGGACTTTATACCTTCAAATTATAAAATTGGCAAAATAAATTTTGAATTTAGTTTGTAGATACAACTATGAATCATTCATTTTCCTAGTTCAGTTCTTCTGTATGATATCAAGTTAATCATTTTGAAGCATGTACATGCATCTTGGAATTGAATGATTGCATAATATGTTGTTGTAAGGAACCCAGCACATGTCTTCATGTGTTGGCCAGGAAAAAGAATTTGCTGGTCCATGAAGATATAGAAACTGTATTTTTAAATCACTTTGTGCAGTTTCAATTTTAAGAATTAGACCAACCCACCAAAAACTATCATAAATGGACATTACATACTTCATTGTTTTAGTGGAAGTTTCTGGGTATGAAGATGCTTCCTGACATGAGATATTAAATTTCTTTGTGGTTTGGTCACAACTAAATCTTTTGTAGATTATAGTAGTGCCATCTCCAGGGATAAAGTGGTGAAAAGACATTGTAACAGGGACTGTAGATTGCAGCAAATCTAGTGGACATTTTTTCTTGTGGCTTTTAATTCTTTAACAGATAGCAAAAAAAAAAACAAAATAGATATTCTTTGTTTTCTTGACAGAAAGGAAACCAGTCCTCAACAATCAGCAATTGATTTCTTGTGGTTCACTTGAAGTTTTCATTTGCAGCAAGTCATTTAGCAGTGCCACCACACGTTGACTTTCTATGGCTTGTTGTGAAAAAGCTTCATTCAGCATCCAGGCCCAAATCATTTTTATGGAAACAAATTCAGAAAATTTTAGAGTTTTTGTATTGACCTGAATAACCATCAGAAAAAATATATCAGAGACTTAATTTTTGAAAGGTATTCTTTAATAGAGGATATTATACATTTTTGAACACAGTAAACAAATGTAGCATATGACCCTGATCTGATAAAATACGAAGAGATTTTAACTCACCAGTTCTGTAGTTGATATATACTGGTAACTGAATTTCATCTTGCACTGAAAATGTGTGATTTTCTGCTAAGTCAACAAGGGTAATGTATTGTGTCTCTGTAAGGGTCTCCTTTTAACTGTTTAAAGAATTCACACTGTACTTTAAAAGGACAATGTTTACTGAGGTCATGAATTTTACTCAGTAACTTTTTAAAATTCTTTGTGGCCACCAAATGAGTGACAAGTTTTATACAATCTTTTGAATCCCACTGTTTAAAGCTGACTTTTTCCGCTTTAAACTCTTTCAATCAGTATTTTAACTGGGCTTCCAGAGTTTCAGTTCTGGAGCAATTATTGCACCTATATATTCAGCATTTTCTGTACTACAAACAAATAATTTGATCAAGTCTTTATATGTCTCATCTCACTTAATTGCATCAACTAAAAACTTTGGGTTTTGGTGAGAAGTACATACACAAATCTTCTGAATTCCAGATGCACCAGCCAAAATGCATCATTTTAGTTACAAAATATAGAATATAGAAAATCCATTTTGGTGATCGGGATGAGGTAATTTGAACTGTTTATGGAGTTTTTTCAAATTTAATAGTATAAACCTTTTTTGCTTATGAGTCTTCTTCAAAATACTGACATAAGTTTTGAAAACTGATCATAAGTTTTTTGCCATAATAATGATCTCTGGTAGGACTTTACCTAATTTTGTTCAAAGGTAAAGCAATGATGCCCTTTTTGTTTTCACATTTTCCATTAACTTTTGCAGTTTCTTTTTTGCCTTGCCTTTTTGTTGGTATAGTGGAACACTCATCAACTTTAAAGGTAACGTATCTTATGATACAAATGTACTATGAAGTTTTTTTTTCTGAATGAGTTAATTTATCTTCTGAAGATCTCAATGTGAATGGCTTGATGATGACATTTGCTGCATAACTGCAATCCAGGCATTAAAGTTAAACCATTAGCTTCAAGCTTTTGAGCAAGTGCCAAAGAGAACATCTAAAGAATAAAAAAAGATTCAACAATGATTCATTTTTCTTTTTTCAAATTCCAAAACATCTTTTTTAGGAACTTTATAAAAAAATATAATTTCTTTGAACTAAAATAACTGAAAAATTTTTTTTTTTTTTTTTTTTTTTGTTGTATTAAGTTTAGGAAATTTAATATCTTACATATTGGTTCCATATATTTTGCTTAGCCACAAGCTAAGCTATATCATTTCTTAACATTATTTGTCAAAATTAGGCATAATTATCCTAGAAAATATTTCTGATACAAACAAGTCCATACTTCCCAAGTCATTTTTCTCAACTTTGACCAACTAGACAAATCAACAATATAAGATAACTCAAACTTCCAAAGAAACCATGACAAATAACTAACGCCTGGTGAAGAGACATTTTTCCCGTCTTGCGGGGGGTGGGTGGGTGTTCCAACTACACAAACATATAGTGTTATAGGTGAGGTTAGAATCGTTAGACAAAGTATCAATGTTAAATTAGTTGCACAGTGGGGAGAGAGAGAACAAAGAAAAATAGATAAATAAATAAAATATATAAATAAATACACGAGTACGTTGGAGTATATATATATGTTTTTGGATGCATCTCTGGTAGAACGAAATTATACTCGTACATGGCAGAAAGTGATTGTTCGCTTGCATTCTGATGGATGCCAGTGAGTGTACAACCAACCCTATCTCAGTGGCAAGCATCAGGTTACAGATAACGCAGTATTGGTGGGGGGAAAGGCTTGGGGAAATTTGCTTTAATAAAATTTTAAACCACAAGGAGAAACGAACTACTTAAATTCCACGTTAGATCAATTTTATCAAGCAAAAGACAAGGCCACTGGATCATAAGAATACTGAAGACATACTAACGCCTGGTGAAGACATTTTTTCCCTTCTTTCGAGGCGGGGGGGGGGTTCCAACTACACAAACATATAGTGTTATAAGTTAGGTTAGAATGGTTAGACAACCGACAAGGCTGAATGCTTTGCTCGGAAATTCTCATTTAATTCAATGCTCGACTCCTCCTGTGTACCCATTCCAGACTTCCCTCTAAGAACTAAGGCCCTATTGAGCAGGTTACACATAACCATGTCATTGGTATTGGGCATTATCTCCAATTTAGACCCCCACAAGGCTAGTGGTGGAGATGGCATACCAGCCATTGTCTTGAAGAAATTTGCACTTGAGCTAGCGCCCGCCCTCTCTAAACTATATAATTACTGCCTCAAGGAATCCTGTTTTCCTGACTGCTGGAAGTCCTCATCCATTGTTCCTGTCTTTAAGGACTCTGGAGACCTCTCTAATTACGGTCCTATTAGTCTCCTACCCCTCTTCGGCAAAGTCTTCAAAGCCCTAATCAATGCCGAAGTGGTTAACCACCTTACATCCCATGATCTACTCTCAGACAAGCAATATGGTTTCCGCTACGTCCGATCTACAGCTGATGTGATTACGGCCATCACTGAAACCGTCTACCAAGCCCTTCAAAATAACGGTGAGGCTCGTGCCGTTGGCCTAGACATCGCCAAAGCGTTTGATAGGGTTTGGCATGCCGGCCTTCTTCGCAAGCTCCAGGGTTATGGCATTACAGGTCGATTGTTTGGCCTAATACAATCATTCCTGTCAAACCGTGAATTGAAGGTCGTTCTCAACGGATTCTCCTCCAGTTCCTATCCCACGAACGCAGGTGTTCTCCAAGGCTCCATCCTTGGCCCCACTCTATTCCTTATTTTCATCAACGATCTTCCTGACGCCATAGATTCCCAAGTTGGCATCTATGCGGATGACACTACAATTTACTCCTGCTTCAAAAACAAATCTAATGTTGGTGACAAAACTAACCTGGCTGTGCATCTTGAAATGGACCTCCAATCGGTTGTTAATTGGGGGCAAGAATTGGCTGGTCAACTTTAATGCCTCAAAAACTAAACTACTCTCTATTAATCACCATAGAGATCCTTCCCTGCCCCTCATTAGAATGTCTGATAGTCAACTTCTTGAGAACAACTCTCTGCGTCTGCTCGGTCTCGTGTTGACTGCTGACCTGAGATGGAACAAATACATTGAGTCAATTGCTTCGTCCACTGCGAGGAAAGTTGGCTCTCTGTGCCGTGCCAGGAAATTTTTCTCCCTGGAATCAATACTTCAAATATACTAATCAACCATTCGCCCTTGCATGGAGTATTGCTGCCATATATGGTCTGGGGCACCTTCTGTTTACCTCGGAGTTATTGACAAGATCCAGAGACAGATATGTAATATAATTGGCCCTGATGTGGCGTCTTGTCTACAGTCACTCTCTCACAGATGCGCCGTCGCCTCTGTCTTTTCTACAAATACTTTCATGGTAATTGCTCCGATGAGCTGCTTTCACTGGTTCCCAGACTCCATGAATTCAAGCGCCCTACGAGGCTGGCATCCCGCTCCCACCCTTACACTGTAGAAACTTTTAAATGTAGCTGTCTCTTCTACTCCAATAGCGTCATACCTCGCACATCTCGCCTGTGGAACACCCTTCCCAATTACTGTTTCCCTGAGAGCTATAATCTCCAACTATTCCTCTCCTCATCCTTTCTTCTATCACTCCTATCTGCTCTTGCTCCAAATCTTCTGCAACCCCCTGCATCTTAGTGGCTTCACACCTTGCTAGGGGTGTAACGCTTCAAAAAAAAAAAACTAAACTTTGCAGACAAAAGTAACTGTAGAAACCTCTGTATTTATCTCTTCTAGTATGAAGGTTTTTTTGCATTAAATCACTTACATTTTAAAAAATAAATTTGACTAGTGTACAAATGGCATATGGCTTCAAATCAACACTAAAATTCCCACTTGAATCCAAATGTATGTGCGTGTGCACGCACACAAATATTTACACCGCAAGACAAAAATACGTAAGGTCTGCATTACAAATGAAACCAAACACAAAATTTTCATTATTGTGATTGTTTGTGGCATCTTTTTTCAAGAAACTTTTTTGTAGGATAACAATTTTTATAACATAGAAATAAATTGCGAAATCCAGTGGAAAGTCATCCATGAAATAAAAATAATTTTTTGTACGGAAAGTAAGGACTTATGTACCTTAAATTGTCTTTACATTAAGTGGTGGCAGAAGAGTTATCATTGAATTTTTAAAAGGTAAGCATCACTATTAATGCAATACTTAAATGCAATGATCAATTTTTGAGTCCTGTAGTTTACTTTTGCCTATTGCATCTACTCCTCTGTATCTATTGTGATGAGAAGCCCTCTGCAGGAGCTAGGTTAAATGTGGTAGATGGTTTAATTTCACTAGATGATGAACTCTCTCCCAGAAACTGTAATTAATCTCAACCCAGAGTAGTTGGCTTATAACAGGTTGGCTCTGTGGATGTTGAACACTCACAAATGCACCTGAGAAAACATCTGCAATAGGGATTGGCTAGCTGCCCTAGCAGATGGGCCTGCTTGGAAACAAGTAGCTGATCATTTTTATGTATTCAGGGTGTATCAAAAATACTTTTACAAATTTTTGGGGTGGGTTCCTCACACCAAAACAAGGACATATGTCCACAGATTCTTTGTTATTAAGTTTAAAGTTTACAGTAGACTCTGTTAAATGTACAATCCAAAAATACTTTTACAAACTTTGGGGCCAGGTTCCTGACACTGCGACGAAATAAAATATCCATATAAACATATGTCCAAAAATCCATTGTTGTACCCCAACACAGCAACTCATAATAAATGTTAAAGATATCCTCCACTTGCACCTGTCGGATCATTTGACTTTGAAAAACTCCCACACTGTAGAATGGTTTCACAGGCCCTCATGACACGTTGATGAAGCTTATCTACATTATTAATGTCTGCTGCATAAACCAATTGTTTTAGGCGATCCCACAAATAAAACTCCAAAAGATTGCGGTTTGGGGAATGTGCAGATTGTGGAAACTGTAAGATGTGCTGGGAGAACATATGGACCTACTAGACAGTCAACTACAGTTCCAGACCACACGTTAATTGTAAACTGATGCTGGTGTCTAGCCAGTATTGTACCATGGGGATTCCGATCTGCCCACAAATGTTGCTTGTATAAATTTGTTATTCCAGCTCTTCCAAATATTGCCTCATCCATAAACAAAACTGAAGTGACAAACGGCAGTTTGTGCAATAAACTATCAGTGGGCAAAAGTTTTCCTGTGGTGAGTGATGGAGGGGTGAAAGACCCTGCATGCATTGCAAATGATACAGATACAGGAGCTGCTCTTGAAGTACCTTCCATGTGGTACTATGATATGTACAACATGCTAAGGCTACTTGATGTGTGCTAATATCTGGATTGTCTCCGACAGCATGTAGAATATGATCTTTGTGGTCAGGTGTATTAGTAGGTCCCGGGCTTTCTCAATCCATAGTTTGTGGTGCCACAGATCCTGTCTTAGCAACATGATAAACAGCAGCAAAGGTTGGATGACTCAGCTGCCTTCGGTCTGGAAAGGCAATATGGTATAGCCTCTTGTCCATTAGCATTTGTGTGGCTATATGTAAAAATTATATTTGCCTACTCATGATAGGAATATCCTGCCACTGTTAAACAACACTTCTTGGTTAACTCACTACTATACAGATTAAAAGGCAATAATGTAATTTAGTCTACATGCCAAGACAGTACCATCTACCATAAACTTTATTTAAACTCAAAAAGAAAGGATTTGCGGACATGTTTATATGGACTTTTGCCCTTGTTTTTGGTGTGAGGAGCCTGTCTACAAAGTTTGTAAAAGTATTTTTGATACACCCTGTATATATAATGTGTGTGTATATAAACAAACTATGAGCATTGTATTTTGTGAATTCCTGTGTTTGAATAGGCACTTTTTTTTTTTTAACACTCAAAACACTTAAAGAAGATGTCTCCCTGCAAATTTAATTTACAAGTAAATTACTTAACATTATAAGTTTATATCATTACAAAAAAAAAAACATAAAAAGCATTTGGGTGCTGGTCAAACTTTGGGACTAACTAGAAGGTAATTTACGTACCTATCATTTCGTGTAAAATTCAAAACAATTTCAATATCTCAAAGTTTTTTTTTTTTTTTTTATTAAGATGTACATTTGAGCTTTGTCTAGTGAAGGGCTCACCAAGTTTTTTTCACAGGGAACCAGATAACTGAGAGAATGATGAGCATGTGCCGGATAACCATTTTGTTCAATACAGTGAATACACAAAAAATAAAGATAACAAACATTTATTTACCAAAAAGTTATAAAAGAAGGTGACATTAGCAATAAAATAATTATATAACACTCGGTGCACACACATCGAAATCTCACAAACTAAGCAGCCAAAAGGGTTAGTGAGATTTGTGTAACTGGCATTTACCTTTTTAAGATAGAATCAATATTTGCTTTGGAATTGCTGCATCTGAGAGAATTGATTTCAAATGTTCATCAGTCAACCTCATTCAATGTGCTGACTTTACATACTTCATTTTTGAAAATGTTTTCTCACAGGCATGTTCCAAACACTGATGCCATTTCAGAGGCAAATTTGTTCAACTTTGAAAACTCATCATTAGGTAAACGGCAATAAAATTCAAGAAGTTTTCCTTTGTGCTTCTTTCAACAAGTCACATAGTTGCAAATCAATCTAAAACTTGTATTACTGTCAGATGCCAAAAATCAGATTTTGGCATTTTTAATTACATTTATTTTAGTTTTTTCTACATAGTAAATTTAACTACTATCTATTGATAATTCCATATAAATAAATATGTTTCAGCTCATTTGTGGCAGTGTGTTGGCTGGCTGGATGAACTGACATCATGGGCTGTGGTTTGGTGACCCCTGGCTTAGAGAGACAAAGAATAGAACTTATATGTTTGAAACTATAAATTACTGATGAATATTCTCTTTTCCAGCATTGTAGTTTTGTGTCCAAAAAAGAACTGTCAAAAGGATAATTTTTCCCAAATCACAACTATGATTTTAACTACCTTTACTCCTTGGCAATGTTTTTTGTTTTCATAATTGATAATTAGAATTGTAATCAAACCAATACATATGATGAAAATGAATTTATACTTTTATTATAAACATTTACATTTATAAGGAAATCCTTATTTACTATTTCAAAACTAAGTTTCTAAATAAAGTTTTAAAATCTTGCCATACTCATTCATCACTCATTGAGCTTCCATTATTGACAAAAAATGTAGAAAATAAATTTTAAAATCTTTTTAAAATCCAATATTTGTCCTAAAGATTTGTTTCAATAACTTTTTATAAATTTAAAGATTAATTAAATGGATTTTGTAAAAGTAATGCTTGCTTTTGCTTAAAACATGATGAAAATAATGTTTATGCATGATAGACTGTGATGTCAGGTCAACAATAGTTTTTTTTACTTTCATCACTGACTCTTAAAATGTACATGAAAAATTAAAGGAATAGAAAAATATGGGTGCAATAATCAGGACTGTACAATAAAACTCCCTAATTTCTGGAAATACTAAAATGTATTATTGACTGATGGTAAATCATATATTTTAATTTTCTTAGATACTTCTGAATTCTTTATAAATCATCTATAGCACTATATAGAATCTGTTTAAAATTGTTAATCTTTTAAAGAAATCCTGTTTTAATAAAAATGTTTGTACACATCAATAAGCACTAGCTTTAAAAATATTATGCGAGATATCTTTGAAATTTGGCTTTCATGTTTCCTTTTTATTTAAATTTAGAAATTGATGAAGAAGAATCTGAACGGCGGCGTGCTGAATGTCTTGAAGATATGGCAATGCTGGAACACCAGTTTTCTGCTCTAAAAGAAAGGTAGGATTGTAAATTTCTACTTTCTGAACATATTTTTTTGTGCTAGTTGTTTTTTCATGAATCTTTTCTGAACCTTTGTTCTGCCTTAACTAGTTGGTATGATTGCTGTTGTTCAGTTCTTTTCAGCAGTTCAAACAATAACTGCATTATTTATGTGGTCTTAATTACTAGTTTTAAAATTTAAGCTAGAGGGAATGCTACAAAAAAAATTGATAAAGATTTATTGAATGAAGTGTTCATTGATTGCCATCATGGAATTATTTTCTTTTTGAACTTTTATGCAATAAATGATCTAACAGTTGTAAAAAAAAAATAAATAGAAATTAGAAAAAAAACATTCTTGAAAATGGCATTAAGCTTGACATTTTCTTTCATTCTTCAAACATCTTTTTATTTAAAGATATTGTTGTGAACATCAACTAAATGAATTTCAATATCACACTGAAAAATTACAAGTAAATTTAAAAAAAATAAATATTGAAATAGATTTTTCTTTTCCCTGTCAAATCCAAAAGAAAATGTTTTATTGGATTATGAAGCCTCATCTTTCAATAAAAATTATTTTTTGAGCTTTTATTGAATTCTGTTTTGTAAGGTTCAAGACAAAAATCTTCAGTATATCATATATTGCATAAATTTTTACTGAAATAAAATGATCAGGAATTTTTCATTATAACTAAAAAAAAAAAAAAAATTGCAGACCCCCTTCCCCCAATATTTAAATGTATATAAAAATGGAGTGGAGAGGTGACCCCACCTTTTTCCACAAGGTCTTCTAAAATAATTGCCTCAATTCAACACAAAATTTATTAATGACTGAATAAGTGCCTTACATGACCTGTGTCTATTAGAAGAAAGGAAACAAGTTGCTGCTCCAAAAATTAAAGAGGAAAGAAGAAGAGCCTTTCAAATATCATGCCATAAGAATTATACTGGACAACTGGAACAGTACATATGGAGTGCCATCTGTGATAATTACAATCTAAATTCTTCCAGGAATTTGTCAACCTACTTTGTTAGACATATCCAAACTACTGCTTACCATCCTTTCAGAACTATTTAGAATAGGAAAATCAGTTGGCTATCAACTAAAATGATGTGCAGTAGGGAGGGGACCAACAGTGTCAATATTCAAATCAGGTCTCTCGAATTTATCAATGGGCAATTTTGTGTTGAAATTGAATGCATTCCTGCATCAAAGCTTTTTATTTTATCTGTTACCATTTTTGTGGTTACCAGAATGTGATAATTTGTGAGGGTGTTTGAAGATTTTCTTACATAATGCTGTAACCATTTTGTTAATGTCACATAAGAAAATTGAATGTCCAAAAGAGATGGGTAAACTTTCAAGTTACAGTAAAAATATCTTTCTTGACTTGGAAGAGTGAAGTCTGTTTTTTGTTCTTCAACAATATTCTCATAGCTTAAGCTTTCCATATTTATTGAGAATATGGGGGTATGAGAAAGTGTTTGATACAATATCTTCTTCACATTTGATGTGTATTGTATGTCTGAAGTGAAATGTAGTCTAGGTGTTTTGTGGCAAATATTTGTCTGCTTGCTGTAGAGGTCATAAGTGAGTGGCCTATGGTCTGTGAATAACATGAATTTACATCTTAAGATATGACAAATGTTGGATAGATAAGTTCTCTTGAAAATGTACTGTGTTTCATCTATAAGGAATTCAGTTTGAGAAAGAAAAAGGGTATGGGTGTCAAGCAAAAGAATCTGCTTTTGATACGAGATGTAACAGTGATGACCACTGACTCGGGGAAGGTCAAATTATTTCTAACCTTGGCAATTTTGCATTTTGCCAGGTTGAGTCTCCATGAAGTAGGAGGAGTCAGTTGGCTTGTTGATTGAATGTTATATTTAACAGGTTGTAATACTGGGTCTTGGATTGGGTTGTAATCCCAGTGAATTTATGAAGAATCATTTTATGATGCCACCTGGTACATTTGTCTTGAAAACAATATTTGGCAGACTCATACGAGTCTGGGTAAAAAAAAAAAATGGAAGTCAAACAAACAGTTAAAAAATGTATTAGCAAGACATGTTACAGAAGAATAAAGAAACAAAGATGAAGTTATGAACAGTTCAGTACAGTTTTCAGTCTCTCTCTCTCTCTCTCTCTCTCTCTCTCAAAAGTGTTGACATGCATTGTCTATCAGTGTATGTTGCTGCTCCAAAAGTTGGGGGGGCTTTCAAATATTGCACTGCCTGTAATTATCATCAAATTTAAATCTGATATTTCCCTGATTTTTTAGCAATTAAAAAAAAAAAATGCTGCATGTGGTGGTATTTTTTTTTCCTCATTTTATCGAAAATGAAATTCTACTCATGGTAAGGGGAGCTTAATTTGATTTTTGGTAGCTGATTCAATAGTCACTTTGTTATTCCTACAGCAATTAAAAGGGATAGATATCTATATAATTGGTATTAACTGTGAGGAGAATTAATACCTTAGCCAGAGGAGTGTCACAATCGAGAAATGCAAGAGAAGAAACTGTCAGCATGAAACTTAGTTACAACTAGCAATTTCAGTAGTGAAATTATGAGACCTAGATGCCAATCTAGTAGTGCACTTAAAATTGTGAAGTCAATGTACCAACAAGGAAAAGTCATCAGAACATGATAATATTTATAGAAAAGGCAGATGGAAGGTATATTATGGTGGTGGGAAACGGACTGAAGCTGAGATGCTAGGTCATGACTGATAAAGTTACTTATTCTTTGGATTTTGCTAAGAATCTCTAGGTACATAGCAGAAATGCTAGGAGAGATGTGGCAGCAATGTTCAATGCACAGGCAAATGTTAGACTTATAAATGTGCAAGATAGATTCTGTTGAGAAAAATGTCCAGCATAACATAGTTAACAGACTTTCCTAGAAGCAGACTTAACAGTTGATTCAATATAATCATTCCACTTCATGTCAGTTGAAAAATATGAGACCAAGAAGATGCAGTGAGTTGTTCTTCTGAAGGTTAGCATCAGCCATGCTGATCAGTGGTAAAAAAAGGTTCTTTAAAATAATTAATAGAGCAGTTTCATTTTAGAGGTGTTAAAATTTACAAGCCACTTGTCCTAGTTCACTTTTGAGATCAGCTGCCAATTTAATTTTACTGAACCTATCTTGTAGACAGGAGTTTAATAGATGCTGGCTTTGGATGTGATGATATCAAGAAGGTCGTTGAGGAAAATAAGAAACAGAGTGGGTCCAAGAATAGAGCCCTGGGGTGTGGATACTCACATTAATGCAAAATGAGTTAGAGGAGTGGTCATTCACAACAACTTTCTTTATGTGTTTTGATAATTTGTTATGAAAACACTCCAATGAGTGTGCAGGATTGCATCGTCACTGATGTTATGACTTGGGGTTATGATAAGTTTCAGGTCTTGCAACTTTCTTTATGCATTTTGAGAAGAAAGATTGAATCAAATCAAATTGCCAGGAATACCATAGCGCTTCTACTTGTGAAGAAAACCAGCATGCCAAACCCTCTCAAACATCTTTAAAATATCTAAAGCAACTGTCTCGGCTTTACCATTCTTATTTAAAGTTTGACAGACTTGTGTTGGATTCTCATTATAAAATTCTATTAGGTCATCTTAAAATACAATTTGACATTATTGGGATATTTATAATGAATAGGGTTTTTTTTCCCCACTCTCTCTCTCTAGTTAAAGACTTATGGTACTGTGAAAAAGTTTAAACCATTGAAAATTTCTAATAATTGCTGTTAATGCTGGATCGTCATCCCCTAATGTAGCATGAATGTCTTTGTGGTCTAACCCGCTTTTTCTGTATGTACTTGATAACACTAAAATGCCAAATTTTGTCCATTTTCAACAGAAGTCGCTATTAGTTACATTTAGAGTCTTCTTTGAGCACTCTGTTGTCAGTTTACCTGGAAAGTAATAATGCAGTTATTAATAAGAAGAGTTAAAATGAATGCTTGTAAGATTTCCTAGCTCTAGGTAGCATCATTCCTTCATAATCAGCTTCTGAACTTTTCAGCCCACCCTCATAAATAATAAAAAAATAATTGCAAGCTCAATTCAATAAGAAACGAACAAAGCTGAAGACTGTATGTTCTCTCTTCATGTTTCAGATTATATGAAGAACGAATGAAACAGGTTGATGAAAAATTAGAAGAAATCAGAGCTGGAAAGGCCCTTGATTATTGGCGTCCTCTTGGTCAATTGGAGGAAAATAAGGCAATAAGAATACAAGTTGCAGGTACAGTGTTTTTCTTTTTCCTCCGTGTGTATATATATATATATATATATATATATATATATATATATACACACACACACACAGTAATGTGGCCCAGCCATGTCACCCAAATCATGTCACAAGCCAAGAAAAGTGCTCAATTTAATTCAATATAAATCTAATTACAGAGCTATGTAGCATCAATAAAAAAAATCTTATGTAAAACTCACAAATCAATTAAATTTACATCAATGAGTGTTGACTCTTTAGGCCATTTTTACCACAAAATCTCAAAATTTATTGTAATTACATCATTTCCATATTCATTCATAGCATATCTCTTTCTCTCTCATATATATATATATATATATATATATATATAGAGAGAGAGAGAGAGAGAGGAGGGCTTGTTTTCCATAAAAATGTGGATTTTTTTTATTCCGCCAGATTTTCCAACTGTCATTTTTGTTTGTTACTATGTTTGCCTTTCCTAACTCACTCATCTGGCATCAAAATGATAGTCTGTAATGTTTTACTATGTCCCCCTTATCTACTGCCACCTTGCCTTTTAAAGTATTTAAGAACCTAGTTTTACAAAGTTGGCTTGAAATAACAACAATTAAAAAAAAAAATGTTATTTAATAATTTCAATAAAGTGATCAAATGATAATGTAGCATTTTGTCACTAGATGACTTTGTGGTGCTTCTTTTCTGTAGGTTTTGCCATTTACAATTAATAATTCTTATTTAGTATTGCAGAATTCTTTGCAGGGATTGCCCCAGAAACTTATCAAGGTAGATTAAGGGTTGAAGTATGAGGTACAAAACCCTATCAAACTGGAGCAATTTATCCAATAGGTGGATATTCCAGTTAGTAAAATTTTTCATTTTCCTTTATTTTCTTGTTTTAATAACATTTATATAATGTTACACATTCTCATTAAATATTATAATGGGGGTATAATCAGTATTCTATACTGAAAACGGAATTCCCTAAAATGGAATTAAGAAAAATTTGAAATGCTTGTGTATATATATATATATATATATATATATATATATATATATACACACACACACACACAACAAAATAGCAAGTAAAAATAAAAAATAAAAATAGTTGCCAGTTTCGTCTTAATGTTAAAAATTTTATGAAGTCAGATTTTTTGTAAGGAAGAGTAATAATTGTTTTCTAGTGTAAACCGAAAGCCAGTGTACACCAATCACGAAATAAAGCTGTTTTAAACAAGAAAAAATGAATGAAGATTTTTTTTTTATAAATAATTTGTTTTTTTAACTAGGGAATGCACTTATATTAAAAATAATTAAAATAGTTCTTAATTTCACTTTTAAAATGTGTACATTTACAGATATGTGAGTTTCTAGTGTTTGTTTTCTACAAATAAAATTGTTACTATCTAGCAAATACACCTAAAATTAAAAAAAATAAAGTAAGTTTTACTCTGTTTTAAAATATATATTTTTTCAAAACTGCAAGTCTTTTTTTTTTTTTTAAACCCAAAGTAAAAATTATTCTTTTTTAACCACTGTTCGAGCCTTAATATAATATGCACTTATTTTCTATGGCAGGCCATAAGTGTAAAGAAAATACAAATTATTTAACATTCTTTGCCTCAAAAATAATCACTTGAAAACAAGTGTAAGACAGTAGTTTGAAAGTTCTTTTATCACTATGAACATCTTTCTGGTTGCAGTTTCAGGTATCTTCTAATTGAGTGTACAATTTCATTTCAAGGATATTGATAAATATTGGTCACTTTGATTTTAATGTGTAAAATTTAGTCTAAAAACAATTTTTCGCATTTCAGCTGTTCAAAGCAAAATACCATTTTAACTCACTGTAAAAAAAAAAAAAATTCAATGAATAAAAGCACATACAAATTACGTATTTAGAAAGATTATTTTATTTCCAGCCATATGAATATTTTTAAGATTGGACCAGAAATACACGAGAAATTGGGAGTTGAATGGACTAAGTCGCAAATTTATCAATCTCAAACAGAATCAGATATTGACGACTGGAAATGCTATCATTATACAAGAAAATGAATGGCTCCCTTAGAAAGCAAAAATACTAAATTAAAAACCAAAAAAAACAGGGTATCAAGGAAAAACCCCCCGATACTAAAACATAAATTGCCAAACTGACTAACTTGTGTGTGTGTATATATATATATATATATATATATATATATATATATATATACACACACACACACACACACTGTAACCCGGATATAAGAGAGTTGTCGGGACTGGAGAAGAAGTCTCTTATATCCGGGTTTATCTATTTTATATACATTAACACAGGCTCTAATTTGGGACCAGAGAAAATCTCTCTTATATCCGGGTTACACTATATATATATATATATATATATATATATATATATATATAAAAACACAGGGTGCGATGGATTAATTATATAAATTACACAAAAAATAACACGAGCATCATATTTTAACATATATTTACCAAAACTACACAAATATCTTAATACTAAAGAGTAAAATTATTTAATAAAATTGCCATTGGCCTTTGACCAGTCTCCAGATGACTTCAGAATCTCCTTCAACTCTTTCTGATAGCCTCTTTATTTAGAATGTAGAATACTTCCATAATCCTTACCTTCTGTTAATCTTTGGTTTTACAAGGCATTTTGTTGGTCTCGCTCAACTGCACAATTTTAAGAGTTTATAGTTTTGGATTGATTCTTGTAGGCTGATGTTCTTTTTCTTATTTTCCATGATGTTTTTGGTGTGATTTGTTTTGAATCTCTCAGTTTAAAGCACACCAAAAATAACCAATGGAAAATAAGGAAAAGAACATCAACAATCAATCCAAAAACTGTAAACTCTGCCTGGAGGAGAAAATAGCTATAGTTCTCTTCCCAGACCAAAGCACACTGCTAAGTAAATGATCAGAACTCTTCTCAAAATGCAGTTACTAAAAATCTGCTCTGAATCGTAAAATAAAAATGCAATAAAACTAGATATTATTTAATTAGAAAAGCTTTTAATTGCTTTTATGAATAAAATATATTATAGGCACTATTGTTTTAAAAAAAATAAGTTTTTCAATGAATAATTTTTACAAGAATTATTTTCATATTTTTTAAAAATTTTAATTAGGATAATTTATAAAGTTTTGAATCTAAAAATTCTGTATTAATTTATATGGGTTAGGTGACATTGTTATTAAGTAAAAACTATTTTTACTAATCGTAAGGGGAAAAGCTTAGAATTCAATTCAGTGAATTCGTATTTTAAATCGGAATTTTTTTTTTTTTTTTGTGTGGGTGTATAAATGGATCTATTTTTGTAAATACTGACATCCACCAGAAAATAAGAGTGGTAACTATAGTAAATTTAAAACCAAAGTATCTAAAATTTTATAAAACATTAGATTACAGAGAATATTTTCAAGATTACTGGGTATTTTTTAAACTGATAAGGAAAAAAAAATAGGCACTTGTTATATTTCTCAAGTTATTTTTACAGATATGTTCCCTGTAGAAAAAATTTAGTTAAATTTCTGGTTGTCAATCAAACTGTCCACACCTTAAATAAACGCTTACCTCCATGTTAAATGCATTACTGCAATATTTTAATCTAAAAGTAAATAATATTTGTTTCAAATTAATTAAACTTTAAATCAGTTAATATTCCTCAAAGTTTCAGAAAAGTATATTTTGTTTTTGAAAAACTTTTTAATTACATCATTATGCCATTGATTTTTTTTCATTCCAGTCAATTTAAATTAGTTTTAAAATACAGCAAAGTATTTTGCCTATTGGAAATATTAAATTTAATCTATTAACTTGAAATTAAAAGTCAAGTGAAACCTTCAAGGAAGATTTTTAATTTTTTAAAATATATAATTTTTATAGCATACCTATGAACGATAATGGGTATGTCCCCATTCACATACTTACAGTAGTAAGTACTGTATGTTGATCTGCAGTTGAAGACATGTCTCCAGCTGTGCTGGTCAAACTCTCTGCCTCCAGGCAGAGAAGATCCCCAGCTGAGTCTTGTCTTGGGGAAACTGCTACCTGACCTCGTTTTATACGGAGTCTACGGGAAACTTTTGGCTGAGCCTATAGGCTCAGATATCCCACATTAGATTCTGGCGTTGTGCCACATCTGACTGTGTGGGCTAGTTGGTGGGTATCCTGCAGTTGGAGATTCATTTTGGAATTCACTTGACTCACTTCTAGCAGTTGACTACTACTTCTATGCACCACTGGCAAGTCTTATGTGTGTTCTTGTCCTAAGTATTATCTTTCATTTCCAATCTTTGTTTAATTATTCAGTAACCTCTCCCTAGGTTTCAACAACAATAATGATATAAAAAATTGACTTGTTTCAGATAAATTGATATTCAATTTATAACATGGCTGAAGAGTATATAAAAGTAGCTAAAGTTATGGTCAAGTATTAAATTTGAGGTAGCCTGAAAAATCACTTTATTAAATGGTTTTGTTGGTTCATGATATTGCAATCCCTCTTTAGGTGAGTGAATTTTGTGTGTGTTCACTGTTAAATGAGGATCGTATTTTTATATTAATTCTTAACATTCTTCAGGTATTTTGAGAGAACTTCGGCTGCAGTCTATAAAATGTAAATATGAGAGTGAAGAAGTTGCAGCACGTCAAAATATGGAAGTAAGTTGGCTGTCATCCTTTTTTCATTTATTTATTTATTTTTTTTTTTTTTCATTTGTGAGTGTGTGTTGTGGTTGTTTGGCCAAAGGAATACTAATGTCTGATTCCTTGTGCAAATGATTCTCTTACAGATCATTGGATAGAACTGTTAAAACAAGAGAAATATCTTCCAGTCTCTTAATCCACCCTCCCCCCTTCTCATGAAGCCAATCATTTAGGCTTGGTCAGTATTTACAATCATCTCTCACTGACCAGAACATGTAGTGTGGTCAATCTGAATTTGCCCACTCTCTTACCAAACTAGGGCTGTCCCCCTGGAAGTCAGATAGTTCTTCCGTTGACTTTACACTATGACCAAACAAGGAATTACCAAATTTTCTCTCGGCTTTCTGTTGTTCCTTCAGGATTTCATCAGTAAATTTAATAACTTTTATTTCTGTTTTCAGAGTGACAAAATAATTTTGTATGATACTGTAAAACAAGAACTAGAAGACCGAATAAGGCGATTAGAGGAAGACAGACACACTATTGATATATCATCAGGTAATTACTTTGAGTTCCAACGGAATCTCCCCCTCTACTTGCTGGACTGTTGTGCAATCTGAGGATCACATGCCTTGATGTGAATAGTATCCAATACTAGAACCAGAACTGACTTTTCTTTCTCACACATAGTCATCCATTACTCTTTCTCTCACTCTCTCTCTCTCTCTCTTCTTTTTCTTCTTTACTTTCTTTTTTAACATATAAACCTTTGCATTTAATTAAGGATTCATTTTGTGGTCTTTCCTTGGACTCAAGATTTTTCTGACTATAAAATAAACCATTTTAAAAGAAAAATGGTAGTTGTAGTTGGATAATAGAATTTGACTTTTAGATCCCAAGTAAGAATTAAAATGGTTGCACATGCCTGTACTCAGTTCAGACCAGGATTGTTATTTTATCGAGGAGACAGATAGGCTTACTTTGTTGACTCAATATGTATAATTGAGGCTTATATTTAAGTTTTCATTTAACAATTTCCGCTTTGTCCTTTGAGAGTGGGGGAAATTGAAGAAATTATATAACAATGTGATTTTATTTTCAGTAAGTTTAAGTCTAAAATATATATTTTACCATTTTTTGATATCTAAAATGTTTTCTTGTTATATATTTTAATTTTGTGTGCACATAATTGAAATAAATATGGTGGAACAGTTATTATTCTAGATTGTCTTCTCTATAACAAAATTATTAAACTTTGAAAATTAATATCCATCTTGCCAACAAAACTTAATGGTAAAAATATTCCAGCTGAAAGAAAGTTACTCTTAATAATTGTAAGTGAATCTTTATACAAGGAAAATAGATTTGAGTAAATAATGCCAAAAACGGCTAGAAAATCCTTTTGTTTATTTTATTGCCATCTTTATATTGTTAAAGTGATGCATTTAACTTGAAATTTAAATTAGTGTAAAGAATTTCCTTAATCTGATAAATGATACTATTATTCAAGATCCTTTTTTTTTTTTTTATATATTGTGAGTAGTCAGTTCAGATAAAAATGAAAGTACCTGGAAATTACCCTCTGACCTCCATAATCATAATTTAGTATAAATTATTTTATAAATTTTATTCATTTTTTTTGCATTGCTATAACCAATACTGGTTGGTCATTTCTACTGATTTAAGTCGGTTATATGACTGAAGTTTTTGCTGATTTTTTTTTTTTTTTTTTTTTATTATTATTAAAAATGGAATTACATTTAATTACATTTTGATATCACACTTTTAATTTTATAATATATTTTTTTGATTAGTTTTGCTATTTTAGCCTCATGTTTTATATTTATGACCTGTTAATCTTTTTAACATTAAGATAAAATTTATGTGTCAATTTAATTTGGGCTATAAAATTGTATTTTCATTTTACAAAGAAAAAAGCCTTCAAAATAAATTTGAAATAGGTTACAATTATTTCTTTATTTCGGTATTATTTAGTAATTACTGGTCCAAGATGAAAAAATTATTTAAGGATATTTTAGGAAGTATCTGGAAACCTCAAATATTTTTGATGTGTTTGGTCATTTATTATTTACTAGTTGGCATAGCTGGTTCAGTAAGAAATTCAGTAGTATTAAAGAATGTTTATTAAATGTGTTTACTATATGTCTTGGTTTGGCTGGGACTGTCCTGTTATTCCTGAAACTTAGGGGTGTTGGGTCATGAAAACACTTTATTTGTGGCTTGGAAATTATGGTAAATCTAACATTATATGCTCTGGATTAATTACAGCTAAATAATTTATATTTAAATTCAACAAGTTAGATTTAACTTCCATGTATATTGACAAGGAATTTAATATTAAATATGTGACCATTAAATGTGTAAATGGTATGTATATATCTGTGTGTGTGTATGTATATATATATATATATATATATATATATATATATATATATATATATATATGGCATTTGGATGTAATACTTTGAATTTAAAATACAGCTGATGGAAAGTTATTTTGCCTTTGCGATCTGATTTTTTTTTTTTTTTTTTTTTTTTTTTTTTTTTTTTTTTTGTCAGAATTCTGTAAAAAAATAGAAAATGTATTCTTGTTAAAGTTTGAAAAAAAATGTTTGTTTAGCTCTTATGTTACAATTTCAAATAATCCAGCCATTCTCAGAAATCACATTTGAGTCATAAATCATTTCTGTTCAGTTATAACAATTGCTGCACAGTATCAAAGATATTTTTTATGTGGCTATCCTCATAATATGCACCCCCCCATGCCAAACCGTACACCCTTACAACAACTGCATTTTGTAATCCTCTAACATTGAGAGATTGGGTAATCAATAGCATAAACAAAAAAAATCAAAATAAATATGTAATTGAATTTAGAAGATTAGTATTAAAGTTATTTTTATTCAAGTCATAATACTTAATCTTTAATGCAATATCTTTGCTGAATATTTGTTAATTTGGAACAATGTATGGCTCTCTTGAAGAAAACATTCTAACAACCTTTCCAAATACCTTACCATTTTGGAATTGCTAAGTAGATATTTTTTTCCCTCTAAATTTACTTATAGTCCTTGCATACAAGTTCTTCAAATTTGTAGCCGAGATAGTTCCAGTTACTACATGTCCTAATGATTAAAAAAAATTACTTTTCAATATAATTGACCATATCAGTGCACTTAATTCAGTGGGTAATATGAATTGCATAAATCTAATATACAGCAAAAATTTCAGATCTCAGTTCATCTAATAACTTTATATCAAGCCATAGACTTATTGTTGAACCTTCATACATCAGCTATTATTTTATACATAATTCTGTTTTAAGTAATTACATTTTTTCTTTGTAAGTCCTACAATTTTTTTTTTTTTTGTCTTCTTTAATATCATGAGCTTTCCTTTCCTTTGTAATACCTTTTATCTTTTAGACTTGTGGAATGAGACACAAAGCTTAAGACGAGGTAAGAAGAAAATTGACCCTTCAAATCCAGACAGACGCCGAAAACCGGCCATTGTTACGGGTATCCTTTTTTGTTTTCCAACTGATTTTATTGTTGTTGATATTATCCACTTCATTAGAATATAACATGAGGGTTTAGATGATTTATTAGTGGGCATTTGAAATTCATTTTTAATTCTTTAGTTTATGGCTGACATTGAGATCATGATTAGTGGAGGTCAGGTGATGACTTTTCCCTTATGTTTCTGCATTCGTTGCTATAATTTTGAGATTTACATAGTGTTCTTGAAAAGTAGTACCGTATTCTGAATTAAGCATATTAAACTGTGAAGCCTTAGAATTAAGAAAAATCTGTTTTACAGTACAATATAAAATCATTCTTATAGGTTTCCTCTCAAAAAGAGCAAAATCTATCTTCCTTAATGTTAAATCCCAGGACCTTATATTGTGTATATGTTACGAGACATGGATATTATCGAAGATTGGACACACATTAAAAAGGTAAGTTCATTTTGCAGCTTCTATTCTGAAAACTTTATTACTTTCTTTTTAGATGTTTTGTTTTTATTTAGCTCTATATTGTTGTATTGTCTTTTTCTTTTTGACTTTAATTGTGAGTGTAACCTTTTAGTAAATATTTTCACTATTTTCATTTGATGTTAATTGTATCTGCAAAGCTGTTGTGTTGCTGCCTTAATTTGTTCACTGTTTTTCCATTGCAGTTCATTTTTGGTTTTTCCACTTTGTAATGAGGTAACTGTAGTCTATATTAAACTTCTCTTAATCTAGAATGTTGACATGGCCATTTGCATGTTTACATAGGAGTTCCTTAATGATTTTTTTAGTAAATGCCTAAAATCAGTTTGAATAATTACAAGATTGAAAAGACCTTGAAAACAAAAAATGGTGGGTGGGAAATTATTATATTTAAGTTGAATGTTTATGCAATGAAAATATATTTCTTTTGATGTATTTTTTTGTTTCCACTTTTTAATGAAATTCACTGAAATTATAGCAAAAGACTTTCAGCTAATCCGGAAAGTTGCTTATTCAGACTGTACACTCGTCCATCCTAAGTTGGTGATGGTGGTGCAGATTTCTGCCTTGGCACTAGGGCATCCACTGAGCACTCCTCCATGATTTGATGAAAATGATAGATTTACCAGTCAATAACTTCATGACAAAATTGACTGTCCAGTTTACATTAAATAACTGACCACAGGACAGCAGACCTAATCAAAAGAAAAGGAAAAAAAAAACAACAAACAATCTTTTTCTTTACTTCTTCACAGAAATAAGGAAAACAAATTAGTATGAAAATTATTTGTTATAAGTTCTGTTGATGTTACAGAGCTCATTCTATAGTCAGCGGTCAATCATTTTAGTCTTGTCAACTTTTAAACTTTTTTTTTTTCTTAGTTCAGTAAGCTTGCATTGTAATTCAAGGGCATGAAGTGATAGCAAATTTGTTATCAAATGGTTCTTATTTATTGCTATTTGCTAATAATTAATGCTGAGACTATTTCACTTTATATTCTTCCTGGAGGTAAAATGTCAGTGCCATATCATATAAAGTTTTATTTTTTTTATATTCTAGGCAAAGTATTCTAAACTGATACACCAATAGAAAACATGGGATTTGATCTTAAAATTGGTCATTAAACATGGTAAGCCATCTCTAGTTTACTGCTGGACTTTTTGGCCTCACCCCCTTAGGAGACTGGTTTTTCTACTTTGTCTGCCTATAAATTAATAGATAGCACCATCAGATACTATCTCTTAGGCTAAAAATACTAATTCAAACCAGCTACAGCTTTTTGGTTGACAGCATAAGCAACAAGTTCTTGATAACTGTTGACTTCCTGTCTCTCTCTCTCATATATATATATATATATATAATATATATATGTGTGTGTGTGTTATACCAGTGTTCCCTACTTGATACAATTGGTGAAATTTCAGGAGCTGTGGGATGAGGAGTTTTTAATTATGGTAAGTTAATTAATTGGGCTATACACATGAAGTTTTGAAGTTCAAACTGTTTCAATCTGACCTTCTTCTCATTATGGTGTGAAGTTTGCTGTTGTAAACATGGTGAACTTCAATTTTCATTTTAGGATGAGTGTATAATCTTAATAAAATATTTCTTTGAATGAAAAAAAAAAAAAAAAAATTTTTTTATTGCAGTTTAGTTTTTAATGTTTTCTCTCTCTTATCTGATGAATTGCTATTTACTCAATACTTCAGATTAACATTCTCATTGTGTTTTTGTCAGTGCTCTGTAGAAATTTCTTATTCCCATATTTGCTGCCTTTGCTAAATTTGTATTTTCTGTCTCTTAAATTGGATAAAATGACTACTCAAAGTATTTTTTGTTCTCTAAAATTGACAAATGAGAACGGTTTATAAAAATTAACTGGTAAATCCTGTAAATAAAAACTTTTTAGAAACTGAAAAATAAAATTTGATTTTGTTAAAAAAAAAAAAAAAAATTGAAATGCTATTAAATTCAACAAAAATTTAATTAGGTTTCCCATTTGTATACACACACACTTACAATCATTTAATATTTACAGTGGTAAACTTTGTTAAAAATGAGATTTAGTTCCTAATTAATGTATCTAAATGAAAATGTAGCACTAACAAGACAAAAAATGAAAGTTCGTCTGAAACAACCAGTAAATAATAGTTTCTCTCAAAACAAAGGAGTTGTCTTTACTTATTTCTCTTGTATTGAATGCTAAAGATAGTTTTTAATTTCAGAATTTATTTTGGTTGAAACTTTGCCAGTCATTGATTGACTAGACAACTAAAGAGTTAGGGTTTTCTCCTCAAATATTCAATCCACACTCCGATATATATATGGAGAAATGGCATTCAACCTTGGCTTTGAAACCACTTGTCTCCTCTCCTTTCACCATCACATCTTTGAATATTATATCAGTTGAGTAAGGAACGGCCACTAAAAAAAAGGGGGGGTTCCTTTTAATTAATATAATGCTTTACTTGTACTTTTTTTTTTTTTTTTTTTATTGAATCTCTTATCACTTTATTTTTAATAATCTTAACACTAATTTTTCATTAGATATAACAAGCCATAGCTATGAATAAAGTTGAATGCAGTTCAACCAAGAATCTTAGGTTTCTTTTAGTTAAATTTATTAATTTTCAATCCTTCTCCTAGTGCATTCATTATTCCTGTATGCATGTGGGTGTGCAATTAGATATCCTAACATTTTAGTCTGATTGATTGAAATACCAATCAAGTTTGTCATCCATTATCTCCTTATTTTCTATCCAGGCGTTAAAGCAGCAGAGCCAAAAGAGAAAATCTGAATGTAAGTAATTTATGCCAATTCCATCCTTAATGTAACAATCAGAGGCAACCAACATGGCTTCATATTTATAGGCAGTGATGTGGCTAAACTTTTTTCTTTAACTTCAAAGTGGATACTCTTTGAGTTTTGAATGTATTTAAAATTTTCTCAAGGTCTTCCATAATCTTTTATGGTCATTGAACCTTGAGTGATTGATTTTAACCAATAAGTTCTTAGAAAATTTGAGAACTAGCAATTTATTCAATTATGACCAAACTTGAATTGATAGAAAGGTGATTGTGATGACTTTAATTTTATATGAATATAAAAAATACATAAAATGAAATTTTTATTAAATAACCTACAAGTGTGTGATATCAAATGTAAAGAAAAAAAAGTTAATTAAAATCTTTTCTTTATAAAAGAAAAAAAAATTGGATAAAATTAGGTCTGGAGTAAACATTGTTTTCTGAAATTTCACATTACAAAACAGTGAAATGGAGCCAAAAACACACACACTTAAGTAAAATTAATCTGTTTTCTTAAAGCTATCGATTTAAAAAAAAAAATTTTTTTTTTAATGAATTCATTCTTAATACAAACATTTTAGAAAAATGTTTCTCATTGGTCAATTCTATGTAGCTGTCTTCAAGTGAACATAGCATAAGATCTTTACAAAATATATTGCTGAAAAAACTTTTACAATTTTGTTTGCTCTGCTTGTAGGATGGCTATTTTGATAGTGTGTAAGAGCTGTATTTTTTTTTCTGGTTAGTTAAATGCATGTGTTTTTTCTCTATATTTCAAATAGACATTTTAATTATAAAGAAATTTCTATACCTGTTTAGATTTGTCATCCATTGTTGATTTTTAATTTTCAGCAGAAAATGTGAACATCAGAATTACTGTTCTTATTAATGCTTTTTTTTTTCCTTTTCCAGTTTGACAAGGCTGAACATCAGTATTTGCAAAAGCCATCCAAAAGATGTTAAAATCTGTGATCTCCATGATGTTTCATCATTACATATGGAATAAAATAATGCTGAATCTTTTACTTTGCACTCTAACATCTGTTTTGGAAAGGGTGTTAATATAAGCTTCCTCATTGGAGAAAAGGGGGGGGGACATACAAGGAGGGTACTGGACAAACTCATGGTAAATAAAAAAAAAAAAAAAAAAAATCATCATCATCATCAGATTAACTACCATAAACCATTTTAAATTTTTTCATCTTGAGATAAAAATGGCCATTCAGTTGTCATCACAACTGACAGTTATGGGACATTTGGGATTTAATAAACTGGTTTTCTTCCTGTTGCTATAGTAACTGTTTTTTCTTTTCTGATTTTGTCATTTAGTTATTTGTCATAAAGCAGCTATTTTATTTTATTTTGCAATCCTGCACTTTTTCCCCCCCTCTCTTATCTGTAAATTATTTCTATTTCACCACAGGATTATATATATATATATAAAATCATAAGACACTCTTTTGCACAAACATGTTTTCTCACGCTCAAATGTTTAGATTTAAAGCTTTTAAAACCCTTAAATTTGAGAAATTACATTCACATACCTATGTCATTGCTATTTCCACTTGAAGCAAAAATGCCTCATTCTGCCAAGCTGCAGATTTTCATCTAAAGAGAATTTAAATCTTAAGCAACAGACAAAGAGTAACCCGATTGTCATGGCTTTGAATATAGTAACTAATTCCTACACTCATGCACGAAAAGAACATTTTCTCAACTCAAAAGTGTAAGACAATGACAACTAGTTTGGCCACCCAAATTAGAAAACCCCTCCAGCTATAAGTATTTTCCTTTATATTGGAGGAGAGGGGATGAAAAGTCTCTCTACAAGTATTATAAGAATTTAAAAAAAAAAAAATAAATAAATCAACAGATGTTTTTTTTTTTTTTTTTTTTCTGTTATTACAGAGTTAACAGGTACAATGCAGCTTTTATGGGTGTAATAAAAAGGCCAGTAGATTTATGAGCATAGTGACATATTCTTAGACAAGGCAAATCATAGAATTCCAAGATTTGAGTTGAATAATTTTTTAGCACTGTGGAAATTGTCCTTTGTTTATATATATATATATATATATATATATATATATATATAGTGTATTTCCAATAAGTTAATCTTTAAGTACCTGGTAACTTTAAAAAAATCCATTCCTGTTATATTTGATCTAACTTAAACGTAAAGAAAACGAAATGAATTTGGTATAGCTGTATCTACAGATTTCGTTTTGTCAAGGCCAGCTTAAATAACATACAAAATATTATAGTGGGTTGTACTGAAAAGCTTTTGAGCTAATCTACTTCTAAATTGGTATTTTGATGGCTACTTATTGAAATACTCTGGATATTGGGTCAAACCAAGAATTTTTCAGTGCCTCCTCCTAAAAATGAACAAGAGGAATTCTTTTTTTTTTTTTCTCTTTTAATATCATTAAACATGACATACAAAATAATGGTAATGATGGAATGTTTAGTGTTGACCACTTGGATGGTCTTGAGCCTTAGGGGGTGATGGCGTATTACCGCGAGCCTTACGCTGGGCTACTACAAATTCTGAGTATTCAACATAACCATCACCAGTTAAATCATCTTCTTTCAATACAGCATCAACAATTTCAGCTATTTCATCGTCAGATAGCGTACGTACAGGCTGTGCTGGATCATGGTGTCCTTCTGCAAAATTCAAAGGATTGAATATATGGGAAATGATAACTCTTTGGATAATTTTTTTATGAATTCTTATCAAAAGTTGAAATTAATTTCAATACTATAAACAGACGTTTTCAAAATGGTTCAGTAAAAATGTTTTACCTCTTTCAAAATGAGTTAAAGCTTTGGTTATTTCTGTTCCATCCAATTTGTTGTTGTTGTCATAGTCATGTAGCTTAAAGTAATGGAATTCCATTTCCTCTTCAGTCATTTGTTCTACAGGTTTGTTGACGACATCTTTCAAATGGTCTGCTATGTGTCTGTAAGAATCAACATAATCACTTAAGGAGACCTAGAGAGATGCAATGGAAGATAGAACAACTGAACTTTGATTTACCAAGCAGTTGTAGACATGATGGGTTATTTTTATTATAGAAACAGTGGCAAAACTTACTGCAGTGGTAATATTAACAAGTGACATGGCTATGTATCATTTCATTCCTTTTCCCTAGCAAGCTATTTTAACAATTCACATTTATTACTTTCATAATTTTCAGTTGCAACTACTTCCCACTGTTAGTCGACAATGTTCAGTTATTGATATGATACATGGTTACTTTATAAAGACACGATCCATATCTGCTTTCCCTTTATTCCTCCCTGCTAATCACTTAGTGACATATTTGATATAGTTTTTTTTTTTTTTTTTACTTTGTGCTGAATATTTCACAGTATCTGACCAAAAATTAAGAGATGATCTGAATGTTAAAATAAATTAATACTTGGCTTGTAGAAAATTTTAAAACATTTTAAATGTTTTTATATTTACTGTATCAAAAATTTGTAATAATTTTGTGTCACTGAATTTCACTTCCATTGTTGAACTGACTTGTTTTGTAAAAGTTAGAATTCTCAGCCCCTGAATAGTCAAGTCCAGCCAAATCTTTGAGTTGGTTTCCTTTCCTCTGAGCTATAGTTACTTTAATAATATTTAGTTCTTTACTTACCTCTTAAAACAAAAGTGACTGGCTTTCTTGCTTCTTTAATTTCTTAGAAAAATAAACTAGATATTTGAATTTTCTAGTCAGAGAAATGTGATTGTTTTTATTTTTTTTAGCTGGACTGTGAAACTTTAGTCTTTGAAATCTTTTCTTTACTTAAAGGCATCAATATAGTGTTCAGTTCTATGCTTTGTCTACTGAAGAGGGTATTAGGAAATGGCATATGTAATGATTTGTTTTCAGTTATTCCAAAGGCAGTGGTGACCACCATTCTTCCACATGATAATAAACAATTATCATGTGGAAGAAAAGAACAGCGTCTTCACTTGGTTTAAAATTTAATATTTATAAAGCAAACAATTATTTGGTTATATTTGTCATTGTGAAAGGAATTGCATCAGTAGGCCAGGAAATAATTCATTTTCAAATGTGATCATAAAATGTAATAGTTACTAATAATTTTCACCCATATAAATGTATTTTTTTTCTATAACAATCAGTTTGAGAATATTCATATTAGCCAAAATATAAGATTATAAACCCAAGAACATTATTTCTTATACAACGAAAGAAACATTTTGTCCAAGTACACAAAGAGTGGCAAAGATGCAGAGTTAGATTATTGTGGTAAGCCAGTCATGTTTTTCTTTTTAAATTTACTTATTCTAATTATTCATTAAAAAATACTGTAATTATGTATAATATGCTTTTTTTTTTTTTTCTAAAAAAAAAAAAAATCTTTAAAAAATTGTTGTTTCATAGGTTGATTTCAGTTGTGAAATGACTGCTCGCCACAAACATACAGCAGTTTGACACTAACATTCGGTAATTGCAACTCCATAAGGATGTCAAATACAGTCATATGTACCTAACAATGCTTACAAATGTAAAATAAAATAATTATCAAAACTAAACTATAAGAATATTCTCTATTTGAAGCTTTTTTTTTTATAGTAAGAGTAGGAAATGCTGGCTATAATGAAATTGGAGAGTTACAATTTATAGGGTTTGATAACCAAGCAAGGGATGTGTGTTATGCGAGTAGACGCATTCTCCCACTTTTAGGGGTGTGTATTGTGAATGAAGGCGTATTATAGGTGGGAGAATTACAGTAGTAAGATAAGAATCAGCCATTACAATGATGACGTGTCAGAATAGAACAAGGTATATCCTTAGCTGTAAGAAGACTTTTAGGCCCATTTAAGTTGTAAAGAAAACCAAATGCCAATTTCAAAATGGCTGCTATAAAGGGCAAATTCAACCTACATTACTAGCAGCTGGTAGGTAAAGTGATGAATTTTGCCAGAAACATCGGAAGTCGAGGCTAAACAAATTTGTCGTAAGAGCATAAAAAACCCCAGTAATTGTGCAGATCTCTCATACATATTGAGGGGAACAGGCTGCTATCACCACTACTAAAATGCATTAGTCACCATTTGGTCTAAGTATTTAGTAAGAGTTGAGAAATATTTGATATATCTTTTTCATGGCATATATTTCCACAGATAGCCATGCAGTAAAAAAATAAAAATAGTTTATTGATGGCAATATTCAACCTCTACTACCATAATGACATCTGCCTCAAATTCAAGTGAACATAAAATAGGAAGCAGTATGTTGCTATATAAATAAAACAGAAAATTTCCACAAGCAGTGTATTACTCCATATATGTCATTCTTCAGACAATTGTATTGCCTCTTGCAATGAAATAAAGAAACTTTTTTTTTTTTTTTTTTTTTTATAGAATGCTCAACTGAGTTGAAAGGTGACGGTTATGAAAAACAATTTCTGCCAAAACAATTTGACATTTTACAAATATTATAACAAACGTGTAATGATTTCTTTCCAATACAGATTGTACCAAAATTAGATAATTTTTATTTAACTTACTCTCTGTCGTGAGATTCTTTTTTAAAGTCATGTGAATGACCAGCTGGATGGTGTCGGCCAGCCTGGTGGGGCTGCCCATGATATTGTTGTTGCTGGGGCATCCCGGGAGGTGGCTGGAACTGTTGCTGCTGCATATGTGGTGGCGGCTGCTGATATTGACCTTGGTGCATCATTTGTGGGGGTGGCTGTTGATATTGCATTTGGCCAGGATGCTGTTGATATTGCATTTGAGGAGGAGCTTGTTGATACTGGGGTGGGTGCTGCTGAAACTGTTGTTGCTGGTATTGTTGTGGTGGTACTCCAGATGGAGGCGGTACTCCTGGGGGATAGGCCTGTTGACCTTGTTGGCTCAAGACATGAACCCAGTATGTGAAAGAAATAAATCCCAACAATAGTAGATCATTTAAATGGATCTTCATTTTGACTGGCTGGAACAAGATTTAAAATAAAATATTTTATGCAATTGTTTGATTAAAATAAAAAATGAATTTTCTTTTTACAATAATATTCACCCTGTACAAGTTCCAGGAGCCAATTGAGGTAGTTACAGAGTAAGGGGCACAGTTTATGGGAGACTTGAACAGGCTAAGATTGTAGTGATCAGGGAAAACATCTTTTTAAGAGTGGATCCCACAAAGAAGCTGTTCAAGTGGAACTTAAAATTTCCCTAATGCAACACAAAGGAGTTCTGAACACATTCCTTGGAAACAGCAGTAAATCAGCAAGAATCTATACATATATAAAGAGCAGTTGTCTGTATGTGCGTGCCCAGCTAAAACTAAAATACAATACAATAATTAACAGTAAAATAAATATATGAAGATATTTTAAAATTCATTAGAAATTCTCAGAATTAAAAAGTAAAAATGATCAATAATAATTACTGTTTGTTTTTACTTTTTAATTCTGATACTTTTGAAATGCTATACATGTATGCATTTTTAAAATTTCTATTGAATTTATTTTCACATCTATAATAAAAGCACGACTTCAAAAAAAATGAATATTAAAACAGTAAATTTAAATGAATATTAAATACAGTTTGAAGAAATATTTATTTAAAGATGCGAGAGTATCTAAATAAAGCAAATAAACTTAAATTAAGATATTTAAACTTATTTTAATCATTTTCTCAAGCAAAAACTATAGCAAACCTTTGAAAAATATTTACTATTCATTTGAGGGGGAATTTAGATTTTTTTAAAGTTTTACTTTTAAACATCACATGTAGAAGCTAGCAAGATACATTGAGAATTTAGTTTTAAAAATTGATTATACATACATTTCAAGTTATATTTGTATTTGAAAAGAAAAAAAATTAGTTAAATACAAAAAATTAGGAGAGACAGGCATTACTTACAGTCAACATTAGCGGTGTTGAATATTTGTTTTATGCATTTAACTATATTTTTTGTCTTTATGAATAAAAATATGGGGATGCTAAGCTTCCCTGCTTCCAGCATGGTATTTTCCTAAATTAAACCAATAAAACAAAAAAGTTTATTTTTTAAAGATTGAACAAACAATTATTTTCCATAAGATGGCTGTAAAATATAAAATCATCAATAATAAACTATTATTTAGAGATCTGAGCAATGCCAGATGTCCCTGCTAATTTACAAATAATGTGTAGTATAAGTTACTCCCCATCTTGGTCAAAACAATTTTCTCTCCAGTTTTTGACATAATAAATAGTAAGTTTTATTTATTTTCTTATAAAAATATAACTAGTATTAGTGACTTAAGTGTTTTCTTTTCTATTTTTTTTTTGTGAAAGAGAGAGGGGGTGGTGGATCAAAACACACAAGTATTATCTACAATACTTAATTTTTTTCCACAATGGATAATATTATTTGCTTAACGTTTTACTTTCACAAACATTTTATCTGTCAGTAAGGAGAGGTTAGGTTTTTGTTTTAAAGATATTTAAACATTTGTTAAGAGATAAGGATATAACATCTGAAGAAGCCATAAGGTCAATGGAATTTCAAATATATGAAATGTTGGGTTTAGTAACAATAATAAATTTATCAAGACAATCTAAGACAAAAGTGCTTGTGTCATCAACAGTGGCCAATAGGCACATAAGCATATTGGGATTTAATATCTAAACTAGACATGAATTATGTAGATATCATTTATGTAGATACCATCAAAGATTTACTATAAAAAAAAAAAAATGAGTGTGCATGATGAAAGAATATCCAAATAAAAACAAAGTTCTATTGTCAAAATCTTTAATCCTTTTTAGAATCTTCAAAGTTTTGGTTAAAAACCTTTTCTGGTTTCAACATGGGTCCATAAATTTGTATATCTTTTTCTGCTGAAAAACATTCTTGCGTAAGTCAGCTAAGTCAGATTTTAATGAAACTTTCAGGACTTATTCACAAATGAAAGATTATTTTTGATTTTTTTTTTTTTTTTAAATAGAAAATCTTGGTAAAAGTATATACTAACAAAACAAAAACTTGTATTAATGCGTTGGTTTTAGAAAATTGGGACAGTTATACAGGACAGAAAATAAGTTATAACTACAATAAACTTAAAATTTATTGGTAATTTTTAACAATTCTTAAAGTGTCTTCATAATTAAAACTCATCCTACTTGAAATTCAATGAAATATTAGATTACTTAAAATATTCTCCTAAATTGGAAAGATTACCGAGTAGTTAAAAGAATTATATAAAAAAAGGGGTCTCTGATATATTTATGGTTTTGTCCCCTCATAGAAAAAAAAAATTCCTAAACAAGTTTATTGAGAATGTTATCACCTTATAAAAACACTAACCTCCATATTAAAAGCATTTCTGTGATATTTAAAACAAAAAAATATTTGTTTCAAATCAGATTAATTAAACTAAGTAGGTTAATCTTTCTCAAATAAAGGTTTAGAAAAGTATATCTTATTTTTGGAAATTTTTTTTTAATAAAGAAAATCCTGTGCTGATAGATACACTAATATGGCTGAATTTTTAGCAATTGTAATGATAAAAAAGAACACACACAATCATTCCAGTCAATTTAAATTCGGTTTGAAATGCAGCAAAGTATTTTGCTTATTGTAAATATTAAATTTAATCCTTTAATCCATTAACATGAATAAGAACAAAAAAAAAAAAAAACTTCAAGAAGGATTTTTTAATTTTTAAAAAAGTTTTCAACCTTAGGTATCACTTCTTTGGAGGTTTGTATAATTCATGTCAGTCTTTCAATCATGTTGCTGTAATATTTATTTTATTGGTCTTCCACATTAAAAATTCTTGCAACCTGGTTCAAAAATGAAAGGTATAAAATGGCTAATTTAGATATTAAATCCCTATACATTAATGTTAATTGCTTAAATGTCTTAAAAAAATCTAGTATAATCAAAACGCTCTCTGTCAATGGACAAAATGACTGGTTTGTAATAAATTGTCAAATCTATGTTATTTGACTTTCAACAAACATTTTTATAAGCAAAAGTTTCAATTCCCTGTCTGGGAAAGAATCCGTACGAGGCTGACAGAGACTAAAGCCATTGGTTTTTGATCTGAAAGTTTAAATTTTGGTATTTTGTTTTACTGAAGTCATTCACTTCGTTATTAACTTTCTGGAACAAGCAGAGTTTGAAAAGGACAGAAAGGATCACAGAAACTTTAGAATTTAATATTTTCCAAAGGAAAATTACTGAGTAGAAATGTAAAAAGCATTACCAAATCAACCAATCAAGTTGGAATGAAGCTTCTGGAAAACCAAAAGATTGATTTTGAACTGCAATCAAAAGCTGCAGAAACAGTGTAATATTCTGTCAAAATAATCAAAGAGTAAATGCTTCTTTGGCAAAAATGCTTACAGGTTTGTAAAAAAAAAGTTTCTACTTATCTGCCATATTCATTACATATTTTGCCTTCTGGTTGTTGCAAAAATGCAAGAAAGAAAGAGAAAAAAAAATAGGTGTACAGACCACTTCTTTGCCAAGACAAATAAGTGCTGGAAGAATGGAATTTATGAAACTAGCTGAAAAATAGAAGGTAATGGAACAAAACTAAATATTTTATAATTCTGCCTGTCAATCCTTCCCTTCTAGCTCTTCATAAAATTTTAAAAAGGTACAAAACTTATGCTATCCAACTTGACAACTTGTAAAGCAAATACTGTCATGTCCTACTAAGCAAAGCACAAAAAAAAAATCTACAGATGTCAAAAAGTTAATTAATCTAACATGACCTAAATGGGGAAGATATTCAGAGAGAAAAATGAATAGGATTTTTGATTTTAAAACTTCCAGACTAAATACAATTTCTGGGATGAGAAGTTATTATTTACAGTCAAACTAATGTCCTCATCTTTGTTGTTGTTGTTACTAATAAAGACAATATAAATAAAAGAAAACAGGTTTGCTTATCGAGAAGAGGTTTTTTCTTTTATGTTAAATGAAGTAAAAGGATTTATGTTAAATGTAGATATATCTACACAAGCACACGTGTATATGCGTGCATCAGGTCATCACCACTATTTTACAAACATTTTTTTAAATATTTTCTTTCATTGAATTAGATGCAATACTTTTTCAGTAATTTTCACTTATTGCTAGTGAATAGTTATGATTGCACTTGCAATACTAACAAATATAAATAACAGATACGAGTTAGAAAAGCATTAACCTCTTTACTATCCACAAGAACAAATATATGAAGAGGATTTTAGGGGTTGAACATATCCAGACCCACCCTCTGGACATTGCCCCCTGGCTTCAGTGGCATAGGCCAAGAAAACTAATGGATGATTGACCAGACCAAGTTTCAATACTAGAGATTCTCACACTTCACAGAATATGGTCATGTTGGTAGGGCTTTAAGGATGCAGAGTTTTCCTTCTAAACTAGTTGCCTTACCAAAGTTAGAAAGCCCAGTCTGCTCTACTATAGCTGGGGAGAAATAAGAGTCAGTCATGTCTTCCCAAAAAAATGATAGAATGAAATAATTACAGCTGCTTCTGCTGGAATTTTAAATTGAACACCAAATTCGATAGAGAAGAACAAAAATAAGTTAAGATCTATTGCAAGGTAGATCAATTCATTACAACTTATATTGGAAAAGGAAAACAGATTTCAAGTCAAGACCAACAGCACTAACATTGTGTTTGTGAATTTTCATTCTATATAGATATTGTAAACAACTTCCTACAATCCAAAATATATTTTGTCTTTAAATGACACAAAGGGTTGATAAGATGTATATAAAAAAAAACAAAAAAACTCAACCAATCATTCTATCTTGTAATACATCAGTTAGCCATAACCAACGAGAAATAAAATAAAAATAAAACTAGTAATAAATGAGAGTTACTGCTTTATTTGGATTGTATTTAAAAACATCAATAAATTCACAAGGTCACACAAGGATTTCTCAACTGTACTTACAAAAACTACAACAAATTATATAAAACGAAAGATAGTTTTGTATAATTTTATATACCAACGAACAGTATTTAAAAAAAATGACAAACTGGAAAATTTCTTGGGATGTGTTTCAGTCCGATGAAATCCTAATAAATGAAACATCAAGAAATTTTCCAGTTTGTCATATATACATACATACATACATATACACACACAAGTGAAAACTTCTTGGTCCAATCTATTCCCAAAATCTGACCTCATTTTTTTTTTTGGGGGGGGACAAAAGTTACTTCCTCAGGTCAAAAACTGCTATATATATATATATATATATATATATATATATATATATATATATATATATATATGAGAAAGGCATTCTTGCATAAATCAACAAAGAGAGTCTACGATGAACTTGACCAATTCCAGTATATTTTAGAAAGTGCTCAATACATAGTCCATAGAGCAAAATTATTAACTAGAAAGTTGTGAAAACTTCATTTCATATCTAAATTTTCTGATTATTAGTTAATGATTGAATAAGATCAAGGAGAGTTCCACGACAATAAAATATCATTAGAAACTCCTCTGAGTTCTTAAATGTAGGAGCTTAACAACTTTAATAAAATATAGCAATAACAAACAAATATGAATGCTCATATTGGGGATTCTGTCCCTGTTTGGACCACTACCTACAGACAACCACATTTGAATGTGAGCACCATACCATTTTAGAAATTCTATGATGAAATCTGAGCATAATTTGGCCTCTATCAAAGTCACTCAACTTTTTTTTTTTTATTGCCAACAACTGTGGCATTCAACATCAAAATGAAGTAAAGTTTCAACATGTCAGTAGCTGTTCTACCATATATGCTAACCATGAAGGTTTCAACCTTGTGGACATGTGACAATGTCAAAACATGATTTAAATTTATAGTCTAAACATCAAACAATGACTGGGGCAGGGCGAAAAAAAAACAAAGTTTGCTTTGTTTTTTTAAATTTCAAAATTAAATTCACAATCTCAAAAATCAGCAATGACAGTTGAAAGTGACAAGACATAAAAATATTTTGCATCCATTATCTTGAAAGAAAACAAGCAAAGATTACTAAAATCTTTGTGGTAATCACGTGTGATATAACAATATGTAATTTTATATATCAACAGTATTTAGAAAAATAGTATGACAAATTGGGAAAGTTTTTGTGATGCGTTTCATCCGTTAATATTTCATTGGACCAAGTTTTGTTGATGTTGTAATGTCTACACAAGTGCATGAAACGAAAGAAAAAAGATATGAGAAAACAACTATGAAATTCAAACACACTATTGTTCAGGGATCAGAGTCACTTTCAATGGCAAGTTAAAATTTTTGTACAGCAAATGAAGTCAGAGTGATAAAGGCTAATGGATTTTATTTTTTTAACCCAACATTTTTATTTCTTCAAATTTTATTTTTAGAAGATAACCGTATTTGAGTAGATAGTTCGTTTTTATTTTAAACCATATTTATTTTGTCTACTGGCCTGCACACTTTAGTTTATGTTTCGGATATGAAACTGACCAGATCTACCTTTTGAGAAAATCCAAACAAATGCTTGTGCTTTAAAGACAAACAGAACCTGGCTTGATTGGGAAGCTCTTTGTAGCTGAGTGGTTAAAGCACATCAAATGAGATTGTTGTTTCCCCTGAAAAGTGTATGTATGCGGAGGCGGGGAGGTTTGAGAAATTTCTTTAATAAATTTTCTCAAGTGTTTGAAAGGCCAGTAGACAAAATAAGTATAGTTTAAAAAAAAATAAAATAAAAGAGCATTTACTCAAATGAGTATCCACTAAAAATGTTTGAAATAATAAACATCTATATCTTACTTATTATAAAACGCAGATTGTGTGTGTGTGTGTGTGTGTGTACGTTTATGTATTGGATCGAATTTCCCACATTTTTCATCTGATTTCAACAAAATTTCACAGGACTACGTAAAATTACCTTGTGGTGGTTCTGACAGCACCAAAAATTGGAAAAACAATTGTTTTTGCACAAAATCAATTTGAAAACACGATTCTGTCGCCAGAATGAAAGGGGGACAACTCAGATCGAGTTATACTTACTTTAAAACCCAGGTTGTTTGTGTGTGTGTGTGTGTGTGTTCATTTATATATGGGATCGGATTTCCTACATTTTTCAACCGATTTTAACAAAACTTCACTTTTTTTTTGGCAGGTAGTGTTTCTTATTGTCTTGCACACTTTTTCTTTATTTTTACATTCAGAATGCTTTAAAAATTTCATTTACAAGACAATTGTTTATAATAAAATTCTATTCAATCGGTAGACTCATAACGATTGAAAACAATGTTTTTGTTTGAGTTTGGGTTTGACCAATTCGTAAACAAAAAAAAAACTAATTAAGACATGCGTGTCGGTCAACCTTAAACAATAATCTTTGTCAATTTTATTTTTCAGTCTTTATGATGATCAATACTTGATCTATCTCTTACTGTTACATTCCCGGGCAACGCCAGGCTCTACTGCTAGTTATTACTATAACAGTGATTTTTAGTAGGTACACATGTTTGAGTTGCTATTCCTATATTTCTTAATGAAATTAATGACAACTGGCCAAGATCAAGAAGTCCTACATTAAGCCTGTTAATTTTATCAAGAAAAAAAAAAAAAACAAAACAATATAATAATAATTGATATAAATGTACCATAAATACTTTTTAAATCTTATCTAAATATACTATATAATACTTTAGTATTATACAGTACTATAATACTTTTTTTTATACTGTACTCTACTAAATATTTGCAGATATACTTTATACTGAATTTTTTTATTCTTATATTTTTATGTTTTATATACAGTGTACATTATTATTATTATTCAGTTTTATCCAACAAGATGTAGCGTGATGCTACAAGCATTGCATCATCCTACTCAGTCCTCTTTCTTACCTTGTAGAATAAACATTTTGTAGTGTACACGTGATTACATTAGTGCAAATGTAAAAAAAATTAATGTGCAAAAATTTATGTACAGTAAGGAATACAGTACATGTAAATTTTATTAAAATTTATTGAAGTAGGTAAAATGTGAACGTGCTAAATTTTTTTAATTTAATCGATGTAAAATATGTTTTAGTCGGAGTTTGTCTATATTGGAAAATTCGTAAACTTAAGGAATCAGCACATATGCTAGGCCACAAAAATCTCCTGAGCCGACCAAGCATAGAAATAAATACAATATGGGAACCAGTAATAAGGAGTGCCAGAGAAAAGCAATGATAACAAAGTTGCAATATGAACTCTGGTAAAGACATGCAATGATAACAGCAAAAATTGCAATATGAGCACTGGTAAAAATGATGCTGAAAACATTAGGTTTATAATACTCAGAAGTTCATACCCAGATGTCCTCAAGGACACATGGCACAGTGGATAAAGGCGTTGGTTAGATCCAGTGACAGTGAGTTCAATTCCTGGTTAAGGCAGTGGAGAACTTTCAGAGGGAAAAATTAGCAGGAGATAACTGATAACTGACATCAAACATGGCACGTGGAATTAGAACAGTCTACCCCAGCGATCGAAATAAAGGGTTCAGTTCGAAATTCCAACCACCTGAAGAAGGGCCGGAGCGCATACAACGGTCAAACGTTGTTGTGACAAATATGGCGACAAAGATGAGGACAATAGTCCGACTAATGTAAATAATGTTTTAGTCGAATATACAGTATATAATCAAATTTTCAATTAATATCAATACAGTAGAAAAATGTAAAAAATTTATAAAGCTTAATTGGAATAAACTACACATCCAGTTCAGGTTAATTTGTAAGGTACTTTTCATCACAGCAGTTCTTTTACATTTTTCCATACAGTTACTGTACAGTTTAATGTTACTGTACATGTACAATAAATTTTAGTGGGTAATTTTTTGTAGCTCACAATGTCACTCAAGAAGTTGCTACTAAGAGGGGAAAAATATCTGTGCAAATGAAGGAAATAATTTAGAAGCACAAAGAAGGTACCATGTTTCTGACCCTGCGAATTAATATGGATTCACATCAACAACAACTTGCACTATCCTAAAGAACAAAATAGAAATCAAAAAAGCTTGATGTAACCAAGTGAGTCAGCATAATTACCAAGCATTGTCCAAAAGCCCTAGAAGATGTTGAGAAGCTGTTGTTGGTGTGGATGAACGAGAGCCATCTATGAGTTGATTCTGTGTCTGAAGATATTACATGTGTAAAGGCAAGGGCCCTCTATGTGAATCTTATCAGAAAAATACCAGGCATGTCTTCTGAAGATAAACCATCTAAGGCAAGCAAAGAAAGGTTTGAAAAGTTTAAAAAGAGAACTGGTATCCACAATGTAGTGAGACATGGAGAGGCTGTGAGCTCTGATAAAGCTGCTTTGTTTCAGGTGTTTTGAAGTGACCGAAAATACAAATCTGACCCTAAGAGAATTTTGGGAGGATCACTTCAATATCCTATATTGCTTAAATCTCATTGATAAAGCCTGGGAAGAAGTCACAGTGATATATTTATTTACATTATTTCAATTCTGCATAAAATATCATTTTTATTGATCTTCATATCAATATTTTTTGGGCTCTGAATGAATTTCTATTATTTTAAATGGGAAAAATTGTTTCGACATACAAAATTTCCAGTTACAAATCCACTCCTGGACGGATTAAATACTTAGGTCGAAGTTCCACCATATATATTTTCATTTTTAACGCTAAGACTTTGGAATCTCAAAGCAATGACCTGAAAATTGTGTTCAAGCATGAAACAGACTGCTTGGTGTTGACTTCAGTATCAATTCTATATTTTTTATATTTACATATGCTCTATTTCTGACAGAGTACTTATATATATATATATATATATATATATATATACACAACCTTACACACTCCTATATATATATATAGTAGGGTCAGTTGGGCATCATCTATGAGAAAAAGGATGCAATTCACTCTGCCAGAAAGTTTGAAACTGCATGCTGTACTACTTTGCATTTATGCCCGAGACTCCAATATAAACATTTCAATGTCAATCTGAGGGTAGTGCAGAGGATTTGGAAAGAGTTGGAGGAGTCTGATGGTGATCACAAAGGTACAGCATCTTGGAAAACTTACTCTGTTCTGATTAGAAGAGAACAATCAAATTTGTTGGTGAGGGCCTCGGATTCATTACAGAGGCCTCCATCAAGTACCTTGAAGAGTTGGTGCTGCCCTGAGTCAAGAGGATGGCTGCTGGGAGATCCTATGTTTGACAAAAGCACTCTTCACAATGCCACACAAGCAGGAGAACTCAGTAATGGCTGTCAAAAATTTCTTTGACCACATCATCCCTTACATCTAGTCAACTAACTCCCCAGATTGCAACCCCTTTGATTATGTGTGGGGCGCAGTTGAGCCAATGAAACTCCTTGTAAAACCAAAGATGACGGTAAGGATTATGGCAGCAATGGCGATTTTATTGAATAAGTTTACTTAGGTACTGTCATCAGATCGAAAAAAAAAAAAAAAAAAAAAAAAGAAGCATAGTAGGATGAAAAAGACACCAAACTTGAAAATAAAATTTTATCATCTAAATGTTTATGTTATTATTAAGAGGAAAGATCAAAGTATTTTTTAATTATTTTAAAAAATTTTTCCTTTTTAGAACATTCTAAATTTTGATTAAAAACACCTTGTTTCTCTTTGTATCACTGGAACTAGTAAAATAACATAAAATTTTAGCGTTTTTTTTCTGTATGACAGACATTAATTTTAAAATCTTGCAAAAATAAAAATAATTGTCGGATTTTAATGAAACTTGCAAAAACTATTCACAAATGATGGAAGTTATGTTTTCCTTTTTTAAAGTCATGGCAAAAATATTTTTTCCATATGTATTACCACCCCATAACTAATTGTATGAAAACTTATAATTTCAAATTTGGGAAGATTAGTGATTATATTAGTTAAAAGCACAAGGCTTTGAGGAAACCAAATCATTTTTTTTTTTTTTTAGTTGGACCACCTCTACCTGAAAATCATCTCTGAATTGTAACATAGAAAACTCAAAACAAGAATATTATTTAATTTCAAAAGCTTTTAATTGCTTTTATTTTAATGAATATGGACAATATTGTCTTAAAGCAAAAATATATTCTGATGAAAAATGACTTTTTAAAACAATTTTGTTATTTCTGAAATATTTTATTATTTTTATATTAAATGTTGTTAATTTTTCTAAAATTAGGGAAAGTTTATAAAATTTAATGAATGTTGTAATTAAGTAGATATATATTTACAGATTATAATATCCAAAGCTTCTTACAAGCGAACACCAGTATATAAAAATATATAACTTGTGTCAATAATAAGACTGTAAAGCAAATCTATGGAAGACCGGAAGTATCATGCATGCAATAAAAAAAATGTTATGTGGATTGAGTTTCTGTCTAGTATTTAACTTAAATACTGAATTTTTAATACAATTATTTGTTATTTCTTTAATTATAATAGATTTTTATTTCTTTAATTATAATAGATTTTTATTTCTTTAATTATAATAGATTTTTATTTCTTTAATTATAATAGATTTTTATTTCTTTAATTATAATAGATTTTTATTTCTTTAATTATAATAGATTTTTTATTTCTTTAATTATAATAGATTTTTTTTTTTTCTTTAATTATAATAGATTTTTATTTCTTTAATTATAATAGATTTTTTATTTCTTTAATTATAATAGATTTTTATTTCTTTAATTATAATAGATTTTTATTTCTTTAATTATAATAGATTTTTATTAGATTTTTTTAATTATAATAGATTTTTTATTTCTTTAATTATAATAGATTTTTATTTCTTTAATTATAATAGATTTTTATTTCTTTAATTATAATAGATTTTTATTTCTTTAATTATAATAGATTTTATTTCTTTAATTATAATAGATTTTTATTTCTTTAATTATAATAGATTTTTATTTCTTTAATTATAATAGATTTTTATTTCTTTAATTATAATAGATTTTTATTTCTTTAATTATAATAGATTTTTATTTCTTTAATTATAATAGATTTTTTTTATTTTCTTTTAATTATAATAGATTTTTTATTTCTTTAATTATAATAGATTTTTTATTTCTTTAATTATAATAGATTTTTATTTCTTTAATTATAATAGATTTTACATTTAATTTTAATTATAATAGATTTTTATTTCTTTAATTATAATAGATTTTTATTTCTTTAATTATAATAGATTTTTATTTCTTTAATTATAATAGATTTTTATTTCTTTAATTATAATAGATTTTTATTTCTTTAATTATAATAGATTTTTATTTCTTTAATTATAATAGATTTTTTATTTCTTTAATTATAATAGATTTTTATTTCTTTAATTATAATAGATTTTTATTTCTTTAATTATAATAGATTTTTATTTCTTTAATTATAATAGATTTTTATTTCTTTAATTATAATAGATTTTTAAGTTGTTAAAATATAAAATTAGTTAAAAGCCACATTCAGTTTCGTAAATGTCCTTTTGATAAAACACGTGTGGAGAAGTTAATTTGAGTTTTCAATTTCAACTGAGAAGGGTAACTACAAGTATCAGTATCATCTTATGAAATTTAAATTCGTATTTTATGTACACTTTTGATAAAATTTAATAAGAAAGGTACCTATAAATTAATTAGATACCTTTCTTATGAAATTTAATCTCACTCTCAGTCTTATTTTAATTTCTTTATATTTTCCATAAAGCACTGTAAACGTAAAGGTGAAAGCTAAGTACAAAAAAAAAAAAAAAAAAAAAAAAAATTAGAGCGCTGAAAGTTTTCCTTAAAAATAACGAGGTAAATAATTTGTTCACTTAAATCTAAATAATTTCATTTCTCTTCTTCCATAGAAGGAATTATCCTCACATAAGCTATCAATGTCATGAAAATGTCTTTCATCACCTGTCAAGTGACGTGAAATGTTATAACCTGCTTTGTTTTATCTTCAAACTACATCTCTTCAATGCAGAAGCTATGTTAAGCTCGTTTCAAAATATTTTAAATAAACATTATAATTCTTGATTCTTAAAATAAGTTTTGAAAAAATTATGATTTTTAAAAGAATTTCAAACTGAGACTTTCGTTTTTTTTATAAAAATGGAAAAAAAGTGGTTGCCATGATTGATTGTGTGTCAATTTTGCTGATTAAAGAGATTTTTAATGAAAATTATGGACATGCTAGGAATGATTAAAAAATGTAAAAAAAAAAAAAATACCAAAAATACTTTGATCTTTCCTCTTTAATAACAAACATTTACATGATAAAGTTTTGTTTTTGTCAAATTTGGCGTCTTTCTTCATGCTATACTCTTTTTAACGATCTCATGAAGGTACCTAAATTTACTCTTTAGTATTTCAAGATATTTTTGTGCAATTTTGGTAAATATATCTGTTAAAATGAGATGTCTTATTTTAATTTCTGCGTCATTTAGACAATTTATTCGTCGCACCCAGTGTGTGAGTGAGTGAGCATTAGCCAGACAAAATGATAAAGTGGTAATAGACAATCTCTTTTTTTTCAAAAACTTTGTCTCCCACCCTTCCAGTGTGTAAAGTCCTTGTCAATTTTAAATAGGTTTTGTCACCCCACCCGACACACCAAACTGAAAAGTTGACAAAAGCAACGACAGGAAAGAAAATCTTTTACTCCAAGTCAATGGTATAGTCACAAATTAGAATCAGTCTTTAGAGAATAAAAAGAGAGACAAGAAGCACCTGAGAATTTAATGGACAACCAAAGAAAAGCTAAAAATAGATTTAATTATCCTAAGAATAAATATTGTTTGAAAGTGGGTTTTGCTGTCCAAGCAGAAGAATAAAACAAAGTAAAAACTGAATTGTTTCCTTTTTTACTTTGTATATAGATTGCCATGAACTGGATAAATATAAACCACAGAAGAAATGTTGGAAAATGAAACAGTTGTGCCTATTATTGTTGGAACACCTAGAATTGTCTCAAAGTGCCTTGAAGAACCGGAAAGCCCATGGAGCAGCAAAATAGCTGAAGTATCGAGGAGGAGACTTGCCATGTCATATTGTCACCAATGTAATAAGCCATTAGTTATTGGCATGTACTTTTTAATTGGTGGGTGGGTGTGTGTGCATATTCAAATTTGTTTTAGGTATAAAGATAAATCCATGAAGATGTTTCAGTAAAAAAATTATGCAACATCAAGTCCCAAACCTTCCCAAAAATAATAATGCCATTAAAAAAAAAATTCAAAAATAATTGATGAGTTTGCATAATTTAATAAAACCTCATTTTCTTTCAGATTGAAAAAAAAACAAAAAAAAAACACTAAACTGAATATTTTTCTTTAAAGATTTACTTAAATAAAGAAAAATATAAAGTTTAATGCCAGTTCTGAGTGTGAACGTTTTTTTTGTTAAAATTAAGATTTTTCTTCATTTTGGCATGTTATTTTTGTATGGAAGTTTTAAAAAGAATTCTGAATTATCTCCTTTGATTGTCTACTTTTCCCTATCAGAAAACAAGAGTAATATATTTCAATAACATTTAAATTCCAAATAATTGAAAAAAAAAAAAAAAAAAAAAAAGTTTTTCTTTTGAAAAACTTCTAATGTAGTATCAAAATAAAATTATTAAAAAGCATTTACAAGATAACTTTAAAATGTCCATGTCAGAAATATTACCTTAATCATCAGACAAAATTAAGTATTTATTTTTGTTTTAATAGAGGTGTTGACAGATTTATTGAGAGCTTTGTTTGGAAATTCAAGTAAAGGGTACTCAACTGTAAAAATTACTTGAATATGTGAAGGCTTTTTTTTTTTTTTTTACATAATATTTTTTTTAACTACCTAGTAATCTTAAAAATTTATGAAAATATTAATCTATTATTTTATTGAATTTTAGGTACTTTGGCATTATAAGGATGCATGCTGAAAAAGTAAATTTTAATTTTAGTACAGTTTTCACTGTTATTTTCTTAATTGTAGTAAGCTTTTCATTTAGTTTTTACTTATTCATAAAAGAAAAAAGAAAATGTTTTTCTTAAAGTCAACACGAACAATAATGTGGCAATAATAGTGTCCATATCTTATTCATAAAGTAATTAAAAGCTTTTAATTAAATAATGTCTTAGTTTTATTTTATGATAAAGCTAAGCAGGTAGAGGGAGGTCCTGTTTAGTTTCAAAAAAAAAAAAAAAAAAAAAAGAAAAAATTAAAACGAATGCAGTTTTTTTGTTACTATGGGAAAAAAAAAGAGACTAACTGTTAACTTAAATGGAATATAGATTCATATTTAAATAAAAGTAGTATTATTTTTTTTAATTGTTTACTTTTTTTCCTAATTACATTTTTTGGTGACGTTGAACACGGATTTGTCATGACAGCACGCACAAACTTCTTAATTAGCGACGTTCCACAATGGACCCACAACATAAACATGTACCAGAAATTAAACAAAAAGTGGAATTTTGTTTATTTTTTTTTTACTGTTTCCCTTCGTAAATAAAAGAGGAAATTTAAGTTATGTGGAAAAATGCACGGATAATTCAATTGCTATGGGAAATAATTTCAGGAGAAAAGTTCAGATCTTCTTCATGACTTCTGGGAACTTTTTTTTTTTCTTCACTTATGTTGAAAAATAAAATAAATAAATTAAATTGGCTAGCAACTACTTTGTTTTCATAACTTCTTTTTGCAACGTTGCCACAAATTTTCTATACTTCAGTTTTTTTGGCCCATTGGGTGGGATCGACATTGTCTAGGAATTTTACAAGAGGTTATCGAAGAGGGGTTCAAAACCAGAAGATGAGAAGAAGAGGGTAAGAATGAGGAAAGTTTTTTTTAAAAAAAAGAAAAAAAAAAAAGAAAAAAAGAATTGAGGTAATTGTTTAAAATGTAAAAACTTAACTTTCAAAATTTGATAACAAAGCAAACGCTTAAGCACTAAGCAGTGTCCTTTTAAAAATAAAAGAAAAAATATTAATAAAATTTTAATTAGAAGCACCTCTGAAGGGATGCTGAAAAAGTGAAAAGTTTTTTTTCGACTTGCTTGATTCAATTCCAGAAATCTGACTAATAAACTTTGAATTTTTTTTTTTAACTTTCATTGGAAGAGTTTTTAGCCAGGCTGAAAACTTTCCAGAAATCTAACAAGCAGGTTTTATATGGACAAATAGCGACACCGTTTGGGGGGTTAAGAGACAGACAGAGACACGAATAGCAAAGTACTTGTAGATTTAAGAGAGATTGTCTTTTTTTTTCTGCCGCATATAAATTTATTTTGGGGGGTAATTTCTGTGAAAGAAACAAAGTGAAACTTAATTCATTTTAAAATTTGGCCAAAATGTAAAACTTAGCAAAAATTTCAGCCTCTTCAAAAATCCTATTTTTCTTTTATATTCTTAGAAAAAGTAAACATTATTTATTTATTTTTTTTTACTTAGGCAACAAAACAGTTTAAGTTTTTTTACCATAAATAAAAAATAAAACTATCTGTGAAAAAAGTATTTCCATTTCTGACATGTCCAGTGTTTTCTCAAGAAATTTTTTTTGGAAAATCAAATTAAATCCAAATTTGCTGAGTCACATGAAGTGGCGGGTAATTAAATGAACGGCATTTTAAAAAAAAAATAAAATAAATAAAATAAATATTCTTTCTTTACTAACGAAAATAAAACTAATTATTAACAGAGTTCAAGATATTTTTACTGTTTTTTTAGTCTTTATTTTGGAAAATTTTGATATTTAGCGCGGGGCTTAAAAAGCAAATTCACCTTTATTTTTAGGCTGTAAAAATAATAGTAAAATTTTGAAATGAAAGAAGAAAAAGAAATAATTACATGCCCATAAGTTGTACTGAAAACAAGCACTTTAGACCAAAAATAAAAAATATTACGTTTTCGTTTGGTGGGAAATAAATTTCCTCTCAATAATGATTCGGAGTTGTCACGTTGAAATTAATTAAAAAAAATCAATTTCTTTTTTAATTTTTATCTTTTCAAATTTCTTGTATGTGTTTAAAAAAAAAAAAAGTTTATTTCCAATATGAGGCTCGGTAAAATGTCAGACAGAAAAGTGGCTTTTTCATAATAGTTAAGAAGATTAAGTAAGTAAATCCCCAAAAGTCAAACTATTTTTTTTTTTTTTTTAAATAAAAAAAAAAAAAATCAGAACGTATATGCAAAAAAAACTAAAAAGTAAATAACACAAAATAGGTGAAACTAAATGAAACATATGGTCATTTTTGGTGGGACACGCATCATTAGTAAGAGAAAGAAAGAAAAGAAAAAAAAAACAACACAAAAAAAAAAAAAAGAAAGATCAATAAAACATTTATTTAGAGAACAATAGTAACTTGTAAATTTGTTAGTAACTCAATTAACTGAGCTTAATTTTCCTTCACGGACGAGATATCTTTCTTTAAAATTGGTAGAAGGGCGGAAATCAGTTTTAAAAAAATTACTGAACTAGAATTGCCCTTTTAAAATTTTGTTTTGAAGAACTGATTTAATTAGAAGAGATGGAGATGATTGTTATAGAAAATATTAGAAATAGAGAAACATAAAAAGTGATAGCCGGAGTTTAAAAGAAATAAGAAGAGGGTTTTGATTTTTGAAGTTGAAATGTTTTTTTAGCACGAAAAGATTTTTTAAAACTCTAAAAAGTCGATGAGATTAAAAAAAAGGTAAAATAAATGTAGGAATATTTAAATCAGAACTTATAAAATATTAAACAGTACGAACAAGTAAATAAAAACGAACTTACTATATTTGGCAGTGATGAACTCTTCTTTGATGATAGCTTTGGGCATAAAAACTTAATGAAAACGTGATCATGTTGAAGTTTTTCTTTTTTTAGTACGGATGCTCGAACATTATACAATCAGCGAGAAAGAAATTTAATAGAAACCAAATTCTAAATTTTATATTCAAAACTGTTAAATTCAAAATTTAAATTGTTTATTGAACAGAATTACTCAAGCCGATAAACATGTAAAAAAGAAGGAATATACAAAAAATTTCCGATTAACAAATCGAAAAAAAAAATTGTCATTTTCGTATCTCTATTTAAAAAAAAAAAAAGAAAAAAAAAAGAGTATTTCATAAATCTATATAACAAGGTGTAATGTTAGAATCACTGTACAGTTAAAAACTGATGAACCTTACACTAAGAGTTTGTGCACAAAATGCACGAAAATACCTACGAAATTAATGGAAACGAGTTTTCTAATTCATTTATTTTACTACATTTCTTCATCCATAAAAATAAACTGCTAACGCTTTCTTCATCGATTTGATGTTGTTGCAATGGATCCAACTATTTACTATCACCACATGCTTCTCAAGTTTTACTGTTTATCTTTTCGTCACAGATGACTTGTTTTTTTTTATGTTTTCAAATATCGACCAGGGAAAATTAATCATTGACTTACCTGATGATTATTTTAAGTAATTGTCAAGAAAAAATGAATTGAAAATGATGCCAAATTTTATGTAACGATTGTAGCAGAAAAATACGCACCTGCTACTTCCAGTTAACTTCTTTAAATGCAACTAGCAATGCTGACTTGTCTTAACTACATTTGACGGCCAATCAGTTTCCGGGATATACCATATTTCAAGAAACTAAAAAGATTTTCCGGCTTCGAATTCTTTTTAAAGCTGTTTATTTACCCATAAATCCTAAATTTTTAAATAAGATTTTATGTGTAATTCAATTTAGAAGATAATATACAATAAATAAATAAATAAATAAAAGAATTGAAAATATACGTGAGAAAAGGTAATGTTTATCTTTATACAATCATTACGGTACACACACACACACACACACATACATACATACATTTATATATATATATATATATATATATATATATATATATATATATATATATATAATTAGAAACTGACAACTTTAATGATCCATTGATTATTTCCCCAGGAAAGCGATCAGATTTCCAAGAGTAAAATACTCTCTCTCTCTCTCTCTCTCTCTCTCTCTCTCTCGTTTCCTTAAAGACGACTAAGTACTGCGATTAAGCTTTTGCTTTTTATTTAATTTTTCTTGTGTTCATACAAGAGTTTTCTTTTCTGGACACAAAGTGTGTAAAAAAAAAACTGTCCAAATATTCTGCATTTTTAGCGCTTTTGTCTATACTTTTTAGTTTTAGCCATTATCAAGGGTGATTTTATTTTACTTTTTAACTGGGTGTATGTGTTGGGGTTAGGGTATAGGGATGTTTTATTTTCAAAACATTGTTAGCACATTGTGGCTATGTTCATAGTTAATGTTATTGATTGAGTGTTGGCTTTTTCTTTTTTATTGTTAGGACTTCCATTATTTTTAATCTTTTTTTTCCCTTAAAATTAACCTTAGGTCCTTATCTCTCTGTCTACTTCACTGTATCTTAAATTTATATTTGTAACCAGTTGTTGTCTGAGCTGACATGCCGAAAAAGTGTCAATTTATCTAGACTTGAATTAACCCCACCTACCCGTAAAATTCTAACATCATTTTTCTAGTTCAGCTTTGATCTGTCTTTTGATTGGTTAATCAAGTCATACCAACAAACGTGTTTTTAATTTTGAAATCTTGGTTTTCCACCCTTCTTTTTAACTCTCAAATGAGCTACTGAAGTGTTTTCTGATTTCCCAAGTAAATCATTTTCATCGCCTGATGAGCAACAATCTTTAGTTCCGAAACATAGAAATTTTTGTGTAGCGATGCAAAATATTTTATAATAAAAATATTATCATAATATTTTGCTCTATGTTGTATTGAGCACTTTTTAAAAAAAAAAAAGAAAAAAAAGTAAATGCTACGAACAGTGGATTCTTAATCTGTTCTTTCTCTTTATATATATATATATATATATATATATATATGTGCGTGTGTGTGTGTGTGTAATAATAGAGGGGGTTATAATTATTCCAACGAGAAAAAGTGTATATTTTAAAAAGAGAGAAACTGCAAACGTTTTTGGTTATAATGTGGATTTTTTAAAATATATATTATACTTTATTTTCTATATTTTTGCTACATGCGTTTCTGGTCTCACAACCTTCATCAAGCAAAGAGTGGATATTTCCATATATTATTAAAAGGAATTAATTTTCCTTATGTTTTTCGATGTTTAACCATTGTCTTTTTTGTGCAGTAGTAACCCAAATGTTTCTTCCTGGACTGTGGTGGCAAAAGTGTTCTTCTGCTTAAGGGATAATAAAATGATTAGGATTGGCCAGAGAAAGGGCAAAGGAAGGATGTCTTCATTCTTATCTTTTTATGGCCCCTGTATCTTCTTAGATCTATTTCCATTTTTGTGCATTGTGTGTGTTTTTGCCAGTATGTGCATGCATATTCCTTCTCCATATATATATATATACCATCTTATTATAAAGAATCATATATACACACATATATACATACACTTCCTATGTTATGTAGGGTTTGTGTGTGTGTATGAGTAGCCTATTGTGTTTGCTTTTGTCAGTATATATATATATATATATATAATATATATATATATATATATATATATATATATATATATATTTGTTCTCCATAGATAATTGTGTGTGTGTGTGTCGTTTGACCAGTGTATTTGGCCATTATATGTGCATGCTGTGTGTTTATGTGTGTGGGATTATGATCTGTTTAATGCTGGTTTAAATTTGTTTATGAAATTTTTTTTTTATTGTATTTGTAGGTAAGAATAATTATCTGTTTGATATATTGGCATAATTTTAAATTTATCTTGATTACATTTGTAAATGTGTTGTGATACAAAGAGTTTTCTGTTGTCTGGTAATTTGATGTTACACTTGTGAAGGGGAACTCTGTTGTTTAGTGCTTGGTTAATACCTATATATGGCTTGTTGCATTTTGTGCATTTGAGTACATAAATCACATTTTTGGAGTTGCAGTTTAAATTTTTATTTATTTTGAATGTTGTTGTGGGGTTTTGAAAAGTGTAGGAGTTTCCTTCTATAATGAATGTAACATCAGATTTTACTCACATTAATTATATATATATATATATATATATATATATATATATATTCCACTGTTAGGAAGTGTGAGAAAAGAAACTGTTAGAGTAGAAGTAGTGGTTACGTTTAACTGTTTCAACAGTAAAAGGGTGGGATCTATATGCCAGTCTAGTAGCAAGCTTAAATTCATGTAGTAGGTACATCAGGGGAAAAAAGTTCATCAGAACAGTGGCCATGAAAATATTTGTAGAAAATACAGCAGGAAGCCATGTCACGTTGGTGAGAAAGTGACTGAAGTCAGGATGCCAAATCGGGATCTATTATATAACAGATCCTTCTTTGGATTTTGTCAAATATTTTGAGATGAATAACAGCAGCACGTGACCAAATATTTCAACAGTATTCAATGCATGGATGAATGGTAGATTTGTAAATTTGCAAGATGGCCTCTGATGAGAAAAACCTTCTGGCACAAAAGAATGAACCAACATTCCTTGCGTTAGATGCAGCTATTGATTCAATGTAGTTGTTCCACTTCAAGTTATTTGAAAATGCGAGGCCAAGAAAGCGCAATGAATGCTTTCCAAGAGTCAAGCATCAGTTTCTATATGGTGGTTAAATAAGAGCAGTTTAGTTTTGGAGGCATTAAAATTTACAAGCCATTTTCTGCCCCAATTAACCACTGATTGGAGTTCTTTTTCAGGAGCAGCGGCCAGGGTAACTTTGTCAGCTCTGACCGATTTGACAGGATTAAATGGTAGTGTCATCTGAATAGATATCTACTTGGGAACAGATGACATCAAGAAGATCATTGCGTAGGACCAAGTATAGAGTCTTGAGGTATATCTGTGTTTGTGTGAAAAGATCTAGAAGCAAGCCCATTCAGAACGACCTTCATTTCCTGATTTGATAGGGACGACTTAATTAAATCAAACAAACATCCTGTAATACTGTAGCCCCGAAGCTTACATAGAAGATCAGCATGCCAAACACTGTCAAATGCCTTGAAGATATCTAGAGCTACAGACCGAGCTTTGCCGTTATTATCAAGAGCTTGATATACATATTCAGTGATGGCCATAAGCACATCAGCAGTAGACTGGGCAAAATGGAAGCCATATTGCTTGTCAAAGAGTAGGTCAAAAAAGGTAAGATAATTGATCACTTCAGTTTTGATTAAAACCTTGAATACTTTGCCTGATAGCATAGGAGACTAATAGAGTGATAATTGGAGGGGCTGTAAGGTTCTCTAGAGTAACCTTAACCTTTTCCTTTGTAACGTCCGCTCAAACCCAAATCCCAGAACGAGTCCCAATCTTCTTGTTGATAATAGAAAGATATTTTGTTGGTTAGAGGCTCTTGGCTGGTGGGGGAGTGGAAGGAGATATTTACAGACAAAACCTCATGATCAGAGTTGCTAAGGGGACAGACTTGCGTAGTACAACAAGAATCAGGGATAGAGGTAAAAAAGAGATCGAGAAGGGAAGCGTATTCATCAGGGTTACTGTGGAAACTTGCGTGAGAGATTGAGAAGTTAAGGGTTTGTCTGCTAGTGAGGTCAGTAACAGAGTGTTTAAGCTACATGGTATGGTGGGCATTAAAGTCATCGAGCACAAATATATTTGCAAACCGGTGTAGGAGGATGGCCTTGTCTATATTATCAGAAATACCATCTAGCATGCAACAGTATTGATAGGAAGGAGAATGGTAGAGAAAGAAGAGGTAGCTGATTGCGTTAAGTAGAGAGAGACTGCAACACATGTAAGAATGGTCTGGAGGTTCAAGAGAGAGAGAGATCTCTAGCCAGCAATAGAGGTTCGTGGACATACTACCAGGCCATAAATGTGAACATTAGAGTCCTTTCTAAGGAGAGGGAGGTAGCCATGAATCAGGAAAGGGGCTAGAAGAGTTAAGATTAGCTTCACATAGACCTAGGATGTCAATGCTCACTTATATATATATATATATATATATATATATATATATATATATATATATATATATATATAAGCAAGTGTAAATGGATATAAATCCGACAGAATTATCTGTTCTGAATAAGACTTGTGTTTTTATGTCCATCGTATTTGTCATATTGAACTGAACTGTATTTTTTGATGAATATTGTCTTGAAAAGGTTTATTAAACCGAAACGTCAGACGTCGACATTTCTTTCATTTTAACTACATTTAAGGATTTTTGTTTGTTTTTCAAAATTTCTTCATATATATATATATATATATATATATATTTATATATATATATATATATATATATATATATATATATATATATATATATATATATATTTTTATATATATATATATATATATATATATATATTATATATATATATATATATATATATATATATTTATATATATATATATATATATATATATATTTAAAAGAAAAAACAGACCACTTTTAAGGTACCATTATAATAATTTATTTCACCAGAGTCCTTTTAAAGGACGCCGGATCATCAGATAGCACTTCAAAAAATGAAATGAAACGAACAATGAAATTAAAATTGATGGATAGTGTAAGTTTTTGCAATTTAACAGAGAGTGTAAAAGGAGTAGTTAAAGAGATATGGTAGAGTTTAGTTCTTGTGATAAAAATAAAAATTAACGTGCAGCTAGAAACCTACTCACTATGAATGTTAAAACGTACACGCTAAGTTTAGCATAATTATAAATGAATCGAAAAAGTGTCTTTACATTATTAAAAGTCCATGTTTCAGAATAAAACTGTCAAAATTTGAGGACTCAAGTTTCCAGATATATGAGTTAGTAAGCATTATTTAAACGCTGATTAGAGGATGATTTATACATAATTAAAAATTGGCATTTACGCTTAAACTTTTGTAATAATATGATTTTCACAAATTTAAATTTAAAGTATCAAAAATCCAAAATATACATGCATGAAGGCAGCCTACCCTTTTACTGTATGACAACTTTGATGCGAACGAGACTTTTTGCATTTATTTCATCGCATAACACTAATGAACACTACACGTAAAGCAAAATCGGTAGTACGCACTACATAACTCGATCAATCATTGCACGTGGAACAAAACCAATTGTACACACTACACATCTCGATCGATCTCGCACACGCGTCTTATACCTACGTGCACTTCTCTCATCGGTGCACACTTTCGTTTGCAATTATTCTTTTTTTTTCTTAAGGAATGATATAATTTTTGCCTTCAAGTTAATGCAAACTAAACTATTTCAGTACCAAAACGGGAAATCCATGGGAAAAACTGATATTTTTCATAATGTATTTATGATATATGGGGTGTCAGTTTTGATTTTGAGTTGATTGATCTAAACACAAACTATGTGCAAATTTTCATCGGGATGCTGCTAACCACTACAACTGAAAGACTAATGGGACAGCAAGGTGTTCATGTGTCATCTTGGTGGACCTTATGTAGTTTTCAAAATCTGATAATTGTTTTTGATTCCTTTTAAGATTGTAACATACATGTAAAATTCCGTCGAAATCGAAGCAATTTGAAAATTTGGGGGTCCCTTTGGTTCACCCTAGGGGTCCCAAATTTCAAGCCAAAGGATAAGTTTAAGACTAATAGTAATTGAAATAATAAAGCACATCTTTATTGAGTTTTCAATTTAATCGACTTTATGGCCAAGGCTATAGACTTAATTTAAAATTTTGGGGTTCCCTGCTGGTCCCCTAACCCGTGGGAGTCCCAGTGTTGATTTTCAGTGAATTCCAAGTGACTACTTCAGTTACTCGATATAATCTCAATATGTACTGAAATTTTCGTTGGAATTGGGGAATACTGCTACAAAATACACTTGAAAAACAATTGAGGCATCAAGGGGTTTATAGGGTCATCCTGGGGGCTCCCTCATGCATTTGAAAAAAATCTGACAACCGATTTTTATCTCATTATAAGAGCGTAACAAACATGCAAAATCGAAGTAATTTCAATTTTTTTGGTCCGTTTGGGACACCCTGGGGGTCCCAGTGTCGCGAGAAATGAAAACCAATATAGCGTATAATAAGCGTGACAGTAAGTTGCATACACTTATCAAGTTTCATTAAAATCGGCCTTAGGGTTTAGACTTCAAGTCTGAAAGTTTAAAAACAACCAAACTAATGGAAATTCCCATTTAAACATTATATTTATCAATTATCGGTTATTTAGTTTTGGAAAATTACTTTTTTGTTGCCCAGTCACACCCAGTATCGAATACAATCTATGTTCCAAATTTGGTGGAAATATGCCTAATGGTCCTCGAGTAGTTCGCGAACAGCCACACACACATAGTCAGTTTTATATATATAAGATAGAAGATATATATATATATATATATATATATGTATGTATATAAATAAAAAGAAAGAACAGTAAGATATATAATCCGGTGTTCTTGGTTAGAACTATGTAGCGAAAAAAAAAAAACATATTTTAAATCAATTAATTTATGATATTATATATATATATATATATATATATATATATATATAAAAGTGAACACTAAAGTCAACACTTAGAGGCGCCACCCTGTTTCATGCTAGATGCATTCTAGACGAATGCTGTTTTTTTTCTCGGCTATTTATCGGGTCAGTGGTGCATTGTGGGTAGTCTATTTTGGCAGTTATTTTGCCGGAAGTCGTTTATTTGTTTATTTATTTGGGTTAAATTATTTTGTTTGTCATTATTTATTTTTATTTTTTTTATTTCTTATATATTTATGTTTTATTTTTTTTTCAATCGGTGTTTTATTAACGTAGTAAAAATTCGTTTATATCGCTTATTTAATAGTTTTGTTTTGGTTTGGGAGGATAAACCTATTTATTCAATTTTATGGTTGATTGTTGTAGTTTATTCTAACTATTATTTTGGCGGGAGCAGTTTTTAATCTGTTTATTACTTCATGTATTTTACTTTTTTGCTGTACGATGGGTTGAACCATATGATATTTCTTTTCCTGTTGGCCTTTTTTTGTGTTCTTTGGTGAGTATGTGAGTGTTGCTGGGAATCTGTTAGGGTTGTTTCGTAGTCTTTCTTAGCTTTGTTAAATATGGATTCATTGGAGGAATTGTCAGAAAGCCTGCGGTTAATCGATTTTGGTATCTGTTTAATTATAGAAGGCGGGTGATCGGAAGATGTGTGTATATAGAGTGGTTTATCATTGGGTTTTCTATATGGTTTATGTGTGCCTTTTCTTAGGTTGAAATTAACATCTAGAAAATCTACTTCGTTTAGGTTAGTTTTTATATCTATCTTGAATCCGTTATTTTTGAAAATCTTTATTATTGCTTTTCTAGTTTTGTCTGTGTTTTGTTTATTACAGTTTCTTAAGTTTATGAGACCGTCGTCCCTGTAGAGTCCTGTGTCATTTCTATCTGTTATTTTGCTTAGTTCGTGTAGTAAGTATATACTTATGATTTCGCAGGTCTAAGCAACGTCTAAGCTTCCCATTGTAATGTCAAAGATCCCATCTTTCTTTATCCATGTTTCTTCATTGTGAAATAGTAATGAGTTACGGGAGTGTTTAATGATGTCGATTTCGTTTGGTTTTATTATTATTTGTTCTTGAGTTGATGACCTTATCTAGCATGGGTTCTGTTATGGATGGGTAAAATTCTTTTATGTCTAATTGTAGGAATTGGCAATTTTGTTTGTTGTTTATGCTGTGGAACCAGTTAATAGTCGATTTTGTGTTTTTCCATTGGTTTACTCCTAACTTCTTCCTAAGTTCAGAATTAATTCTTTCTAGTATCGTTTTACTTATTTTACCTAGTTCGCTTTTGGCTGGTTTTATGAGTCTGCATGCAGCGTTGGTTTTGAAATTTTCTTTGTGGTCTTTTAGTGTGATAAAGGCTTGCACCTTGCTGATGCAACTTATTCGATCATCTAGGTTTAATTATTGGGCGATTGCTTTAGCTTCCTTATTGATATCATGTTCTATTGTTTTTGGTGCCTTTTTGTATGTTTTGGTTATGTTGTTCTTGAGTAATTTATTATGTGTAGGACAGCTTAGTTTGTATAAATTTCTTGTTTTGTCAGCTGTGATAAATACATTTGCTTTATTGTTTATTTTAGTTATATCTTCTTTTAGTTTTTTTTTTTAAATGCATCTTGTTTTTATTGAATTTTATGTTTCTAACTAGGTCAGTTAAGTCTTTCTCGATCTTTTTAGTATTTTTTGAGACCTGTGGTTGTTGTTGGTCTCCCTTAATATTGCGACTTGTGCAAACTGAGGGTTGGATGAGTCCTACTAACATCAGTTATGTAGGTTTATTTTGCTTTATTTTCATATTTAGTTTGTTTCGGGGTTCATCCCTTCCACCCTCATTGTAAATAATCCGTAAATTTTTGTATATAAATTTTGTAATCATCAGATTTGTATGTCATGCGGTGCGTTTTGTACCCCACACCCCTGAGAGGATGCGGTATTATGATGTATGTAGGATCGATTGGTGACGGATGTGTCTTTATGGTGAATGCGAAAATTGTAACGAGTGAATGGGTCGTGAATCGGATTAGCTAGGTATAGGGTAGTCAGTGAAGACCAGCCTCAAACCATTCCCCTTTTCGGCCTTGTGCCATAATTGTATTTTTATATAATAAATATCGAGAGGAGAAGAAGAAATGCAGGCTTGGACGGCTGCGTATTACATTTCCATTTTTTTTGTCTGATAACTGGATGCTTTTATTTCTATTTTTACTTCTGCTTTCTTGAGCATTTCTACTACTGACTTCCTGTACCTACTTGCTGCCTGCATGTCATCCAGACTTAAATTACCTTCCCATATACTCTGGTTATAATACTACAGGTGGTTACGACATCGGACTTGACAAGCAGATATGCAATGCCAGCACTGGATCTGACCAACAGCGTCACAATGCCAGCACTACATTGCAACACCAGCTTCCCGACACTGATACCTTCCTATTCGACTAGTTCAGTCCAACCGTTGACACGACCAAAACAGCTGCACCTCAACTTCCTACCATCGAAGTACCCTGTCTTCTTGCTTTTTTCATTTCTATCTCTGACGAAGATTTAATAAAAGCGAAACATGTTAGATAGAAATATGTTTCCTAATTGTTCTTTATTTTATCATCTTGTCAGATTCCTATCCATATCTGATCTACATTTGATCTTCAACTCATATGTATATTTATATATATATATTTATATATATATCCCTAAAAACAGCAAATTATCAGCAAAGTTACAATCAAAATTTTTTGCAGTTGCATGGATAACATGAAGAAAATAATGACTAAGCACAATAAAAATACTCATCAAAACCAATAACAATTACAGCTACAATAACATACAGTAAAATAACACCATTCAATGTAAATGCAGAAACAAAGAATATTGCCCATATAACAATAAATGCTTAACCAATAGCATAATATACAAAGCCATCTTAAATAATAAAAAATTTATATAGGAGCCACCGAAATAACATTTAAAGAAAGATATAATAACTATAAAATGTCATTTGAAAGAAAAAAAAATGCACAAACAATACAATCCTATCACCTATGGAGCCAAAAAGAAAATAATAACTTCACCAAAATCAAATGGGAAATTATAAAAAGAGAAGTCGTCTACAGTATTAACAACAAAAATTGTAAATTATGCTTAGAGGAAAAATTAGCAATAATTAATTTTAAAAACCTAAATAAACTCTTGAACAAAAAGCTGAAATAATGGGTAAATGTAGGCGAATAAATATTTATTTGCCATCTAAGCTCTAATTAAAAATGAACAAATAAATATAAGCTTTAAAAAATATAATATAGTCTTTAGATAAATGAATAAAAGAAACAGATATAATATGAATTTAATTTATTAATAAACAAATAAACGAACAAATATTAATGTACTCACCTATTTTTTAAAGCGAATTTTCAATTCTGAAAAGTCTTAATCCTTTAATGCTATCAAATCTGGCAGTCAAAAAATGACCTAAATAATGGGACATTCAGATGACTCTTTTGCGTTTTTAGGGAGACCTTAACATTTGGGTATTCTAGGGTGGTATTCTATTAGTTTATAACATGATTTATTTTAATTTTGAATTAGTTTGCTTTTATCATTGTACATGTTCCTATTCAATAATAACAATCCCACCTCCATAAAGTTCTCAGTGTCTCGTGTATGTGCTTTACCATTACATTTTAGTCCAGGAGTTAGAGTAAGTAAGTATAAGTATCATATTAATGGTCGAGCTCAAGTCAGTCTTGTACAGAGTTGGAAAAACCAAAGAAAAGTTTGCACTTACTTTATCATTGCAAGGTTTAAACTTAGTTATGGTATGTCCGCTTTATTTTCTTGGTTCAGAAGTTAGAGGATGGGAAACGTAATTACCATGGGTTCTACCTCTTGGACCAAAATGAAAATGAGGTTAAGGAAGGAAAAAGTTTTTCTTTTTATATATTTAACCAGCTTCGCCTAACGGTGTTTGACGAAACCAAATAGGGTAATTATATTTCTGGTTCCTTTATTGTTATTACCATGGGAAAATGTATTTTTTTCTATTTTATTATTCATTATTATTATTTTATTTATTAATTTTATTTCATTTTCCCACAATACATCCTCGCCCAGAAGCGGAGCTCTACAAATGCATTTTTACGTTGATTCACATTGTCATTAGCGACTTGTTTCATGTCAATGTAGAATGAGTGACGAGCAAGTCAAGTCTTGCAGCTACAACATTTAAAATATTTTTAAGTGGCCTCAACATTTTCCACTGACATGAAGTTGATTAACTATATTGAGTCAACTGCTACGAAAACGTGGAAGGTTGGTTCAATCTGTTGTGCCAAAAGAATTTTCTCATCAGAATCCACCCTGCACTGTTATAAATCTAACATTCATCCATGTATTGAATACTGTTGCCATATCTGATCTGGTTTTCCTACTATGCCTCTCAAGATTCTTGACAAAATCCAAAGAAGGGTCTGTAATACAATCGACTCTGACTGGGTATCTAATCTACAGTCATTTTCTACCGACATCACTTGGCTTCCCTCTGTCTGTTCTACAAATATTTCCATGCCAACTGCTCAGATGAGCTTTTTTTCTCTGGTGACCCAACTTATTAGAAAATGGTTAATATCACCATTACCACAGTAAAGAAAATCAAGCAATCTGTGGAGAGCCTACTTTCCTGGAGGGACACAGCATTTAAAAAAATATTTATAACAATATAATGTTACCTCTTAGCCGTAACTGTACCAATGCATTTATTGTATAAAACCTACTAAAGTTTTTTGTTGCATTGTATGTCATCTCTGGATTCAGGTGGCCTATAAGCAATTCTACAAGAGGGATCCCAATGCTGCATCAACAGCCTGAATTAATGACAGACATTTTTTCTCACTTTATTTCAGGGAGGATGTAACAGGAATCGTTTCTTGGAGAGAGAGAGGGTGAGAGAGCATGGACAGATGTCAATAGGTCTGCCAGAGAAAGAGAATGGACGGATGTCGATAGGTCTGCCAGAGAGAGAGAATGGACGGATGTCGATAGGTCTGCCAGAGAGAGAGAGAGAGAGAGAATGGACGGATGTCGATAGGTCTGCCAGAGAGAGAGAGAGAGAGAGAGAATGAACGGATGTCGATAGGTCTGCCAGAGAGAGAGAGAGAGAGAATGGACGGATGTCGATAGGTCTGCCAGAGAGAGAGAGAGAGAGAATGGACGGATGTCGATAGGTCTGCCAGAGAGAGAGAGAGGACGAGAATGTCGATAGGTCTGCCAGAGAGAGAGAGAGAATGGACGGATGTCGATAGGTCTGCCAGAGAGAGAGAGAGAGAGAGAGAGAGAATGGACGGATGTCGATAGGTCTGCCAGAGAGAGAGAGAGAGAGAATGGACGGATGTCGATAGGTCTGCCAGAGAGAGAGAGAGAGAGAGAGAGAGAGAGAGAATGGACGGATGTCGACAGGTCTGCCAGCTACGATCCATTTCATATGTGCATGAGCATCAGAGTTTTTAACATCTTTAATGTCGCAACTGTACTGCACTCTTTTTGTACGTTTCTCAGTTTTATATAAAAATATAGACAAAGACAATTTATTACTGTCACAATTTCAAACCACCTCCACTCAATCCGAATTGTTTTGGACCAAAGTTCAGACCAGTAAGGCAATATCTCGTAAATACAAAGGTGAGCTGAAAAGTTCAGAGGCTTACTATGAAAGAGTAAGTGAAATCTTGCATGCATTAATTTCAACTCTTAATAATAACTATTATTTCTTTCCAGGAAAACTGACATCTGACTGTTCAAAGAAAACTTCAAAAGTAACTAGTAGCGACTTCTCTTGAAAATGAACAAAATTTGGCTATGTGGTGTTAAGTACTTGCAAAAAAAGTTTAGCCATCAAGGACATTCAGTGTGGCAATGCCTTGTGACCCACTCTTCCTATGAGCAAATGTTTCACACAAAGCAAATGGACAAGTGAGTCTATGTTCAATAATTAGTGTAAAGAAGGTCAGTTGACTTTCTACATAACAAAGTAATAGTCTAAAGCTAACCCATAAAAAATTAATTTATATATATAAAGTTTTTAGACATTTTTTAAAACATTGTCACAGTCATTCATCACTAATTAGACCTCCATTATAAACGAAAAATGGAAATAACAAATTTAAAAATCTCTTAAAAACCCAATATTTAAAATGATTTTGTAAAAGTAATGCTTTTTTTGCTTAAAACATAACCAAAATATTGTTTATTTACTCACTATAGCCATTGACTGTTATGAAGGTCATGTAAATGCTGCTTGGGCTTATGCGTTGAGGTTATCAAATGTAATTGTGTGTTCTAAGAGCATTTATCTATTATACATTTAATGATTCAAGAAAAAAACAACGAGACTCCAATTGTGCATCAACAATAAAATATATATTGAAACAATAACATACGAAACAACCATGCAATGGTGTGTAGTAATTAAGGAAAAAAGTTACTTCCCTTCAACTGTATTCTGATTAAGATTGAATGTTCAAAAGAATTTCTCTTGAATAAGAATGTTCAGGATTCTATGTTGAATAGAGTCTGGTGTTAGAATAGAATACAGTTAATTAGGAAGTGTGTTGTTTTGAGAAAGTAATCGAGTTCTGGTTCATGAATTTGGCTTAGTCACAGAGAGGAAGAATATGTGTAATGTGATACAAAAATCTGTGTCTGTGTGTGCCTTTTGAGTAAAGTTGTGGATTTGTGTAGACAGGTGTAAATGGCTGGACTCTACTGATGGTTGCGAGAAAATCGGTAAGAGTTGTTGGCAATGATCTTTAACGTCTGACCGCATGGTTAAGACGGGAGCTCTTGAAGATTACATCTTGGCAGCAAGGAAAAAGATGAATGAAGAGAACACAAGAGAAGCTTATTTGTGTTTTGTTTATGTAAGGCTGTGTCCCATGTGACAGGCTCCAACCTTGTTCACGGGAAAATTATTCCTCACGTGCAGGTGATTTGATTGGTCGGAATTGACCAATCAGCAAGCTAGTTTTGAGGAGATTAGCCAATGAATGCTTACCATATGATCTGTATGTATGTATGTATGTATGTATGTATGTGTGATGGCAATGATGATCGCTACACTCAAAAGTCAACAAAAGTATTCTTCTGTCACTCCAAAAACGCATGTAAAATATGAAGGACCTAAAGGGCTACAATCTCGAAATTGGTATTACTTATGATGATTTTCTAATCATAGCTTAGACATGGCACAAAGCTGAAAGTATGGGGCACCCAGTAAGGATCAGACTCATTACTCAGTTGTAATTGATCTAGCAAGACAAGCATGCTAACCATTACACAATGTCAAGGTACACAAATTGCTATTGCTTATGCTTCAAAATAATTTCATTACAAGTGTAAAATTTAAATTAATTCAAAATTAGTTAAGTTATAATGAAATCGTAATAAACTGAGTATATTTTCTTTAACTGTAATGTTTGTCTCTGGCTATAAATCTTTTATGTTCCTTTTGGCTGGGAAGAATCAAAATATAGCTGAATCACATCTGCCTTTACAAACTTGGAATGATGATTTCTCTTGTTGATGGTATTGTTGCGAAATTTGAGTTAATTGGATATATCAGAAGGTGAGATTGTGTGAAGACTTAAAAATGTGCGTGTTTGTTAAACATTCATCCACAACAAATAAAATAAACAAACATTTGAAGGCAATTCAATTGGAAGAAATCAAAGAGAAACAACGTAGTTATAGATTTCAACAAATAACATGCATTTATATACGTTTGATATACACAAGTGAATTTTATGATTGCTTGTTCAATGTGATAAGTGAGATAAAATTGTAAGGAATGACCATGCAGTGATTTGGTGCATGAAAGCTTGTAGTTTAAGTTTGTCTATGAAATTAAAACAGTTTGCTTTCTGCAAGGTGAAATGTCACTTGTGTGGTTTCAAATATTAGTGTGTATGTGTGCAACAATTGTAAATATTGTTTAAAATCATAAGGAGTTATGTGCCTTTGACTGATATGATGTAAGTTGATTAAATACAATTACTACTTCGGTAGTGAATAATGTCACTTTTTCTAGTAAATTGCAAGTTGGGTCAATTCGTGTGGCAAGACTTTCTGAGTCATGTTGAGCTGCAGAGAGAGTGGTGGTTGTTGAGTCAGTGTGCTGGCATGTGCGGAGTTTGTTGGCATCTCTCAAAGACTTAGTTATTGACTGGTATGCTGAGGTTGATTAAATGTACAATTACTACATCATAGTGGTAATGTCACTTTTTTAGTCTGTTGTAATTTAAGTATCTTCGCGCGACAATAGCTGTGTAAGTTGTGTTGAATTGCTGAGAGAGAGTGGTGGTTACTGAGTCAGTATGTCAGCACACATGATGGTTGTTGAGTCAATGTGTTGGCGTGCATGGAGTTTGTTGGCATCTCTTGCAACTTGGTTACTGACTGCTTGAATCAAGTCAAGCGATTCTATTTACTGACTTTTTGGATTTGAATCCGGCTCCAGATAGGTGAGCGGGACAACAGATTAGTCACAACTTGCTACATTTTTTGGGTCTTTTTAACCAATGAGAAGTCAAGTTTGAAAAAGTGAAGTGATGACTGGTTAAAATTGGTTTGGGAGAAAAGTGCATTTTCCATCAGGGGTGACAGGCAAATATGGAGGATTTCATAGTATGTTCTTTTCAGTCTAAGGGATATAGATACTTTAATTTTTTGCTATCTCTATGAATATGGCTGCGTTGTGGAAAAGAAATGTATATATAAATTCCATAATTTTAAATTCCATCTTTTTTCCCAAGAGACCCCAGAAAACACAAATTTAATTTTCAAACTCTGGAGTCTATACGCATTCATTATCTGCAGGTATATGGAGCAACCCTAAATCAAAACAAACCCAATTTCATTTCTATCGAACTAGCAGTATGAAGCGTTTTTTCTTTCTTCCTCATTTCTATTCTTTCTTCGCCCTATGAAAATTGACAGAAATCAGACGTTATTAATTTTTATTTCGAAATCGTCTGCAGATTATTTTTTAATAAATTTTTCTAAAGATAACAAATTATTTTATAGCTAAATATTTTTAAATAAATGTATTTATTTAAGATTTTAAATATTAATTTTACTTTGAATCCACAAGCCTCCATGGTTATAGCTTCCTGGCTAATAAAGAATAACAATGTAGTTTTGTGGAATTGGAACAAATGCCTGCTTCATTGTACATAAATCGTAGTCAAATGTAGACTTATAACTTATTGTTTCCTGACTTTGAAAAAATCACCTGCCAACCTGAGCATCACAGACAGCAAAGTAAATACATATAATGTGTAGATTTGTGAACTGAACAATCGCCAGACTCACTGTATGTCTCAAGCAGTCAAAGAAAAATTTATAACTTGTAATTTTGTGCCACTGGCACAAACTATCAACTCCCATGCAAAGCCAGCAGTCAAATTAAAGACAGGTAACGTGTATCTTCTTGACATTAAAGCAATCACATCCACCTCAAGCATAATCGGCAGTTAACTATATAACACATAAAATTGTAGGCTTGTGCCATTGTAACAATCATCTTCCCACACTCCTGTATATTTACATCAGTCAAATGAAAACATATAAAGTGTACTTTGGTACCATTGGAAGAATTGCCTGTAATCTCATGGATCACTGACAGAAAAATGATGACAGGTAACTGATAGATTCATGCCTTTGTCACAATCGCCTGCCTCTCCAGACATCACCACTGGTAAAATGATTTTATATAAAGTGTAGGTACGTGGCATTGGAACAATCATCTACTTCACAGTGCATCGCTGTCAGTCAAATGAAAATATTTAACTTGTAGTTTCATTATATTGCAACAAATGCCTGCCTTGGCATGCATAGCTAGTAGTCAAAATTAAGATTTATAACTTGCAGATATGCTCCACTGGGAAAATGGCTTGCCTTTTCGTGCATAACTGGCAGTCAAATGAAGACTTATCACATGCAATTTCTTAGCATTGGAACAAATATAGTCATTTACAAAATGAAGACATATAACATGAAGTTTCATGTCATTTGAACCATCATCAGAAACCAGGCAACAGTCAAAAGAAGATAGTGTAGTTTTTGCTTCCTGGCTCTCCATGCTTTTCAGATTGTAAGAAGAAGACATGACAAATGGTTGGTACTATGGCTGTGTCCTCTGTGAGTTGCTTGTAATTAAAGAAAGACATATAAGATATAATTTTGTGCTAATTTTGAAACAATCACTTAGCACAATGTGAATTGGTGGATCAAATGAAGACGTATAACTAGTAGTTTTTCAATATTGTAACAATATCTTGTGTTTAGCACATGCATCACTGACAGAAAACTGAAAGTGTGTAACAAGTAGTTTGTCGATATTGGTCCAATCTTTTCCTTCACTGTGCATCACTGGCATAAATATGAAGACATATAACAAGTAATTTCTTGACACTGATACAATATCTTGCCTCGCCATGCATAAGTGACAGAAAAAAGACGTATAACTAGTAGTTTCTTGACATTGGAACAATCTCCGACTTTGCTGTGTATATTAATGACAGAAAAATGAAGATGTATAACAAGTATAACAAGATTGTTCTCAAAATTAATGCAGTCTCCTACCATGATGTGGATCAGTGAGTGACAAAAATCAATGTGTAAAAGTATATTCTTGATATTGGAACATGTCTTTTCCTGCATCGTTGAGAGAAAAATAAAGAAAAACAAATATATTCTCGATATGGTTGCAGTTAAAATTTATGTTCAGCAATAATAATAAAAATATTAGAGGCCTGATAATGGCATATTTGATGAATTTTGTGCATTTCCAGTTTAATATTGATTATTATGTTATTTAATGAGTAGAATCATACATTGTCAAATGATATTAATTTTGAATAATATTAATGACAATATTTGAAGATTATTAATGACAGATTTTGTGTATTCTGTGCAGATTTTCCTGTAATTTGAAGAGTGGTGTCAATTAAAATAAAATTTGTGCAATATTAATAATAATATTAGAAGCCTAAAATGATAGTATTGGTACTTTTTGGACTTTTCCAATTTAATACTGATTCTTATGTTGTGTAGAATCACATGGTACTAATTAAAATTAATATTCATCAATATATATAATATTAGAAAGCTGTTATTTGCAGATTTGGTGTATTTAAGGCATTTCCAGTTTAATACCGATTCTTATGCAATTTGATGAGTAGAATCACGAGCTGTCAATTAAAATTATTTTTGAACAACAGTAATAACAATATTAGAAGCATAATAATAGCAGACTTTGTGCATTTTGAGCATTTCCAGTATAATGTTGAATATCATGTAATTTGATGAGCAGTATCACATGACAGCAATTAAAATTAATTTTGAATAATATTAATAATAATATAAGAAGCCTAAAATTGGTAGATTTGGGGCATTTTGTTCATTTCAAATTTATTGCACATTCTTATGAAGTTTGAGGAGCAGATTCATAAGAATTGAATTAAAAATAAATTTTTAGAAATATTAATAATAGAAATCTGGAGCATTGAGAGAATTTCCAGGGAAATGCAGATTTTTATATAATTTGATGAATAGAATGGTTTTAGTTAAAATTAATCTTGAGCAATATTAATAACAAGAATCAGAGCCTAAAGATGGCAGTATGTGTACATTTAGGGCATTATGAAATTTGATGTGTAGAATCACACGGTGTCAACTGAAATTAATTTTGGCAGATTTGATCCATTTTGTACATTTTCATTTTCTTATTTTATTTACGGAGAATAGTCACAAGTTATTTGTGCCTCAAATTAGATTTCGAATATTGTTATTAATATTGCTAAATATAGGAATATTTTTAGGTTTCTAATATTGTTATATTGCGGAAAGTAAAATTTAATTGACACCATGTGATTCTATTCATCATATTACATAAGAATAAGCAATAAACTGGAAATGTAAAAAAAAAAAGCACCTATTCTTCTACACTATAAAGTTTTTAGTTAATGTTGGAAGTAAAAATAAAAATATCAAATTTGGGTGCTTTTCATTATATCTCAAGGATTCTTTGACATAAACATTTTTAGTGTATTGTATTATTTTGAATAGTATGATTTTAACAATGTACCATTTAATATACATGAGACATACATGCTTATACCTTTTGTATGCATGTATGTCTCATGTATATTAAATGGTACATTGTTAAAATCATGTCTCATGTATATTATTTTTTATGCACATTATTTACATTGTAAATGCATATATACAATATATATGTTAGAAACAATGCAGATAAGACCTATTAAATTTTTCAGATCAAATTACATTTAGAGTTTGTCTATATTTCTGAGATGAGGTATTATGTACAGTATTTACATTAGTCGGACTATTGTCCTCATCTTTGTCGCCATGTTTCGGCCGTTGTACGCTCCGGCCTTCTTCGGGGTAGACTGTTCTAATTCCACGTGCCATGTTTGATGGATGTCAGCTAATTTTCCCTCTGAAAGTTCTCCACTGCCTTAACCAGGAATTGAACTCACCTTCTTTGGGTCTGTCACTGGATCTAACCAACGCCTTTATCCACTGTGCCATGTGTCCTTGAGGACATCTGGGTATGAACTTCTGAGTATTATAAACCTAATGTTTTCAGCATCATTTTTACCAGTGCTCATATTGCAATTTTTTGCTGTTATCATTGCATGTCTTTACCAGAGTTCATATTGCAACTTTGTTATCATTGCTTTTCTCTGGCACTCCTTATTACTGGTTCCCATATTGTATTTATTTCTATGCTTGGTCGGCTCAGGAGATTTTTGTGGCCTAGCATATGTGCTGATTCCTTAAGTTTACGAATTTTCCAATGGTGTTCCCTGTCTATGATCTCAACATGATCCCACAGGGGGCGGTGATCTCCCTTCTCTCTCCATAATACTCAGAAGTTCATACCCAGATGTCCTCAAGGACACATGGCACAGTGGATAAAGGCGTTGGTTAGATCCAGTGACAGACCCAAAGAAGGTGAGTTCAATTCCTGGTTAAGGCAGTGGAGAACTTTCAGAGGGAAAATTAGCAGGAGATAACTGATAACTGACATCCATCAAACATGGCACGTGGAATTAGAACAGTCTACCCCAGTGATCGAAATAAAGGGTTCAGTTTGAAATTCCAACCACCTGAAGAAGGCTGGAGCGTACAACGGCCGAAACGTTGTGACAAATATGGCGACAAAGATGAGGACAATAGTCCGACTAATGTAAATAAATTACATTTATTCTAAAAAAATCCTTTTAATTTGTTTGCATCTTAATCATATTTTATTTTCACATCTTTTACCCAATTTCTTACCAGTAGTTATTGAAGGGAGCTTTTCATAGTATCATTGTTGTGTTTATCATATCTTGGTTATTTTACTTGAGTAAATAGTTCTCAAATTTTTGAACTAATTGAAAAATTTGTAAATGCTGTACCAACTATGTGATTTCTGTGTGTGTGTATATATATATATATATATATATATTGCATGGTCACACATTCACAGTAATTGCTGCATAAGTTTCCACTTCTTCCTTCATGCTGGCAAAATCAATGAAGAAAGTTTAAAACTCAAAGACAAGGAGTGTTACATTTGTGCCGATTATCCCAAGAACATTTCGACATGAATTATCTTCTGTAAAATTTGAATTGTCAAAGTGGCCATAGAGAAAATACCTTATATTGACCAGCTTTTAAAAATCAAATTCAGATTTAGTGATGTTTTTTCTTTTATTAAATTGATAGATTTTATTGATGACATTCAAACATTGACTGACAACTGAGCCAAGTGTTGCTTTGTTGAATAATTTTAATTTAGTTTTTAATTTTAATGTTAATTTTCTCAATTTGTGTTTCTGTATCAATATTATAAAATTTTCAGGTAGAAATGGGTACTCACAGTTGCAAATGCACTTTATAGTACAATTGTGTTCTATTGGTGAAATTGATATATATATATATATATATATATATATATATATATATACCTTCAAAGATTTGCTAAAATATCAGCATACATGAAGAAAAATGCCCATTGGAATCTTTGTTGTTATTAAAAGGAAAGACTAAAAGGTTTTTGATTATTAAATTAAATTTTTTAATCTTTTTAGAATCTTCAAAATTTTTTTATTTTTGCTGTATCTTAAATTACCATGAGAAGTTTGGGCCTTTTTTGGTGATGAAAATCTCATTGATTTAGAAATTCTTGCAAATATCAGATAATTGTAGGATTTTCATGATATATAAAGAATGAAATTATTTTAGAAACGATTTTTTTTTAAAAATACACTGGTCAACAAAAAAAAAACTTTGAAATGGTGTCAAGACACCAAACATCTTTTTTTGCTAATTTGAAGGTGCTGAATCTGAAAATGACCTTTTTCTTGGTTAGCGACCATATTTGCTGTACAGAAATGCCTCATTTTTGGAAAAAGAGCATTCTTTAATTTGTTTTCTGTATATATGATATTGACTGATGAAAATATTTCTCAAAATAAAATTGTAGAAAGCTCTCAATTTGTATTTAAACCAACAAATATTGGTCTGTTTAGAAATACTAGTTTTGCAATAGCAGTCAGACCCCAAGTCTTTAAAAATAACATAAATGAATATACCAATACCAACAAGTATTTTCATCAAACCATTTAATAAACAGCAGAAATAAAACCTTTGTGAACATAAGAACTATGGTAAAAATTTTGTCTTGATTGTCTGTCATGTTTAATGTTATTTAAGTCCCTTTTGATACTCCAGCAGTATCATGTACAATGGAATTGGTGCAGTGAATTGGAATGTCTTTAGTTGGAGTTTCTTTCCAACTGTGAAAACAAAATGCTCTCAATGTGCTTGGTTTCCTTCCATAGTGAAGGGATAAAAGTGATGGGATAAATTTATGAATATCAAACAGAAGATTTTAGGGTTTCATTTTTTTGATATCACCTTAATTATCAGGTTTACTAAAGTCTATTACTGATAAAGTTTATCAGTTAATTTGAATTTTGGCAATAAATTGGAAAACTTTGGTACATCTATTTTAAATTTTTTTTATTCAAAAACACTTTTTTCTTATAAAAATAGTTTATTTCAGGTGGCTGACATAAATTGCTCAGCCTACCTGAAAACTAATAGGTTTCTATGACTGTTATTAACTAAATTTTGCAATCAGCCAAGATCATAAATTGAACTTTTTTCCAAATATAAGCAATTTCAGTACAGCAAAAACAGTAGCTAACCATGAAAAACTAAGGCCATTTTGGAATCAGCCCCCCCGTCATCAAATTAGCTAAAAATGTGTTTTATTTCTTGGCACCAAAAATCATGTTGACTAATGATATTGGTAAAAACAATTTTTTTTTTACATTTGTTACTGCCACTTATTTAATTTTATGAAATTGAGAAATTCATTTTAATGTTTATATTTGTTATAAGCACAAGTCTTTGGAATTTAAATCTTCATTTTTTTTTTGTCAAACAAGACCCCCAGTTACAGAAAATCTGCTCTGAATCATAATAAAAGATTCAATAAAACTGACATTATTTAATTATAAAAACCTTTAATTGCTTTTATGAATAAGATATATTATGATCACTATTGTGATATGAAATTTTTTTTTCTAAAAATTTCTTTTTTTTTTAAATTTTAATTAGAATAATTTATAAAGTTTTAGTTCTTAAAATTCTGTATTTTGTAGTGGTTAAGCGATATTGTTAAATAAAATTATATTTATTAACCATAAATGGAAAAGCTTACTACACTTCATCCCCCCTCCAGTACCCAGTATTTTAAGAAGAACTTGGAATTTGTCTATATAAACAAGTCAATTTTTTGTAAATACCGACATGCATACACTACATTACCAGAAAATAAGAGTGGCAATTTTTTTAACATTTCCTTAACTAACAAGTGTCCTTGTAAGCAATAATGGCTAATTACCTAAAATACAATAAAATATTAGAATGTTTAAAATATTTCAATTTTTTTAAGATTACTGGAGACCTCAATTTCAACCCAATTCTAATTATGTGGTATTAATTCAAATATAAGTTTGTCCCTACAGTGGAAATTTGGTTATCCAAAGAGGAGTGTAGTATTTTGTTCTGATTATTGGTCTGATCATTTAAAGAAAAAAAGAATGAAGCATTACTGAACACCTAAAAAAAGTAGGTTTATGGTTTGCTTTCCTTCAGTTGTTTAAACAAATAAAAACAGAATATTCCTTTACAAAAAAAATCATGATATTTTATAAATAAAATGACTTTTAGCAAAAATACGAAACTGAAAGTTAAATTAATCATGAATTTAAAAGAAATACACAAGAATTGCACTGAATTCGCCAAAGACACTAAGTTCATGGAAATAAAGTTCATTGAGCTGGTGATAATTGATCATTTTTATTTTTTTAATTTTTATTCAGATTTATGTGTAAGTTCTAAACATTTACGGGACACTGAAAATTTGTTTAGATAACCGACGTTACACTTGTACGTATATTGAAAACAAAAAAAAAATGATTATAATGCAAAGGATTAAGAGAAGGGACTGAATCAATTAAACGTTGCTGACAAAAAATAAAATACAAGAATTGTCTCCCTTAGTAAGCGGAAAATGAGTCACACCATCTAAGGGACATAAACTTTTATATTGCAGTGAAAATTTCTTCTAGTTAGGTAGCTTTTTCATTCTTTTTTTTGTCTTTTTTTAAAGTTTAAAATTAAAACGCGCCGTTGACAGTAAGGATTTCTGGGGTTTTTTTTTGGTGACTAACGAACAAAAGAAAAATTAGAATAAAATTTGATTCATTCTATTATGTTCTCATTGTAAAATTTAACAAAAGAAATTAAAAGGAAGCAAGACATTGAAATTCTCAACTCACATCATAAATAATAATGCATTTTTCATGTTAAACTTTGTTCTTTAACCTGTTTTTCTTTCTGCTTTCAAAAGTTCATTGAGACCAGTTTTATAGTTCCTCTTTAATTTTTTTATTAACTCATGAGGCTACTTAAAATTATGAAACTTTATCAAAATTTTACAAAATATTTTCTTTTGTTTTAATAGTTTCAAGATTTCAATATTTTTTAAATTGTAGAATAATCTTTACTATCACAAATGAATGTTTTTAGTCAATATCTTAAATAAATAGTAATTTTGAAACTTTATTACCATCAATATTGCTTGAAATATTGATCAAATGTTTTCTAAATTTTGCTGTTGATGCAACTAGTATGCTTGTAGTTGTATGTTAAGGATATGGATGTTTTATAGATGTCTGTTTACAGCCACATAATTTATATCTGACGTAAAATACCACAAAACATGAAATACAAGACGGAACAAAAATGGTTTTAAAAACATAACATTTGTATATATTGATGTACATGCGTAGAAGATCTTTTAGAGTTATGTCCCTTAGACTGTAAATATTTTTATCTAAACTCACAAAAGTTGAATTAATTACAAAGCTGAGAAATGATGAATAAACTGTAGCTTTAGAAGAATGTTTCAAAGAGAAAAGTTCTTGTTGCTTGTTTGGAAATGTTCTCTATGTTTGTAATGTAGTTTGGAAAAGTTTGTGCATACGTGCATGCGTGAATATGCTTTTAACATCTGACCGCTCATGGTTGAGACGAGAATCCTTTTGGGACTACATCTTGCAGCGAGAAGAAAGAAGAAGAGAACATGACAAGAAGTCGCCAAGTATTTATAGTATAGGAAGAGAGACGCCTAGTGAACAGTTAGGAAATGAAGGAGGAGCTAACTCCGACATGCTAATCCATGTTCTGTAATTGTAAAATATTCATCCTGCAAATGCTCTTTTGACAACCCTGATGTGTTTTAGTAATGAAAAATATGACAAAATATTTATTTACTAAAATTAAATGCTACCAATTAAATATGGGCACGAAGATCTGTTAAAACAGAATCCCATTCATACATATGGCAATAACTTTGAGAATATGTAAATGTTGATTTTTCTTAAAGGTAGATTTTAGCAAACAATAACATAATGTAATAACTACATTAGTTACAAGGATTTAGTAGTAATAATAATAGAGACAACAATATGTCAAATGTACAGCTTGTTGATGTAAATAACTTTGTATCTTCAGTTATCTAAATGATTTGTTCTCTTGATTAATTATTAACTTTTCAAAAGGAGGTGTGAGCATATGTCCAATTCTAAATTCATCAAATCCAAAAACAGTTGACACTTTTGGTGACACTGACTTCTAACCATTTGACTTTGATTTTGCTGCCCTAGCCAATTTGAACAGTAAACCCACTTTTCTCAGTGCAGTAGAAGTTTTGTATACATTTCCTAGGGTTGGTAACTCATTTCCTTCAGTTCCAGCTTCACATACAGCCGAGCCTTCCATTTACATATCTCTTATTAATATTCATTGAATGCAGTTCATACTGTTGAATGGACATTCTGGAAGACTTGGATAATATAAAGCAAATATAGATTGAAACCTGAGATAACTGACTCTGTTAAAAAGAAATTAAAATCTATAAAAAATTATTTGTGAGTACTAAAGCTAAACATTTTTCCTTAAAATTAGAAAGGAAAAAATCTTTTTCCTTTCTAATTTTAAGTAAAAATATTTAGCTTTAGTACTCACAAATATTCTTATTTTTATAGGGTGATTTATAATAACTTTTTCTTGTAAATCAAAACCAGATATGACGCCACAATGCTGCCATTTATTTTGATTGTTGTTTTTCTCTTTTATCAAGTTTTTAACAAGTTCCAGCATACAATTGAGCTGTTTGATTGCTATCCTGTTTACTGATTCTTTGCTATATCAGCTGTTTATTTACAAAATATATTAAGTAACAAATTACTCTTATTATATTTAAAACTAAGAACTCAAAAATATATATATATATATATATATATATATATATATATATATATATATATATATATATATGAAAACACTTGCTATGCCATCAACAGAAAAAATGTATTGGAAATAAAGGAAAAATTGACTTTTTATTGACCCTGCACCCAAACTAATTAATACAAATCTAATTCAAATCTGTTTACAAGCATACAAATTCATTGGGGCCTAAGGTAGGTACAAATGTAGAGATAATACTATGGTAAAAGAATAATGCCATAACAAGTTACTTCCTATTCTGGACAATATGATCCTCTGTTTAAATTTTCAGTTTAATGGAGGTAACAACATTTTAGGCTACAAGTTTTAAATAACATAAAATTTGAGATAATTTATCAAATTAATGTTTTTATCAATTCCCAAAAATTGCTGTCTTGAAATTTTTTTTCTTATCAATTTTTCTCATTTTTCATAATATTTTTTTTCTTATCAATTTTTCTCATTTTTCATATTTTTTTTCTTATCAATTTTTCTCATTTTTCATAATATTTTTCTTTGTTGATTATTAGTTTCCAACTTTGAGCCATGATGCAAATAACATGTCAAGAAAATTTGGGAAGTGGTTTATAAGAAATACAAAATAATTTGAATGCTTCATATGAAGGCATTCTGAAATAGTTATTTTTTTAAATATAAATGCATTCTAGTTTGGACTTGGGTGCAAATGTTGGAGGATTATAGGCATATTGTAGTTCCTTTGTGCCACAACATTTATAGTAAATTGACTTAAGCAAAAAACGAAGCAACATGGAAATGTTCATGAGACCCAAACAATTTAATACCAATTCAAATTCATTTGAGCCTGTGAAAACATGCAAGAGTTGGTTGGAAAATTTCAATAATTTCCTAGAATCTCTGGCTGTAGAATTAAAAATACATAAAATACAACTTGCTGATACATATATTACTGACCATCCAACATACTTAGTGCACATACAAACCTACAGTCACACAGAGGTAGCAATGGCAATTCTTTTACTTATGGCACCATTAAACACTGCAGAGACAGAACCAAACTGAAGGTAGAAAGCTGGAGGGTAAATGTATAAACACACAAAAACATCCCACCCACTACAGAGAGAGAGAGAGAGAGAGAGAGAGAGAGAGAGAGAGAGAGAGAGATGAGTCACATACAATTCTCAGCTTGGTCAACTTGCTGTTGATGATGCTGGTGATACATAGCACATTCTTTTTGCCAGGGCTACCATCAGATGGTTGTAGGTGCCAACTAGTCCAGAGTCAGTCAGTGTATACTCAACACCCGTAGTTATCAAAGTGGTGTTAGTGAACTGATAGATGTGCATTTACTTTATAAGTTTGCCCATTTCTATAATGGTGACCACTAATGCTAAGAAGAAGTGTAGACAATATTCACAAGAGTATTTGAAATTTGGATTTGTACCTTCATTTACTAATAAAACAATGCCTATGTGTCTGTTATACAAAAAAAGAAAACTTTCAGAAATGATGCCATAAAACCTGCAAAGATGAAAACTCAATGTATTCTAAATTCTTTACAAAAGATGAATTATATTTTCATGATTGTTGATCTTTTTTAACACCTTTTTTGGTTGAAAAACAAAAAAATGAAGTATTTTATTTGAATTGTAAATGTTATAGAAACTATCTCACTTGTTGGCTATATGGGGGTTTCTTTACTTTGCTTGATTCAGTAGTAGTGGCAATGGAAGTAATTAGCAGAGTATAACTGGATGTACCAGAAATCGTAGCACTAACCGAGCCTTATCTGATCTCTTTTCCATTCTTCCTTTTCAGTAGCCTCTACTTTCAAGGCCAGCTCTTTTCCACTTTTCTCTTTCAGAGTTCATAACCTTCAAGGCCCAGCTCAAAGGGCTATTCAACCATTGCTGCAGAAGACATGAGACCTGTTCTGGCAGCTTGACTTCAGATTCTTGTTCATCATGGGAACAGGCTTAAAAATCTCCCCCTCAAGATGTCTACCCAAAGGAAGAACTATACACAACCTTTGCTGCAGAAAACACATACCAGTCTGAAGGCAGTTTCACACTCAGATTTTTCATTCATTCCACGGGAACAAATAGAGAAAAAACAAAACAACTACTCAAGAACTTTGTTAAATCGGAAATCCAATGATATTTCTCCAAAATACTATTTTGCACTCTGTTTCAACCATGAATAAAAGCTGTTAAACAGTTATTTCGAGCACTGAGTCTTCTTCATTTCACTTTCACTGCGAAACACACACACACACAACCGGGAAAATTCATACAATATTTCAAAATCAGTAGCCTTTAAATAAAAATAAATCTATTTATATTGGAAACATTACAATCAAAGATGTAAATGTTTTCTACATTAATTTTCTCCTAACAGTATGGTAGATTATAATGATAAAATTGAGCCACTCAATTCAATATTGATCAATAATTGCTCCTAATAACCAAACTGTAAAGGAAAATTGATATCTTATCTGACCATCATATATACTTGTGCATAAAAAAAACTACTAATAAAATTAATTTTGAAACGTCTTTTACTAAAAGTGTACTCTCCACTTAGTGTATTCTATTGTCTTATAGTAAGTTATATTTTAGTTCTTTCGTTGTGAATATTTTATTTGTAAAACCTGTGAAAATCTGCATAAAAATTAACAATACAATCACTGACTTATTTCATATTGATACATTCAAATATTTTCCATAATGTTTAAAATGTAAATTAATCTTAAAATATTAAGGTTAATGTATTTTTAAATTTATTGCAATGTGTTTTATTAGAACAAAACCCATTCTTGACTAATTTTTTACCTGTATCCATGTACACTATTTACATTATTCAGACTATTGTCCTCATATTTGCTGATATATTTATCACAACGTTTCGGCCATTGTACGCGTGAGCTTTCTTCAGGTGGTTGGAATGTTGAACTGAACCTTTTATTTCACTTGCTGGGGTAAACTGTTCTAGTTCCATGTGCCATGTCTAATGGATGTCAGATATCAGTTATCTCCTGTTAATTCACCTCTCCAAGTTCTCCACTGCTTTAACCAGGTATTGAACTTACAACTCTTTGGGTCCTGTCACTGGATCTAACCAACGGTCTTAAGAGACACATGGTACAGTGAATAACATTTACTTTTAATCTAAAAACATTCTGAATTTATCATCCATAAATTGTATAAAACATTGAATGTAATAGTAATATTAACGCATTTCTTGCAAAAATTCGTTATCGGATTCTTGTTGAACTTGAACACACAAATCCTAGAATTACCGTCGGCAATCTCACCACTGACTTACACCAAATTGACTAATTGCTAACTAATTTTATGAGGTTATACATCTTACATTTCTTGGTATAATATGTTCCAAGAAAAAGGTCACATGAAATTCGGAACAATTCTGCAAAAAATTACTCCAATCTCAAATTATACCTCTTATTTTTGAAAACATACCTGTTAAGCCATTACTGATTTATAATTGAAAAATACAACAGTTTATTACTTGCATCAAAACTGTGGTTGTTTAACTACTTAAACACTTCACCAAAGTAGTTCAGCTTTTGCAAAAGGCGTCGTGATGTGTACATATAAGCAATCAGGATTTTGTAAATTTAAAACAAAGGGGATTCAAACAATTTGCCACTTATCCAGCAATCGGCAGTCCGAATCTCATTTTTAGTTCATGCACCATCATATATAGTTATTCAAATATTTTATGCAATTTTCGATGCATTTGCACCAAAATTTACATGCACATGCTCCAAGTTAGGGGGTAGGCCTTTCCCAACTCCCATCGATAGTGAAAATAATCGATTTTTTTCATGCTTCTACGGCAGTTTTCATGTAGTTTGCGGCCATTTTGTACTGGCCAGAGTGAGAGCTGGCTGCCACAAATAGGTAGGAAGATTCTATTGGCCAGCTTGAGAGCCAACAGCTGACTGACACGAATGTTAACTAGCATGCTAGCATGCAAAAAAAAATCGATAGCTGCATTCGTCACAAGTAGGAAAATTTAAATCTGCATGGCACTTTACTCCAATTGGCTCATTTGCTTGCTTAAACTCAACGTTGATTCTGATTCCACAGAACTGGGTTGGGTGTGAAAAAGTATTTGTTGTTAACATTCTTTTTTCATTCAGTTTTTCCAGTTACAAGTCCTTTTTTAAAGCTGATCGTTTTGTGTTCATTTTGTTTAGTTCTTTTTTCATAACAGATTTGTTATTTAGTATAGAGCTTAGAAAAAATTCACAGTGTAAGATAGGCAAGAGGTAAGGCGTGTAGCAACATTGTATAGCTTCAGTAAGTACCTGACTCTTCATGTTATCCTCTACCTTTAAAAGAACCAAGTCAGGCTGAAGATGGAGTCCTGTTGTTATATTTGGGCAGGAGTGGTTTGGTCTTCACTTTCTAGTCTTGATAGAGTTCAGAAGTGTCTCTGAGTCTTTGTGGGTGACAAATTATTCTCCACCCAACAACCTCTCTCTCACAGGTGACATGTGGCAAGCCTCTTACTGCTCTTCTATGGAAAGTGCTCCCATTAACTGCATTACTTGCTGCCGCCAGGTCTAAGCCTCATGATTCGGACTCGCCATGTTACTCACATTGTAGAAAACCAAGCACATTCCCTCTGTATTCCATTGGCGAAAAGGAAATTACACTAAAATAGCTTCTTGGCACAAACCACTACTCTGTGGAACTGACTACCAAGAGGATGTTTCCCCGATCACTACAATGTTAACCTGTTCATATATAGTCTACCATTATCTTCCCCTCGTATTTGTATAAACTACTACTTAACAATCTTTTATCTCGAGTGGAAACCCAGGTTTTTTTTTATTGTAAAAAAAATAAGTGTGATTTATGAGGATATTTATGAAAGATAACTGTTAACTCTAGGCTTCAGTTGTTAAAGATGTGAGAGTCCGTGTTTTTGCCAAGCATCGTCTGGCTGTGTTCAGGTGTCCATTATTTTGGCTTTAGGGAATATCTTGTATTACTTTTTTTCTTGTTTGTGTGATGCCATTTCTTGTTCATTCCTAATGAACCAGAATGTGGTATTCTGAACCTGTGCCCATTTCCTCTGTAACATGTTTTCTTCTACTAATCTCCTAGTCCTGGATATGATGATAAACTACACCGGGCAGCAATGCCTCTGATTAGAAGGTTTTGAGGAGTGTAGAACCACCTCTTAACTGCACCTCTTAGGAACCCAGCTATGGGCAAATAGTGAACTTCTTACAATTTCTTAAATCAAAGTGTATTCCAAAATATAACTTCAACAAAACTGCAAGGTGCGATGGATAAATTTTCGCCTAAATTATACAAAAATGAAAATAACACTGTAACTTTATTTTAACACATATTTACCAAAATTACATAATATCTTGAAATACTAAAGCATAAATTTATTCAATAAAATCCCCATTGGCTTCGACCACAGCCTCCAGATGCCTTTGAAATCTCCTGCATCTCTTCTGGGTGGTCTCCTTGTTTAAGTTGGTGAATACTGCCATAATCTTTGCCTTCAGTTCATTTTTGGTGTTACAAGGAGTTTTGTTGGGCTCTCACTCAGCTGCACTTCCACACATAATATTCAAGAGGATTGCATTCTGGGGGATCAGTGGTCAGATGTAAGAGGTGATATGGTTACAGAAATTGTCTAACAACTACAACTGGGTTCTCCTGCTTGTGTGGATTGGTATCGAGAAAATCTTGACCCAAGACAAAAAAAATCAATGGCAGTGCAATTCAGGGAAATGAGCCAAGGTACTTAAGTAAGGTACTTAAGTTGTGAACAAAATGTAGTTTCTCTGTCAGATAACTTGTGTTGTATAACAAAAGTATAAAAAACTGAGCAAAACACATTTCTTTTATATAACCACTTCAGTGATCTGTTGGGCATTACATATTGGACAGAGCCAAACCATCTTCCATTCATCAGAAGGTGATGGATGAGGAGAAACTGCAGCTGCACCAGCAGAGGATGGTAAGGGCATCACTTCATCTTCACTTACTAACAGAGACAACTCGAGCAAAAACAGGTGCTTCAAAGAGTTACCTGTGCCATCCCACCCTGTTAAACCCTGGCCATCCTGAATATCTGAAAAATGATGATGGCTGGCTGGAACAGATACTACCCTTTGATCCTCATCATTTTGACTATAGAAAGCATATATTTATTGCATAAAAAGACAATTGTGGCACAAGTTGAGGTGATGTTGGTCATCTCTATCATAAATTTAACTAATCTGATTCACGACCCATTCAGTCATTGACCATAGAATGCTATTATTTTTTGCTTTGAGGCCTTTTTATACCCTGAACCAGTCTTACAATTAAGCTGTTTAAGCTTTTTCTTTCAGTTATTTTAAAAAAATGTGGGAATGCCACCATGATACAACAAAAGCATTAATTCTTGGTTTAGTCATTTCAGCAGTTTTACCATTGCTTTTAGAAGAAATGTATTTTAATTTCCAGGTATTTAAAACTTCTTAAAGGATTATAGTGATGTTATTATGAAGGGAAAAAGTAAGGTTATTATATTGGCAAGATGTTAACGTAAACTTAGAAGTATTGGTCTAGATTATGTTTATCTGTTGACCAAACTCTGGCAAATCATTTTTTTTCTTTCAGAAATTAGTATATATATATATATATATATATATATATATATATAAAGACCACAGTTCCTTTTGTATTGTAGGCAGACTGAAGCTGTTTTCTGTGTGCTGTTATCCTCTTCTAACCTATTATCCCAGTTTTTTGGAGCTGCTGTCATGTAACCAGGGTGGTAGTTGTATTGTAGGGTACTGCTTATACTGACCATTTCTTGTTTGTATGTTTCTGGATTGCCACTTATGACTTTTGTTCAATATTGTAAGCACTAGACGATACCTCTTTTTACACTGAATGGATGGTGGGAGTTGAAGTTGATTTAGTTTTTGGTGAATGTTGGCTTGTGGTATACAGATGTCTTGAACTCTCTGCTCTGTTCAAGATATTAGAACGTCCAGGAAGGCATGTTGTCATTTTCTTATTCGATTGTGAACTGTATCAATGATCTTATTTACTTCACATGATCCAGTAGTAGCTAGATATCCTCCTGGTATGGCCACAGTATGAAGATGTCATCTATGTATCTCAGCCATAGGGTTGTTGTTAGTGATGTTGACTCTAATGCCATTTCCTCATAGTATTCGATATAAAGGTCTGCCATTGCTGGTGATAATGGTGTTCCAATTGCTAAGTCCTCATCCTGTCAATATGTCTGATCACATTCTTAAGTAGTTTGTGTACAGAAAGTCAGCATCTCATCAGGTTATCTATTGGTATACTGGTCCGTCCTCTGAGGGAGGAGTCCGAGGCCAGTCTGTCCCTCACTACCAAGAGTGCCTCCTCCATAGGAACAAACTCACCATGTCCAGGCTTACCATCTGGTTGGATTGGATGGGATCTTTCATTATTTCCATGAAGTGGACAGAGTTCTGAACACATGATTGTCTTTTCGATTAATGAGTTGATCATGTCTACTAGGAAGCAACTCAGAAGGTGGCACACGGACCCTTGGAAGCTAACAATTGACTTGAGCAGAATACCATCTCTATGAATCTTTTAGGAGACTATATATGTGAGGTAGCTTAGTGTAGCACTGTGAAAACTGCTTGTATGTTTTAAGAGCGACATGGCCCTTATTCCTGATTAGGTTCTGTGACATTTTGCATTCTGTTTTCATTGTAAGATATTTCTTTACTGTAGCTGCCATTTGCAATGAGGTCTTCCAGGTTTTTTGTATATTCTGATTTGTCCATAACTGTAGTTGCATTGCCTTTGTTAGAAAGTAGTATGATGATGCTTTCATTCCTCTGTAGATTTTTGATTGCCAGCCTCTCCAGTTTCATGATGTTTGATTTGGCCGGCTTAGCTTTCTCCAGTGTCTGTCTCACTTTCCATCTTAGTTCATCCACATGAGACTGAAGGAATTTCAAGGCTATTTCCTTGATTCAAGCAATGATGTTCAAGTACGGTATCTGCCTGATGGATGTGGCTATGGTGAAACTCTTGTTTAGAACTGACTCCTCAGAACTACTCAGCTGGTGTTGATTGATACTGACTATTGCCTTTACTGATTGGTGAAGGACCTTGTTTGTCATCTTCTGGCCTTTTAATCTACTTAATTGTTAAATAAAGAGTTCAGTTCACAAATTCAGTCACCTGAAGGCCAGAGCATACACTGTGAATATGTTGATGAAGATGAGGATAATAGTCTGAATAATATAAATACAAGTAATCATAATACCTCATCTCAGAGATCTAGACAGATAATAAAAGAATAGTCGTATTATTAATATTGTAAGCCATTCTTAAAATATTATAATCCTCCTTAGTCTGGTGCTTCTGCTATGGATTTGATAATTCGTGAGGAAACCCAAAGAATCTGCAATGTTATCAGTTCTGACTTAGTATCTCGGCTTCACTCATTTTCCCGTTACCATGACATAGCTTCTCAGTGCCTTTTCTATAAATATTTTCATGGTAATTCTTTTTGCTTCTCTCTTTGGTACTTTGACTTTATGAATTTAAGTGCAGTACTAGATTGGCAGCTAGGTCTCATCATTTTACTATTGAGATTGCTAGATGTAATGGTAAGTTATAATGGTAAGTTCTAGGCTAACAGTTTCTTCTCTTACACTTCTCGCTTGCAAAACTCTCTTCTGGCCTGTTGCTTTCGAGTCAATTTCAATCTTCAAAAATTTAAATGCTATTGAGATGAAATGAGTAAAAAAAAAAATTAAAATTAAATACCTGGTTGAAGGTATTTATTGGTGTTTTATAGTAGTTGGCTTCATGCTAGACAAAAAAAACTTGTTTTTCTTTGTTTTACATTGATGTTTATTCGGTCCTGTCAAAACTCAGGATAGCCAAACAATTTTCAAGCAGATTTGGCAGTCCCCATGGACATCTTTTAGGTGGGAATGTTCACAACTGGCCAGTGTTGTATTCACTGTAGGCACTTGCTTCATGGACTGGATGTGATGCTTGGAGCCTATGTGTAGAAAATGACTTTTTATTTTGTTCTCTGCTTTCACTGCATTCACATCCAGCTGGCATGCAGAATGAATTGGAAAGCGATCTAATTTCAACAAAGCATAAAACAGTGTTATGTGTCTCATTTTATCAAAGTTATTTGTGTGATTTTCCTTTTTGTGGATTCTATAAGCTTTCCTCTCTACATTGTATACAAAAGATACTAATGTAAAAGTCAGAAGAGAATCTGTTTTATTTTTCTTATTTCTTCTGGGTATGTAAGGCATTGTTTACTAAGAATTGCTTGACCTGAACAGGACTATTATTACCAAAGGTCATGTAAAATTATAGCTGATTTAGATGCCAAAGCTCAATTGCTTGTTGCACTGTTAACAGATTGTATAAAGACTGCTGCATTTGAGTTGAGGCATGTTAAACTTACCAGACTGGGCATACTTTGATTAGCAGCTTTTGTGCAGAAAATTTTCAAATATCAGAGGTTTTGAAATTCCAACCATTTTGAAAAATTTTAATGCAGACCACTACATGAATCACAAAGGAATCTGGTTTGTTTACACATGTTGTCAGTTATTGAAGAAAAATGTTATCTGGATGAGTGACTTATTTACGGCCTCTAGGGTAAATTTATGAGAGCCTTTTAACAGATCTGCCCTAGTTGCAGGAATTAAGGATATTTGTGAACCACTGTCCACCAGAAAACATATACCAGTAGTGCAGTCTCAAACAAATAGTAAGCAACAAACATCTTCCACTCCAGTGCACCAAGTTGCCTCTGGTTGCCAGTTTGGGCTTTTCCCTGTTTTGAATTGAATGAATAGTGGGGTTTATAGTAATTATCCCTATCCCCAAATTTCCTGTAGAAGTAACACATTGGGTCTTTGCTACTAGCTCTTGTGTGACCTTTACTTTGGAAGCGAGGAATGCTAACCTTCTGTAACCTCCGAAGTCTTCCATCCTAGCCTTTAAACTTCGCTGTCCCTCTAGGGGTCAAACCAGCAGATCTGCTTTCTGTGTCTGTATGGCAGAAATGGGAGCAGTGTATTATGAAGTTAGGTGTGCCACATTATCTGCTATTTTAACTAGCTTTTTGATGGGTGCATTTTAGCCCACCAAAGCTAAAATGGCATGATACACAGACAGCAAACGCTGGAGAAAAATGACATATAATGCCATTCACATTACCTTCTCCAACTCAATGTTGCAAATGACATAGAAATTGCACTGGCTTCCTGTCTCCCAATTTTTCCTGATGCAGGAGTTGCAATGATTTCTTTTGTCCTGACATAGACTTCCTCTAGGTACCTCCACTTTTTTGCGTAAAAACAGCATAGCATGATGAAAATGGTCCAAAACTCAAAAACAAAGTTTTATCGTCAAAATGTTTGTTATTAAGAGGAAAGAACAAAGTATGTATTTTTTAATTATATTTAAAAAAAAATTTTCTCCTTTCTAACACAGTCTAAATTTGGGTCAACATTTTTTTTTTTTTTAATTTTTGTTTTTTTGTTAACTGTGTAAGACTTGTGGGAATGGACATTTTTGTGTATGTGTTTCTGGTAAAATGACATATTAATTTGGAAATTCTTGTAAAAATCAAATAATTGTCAGATTTTAATGAAACTTTTAGGACTTATAGGAAAATGAATTAATTTTTTTTTGAAATTTTATTTCTAGAAAATCTTGGTAAAATATATATATATATATATATATTATATATACTTTTTTTTACATCTGGTACCCCCCATTCCATAAATTCATGAAATTTTCTAGAAATTCAAATTGTATTCAAATTGTACTTATAATTAATTAGAGACTATTAACTAAGCAAAAATTAAAAGGCTTAATACAAATCATCACACCAAAACTTTTTATGATTATGGTAAAAAGTTTTGGTGTCATGATTTTTTAATTTAAAAATGCTTCTTTTTTTTTTGTGCATCAAAATGTTAGTTTTTTTTTTTCGTATGGTGTATCATAAGTAATATTATGGTTAAAACGTTTTGTGTTTCAAGGCTTGTCTCTCACCCCTTAGGGAAAACTCCATGACATATAAACATTTTCAGCTGTGGCCAATTCTTTCATTTCCCTGCCATGTTTCATCATCCCTATGTTTCAATAAGCTTCTTTTTAAATATGGAATGATAATTCGCAGTTTTTTTTTCCTGTTTCACAAAATATTTTTAGTTTTTCTATGTATTCATCTCTCTTTATATAGTGTGTATACTTTTCCTCATGTGTGTCATGCATCAAATAATTTTTATTTATTATTTTTTTCACTTAAGAAAATAATTTAATTTCTTTTTTATTTTTAAGTTTTTTTGTGAGTTAAATAAAATCATAACCATCAAAGTATAGCAATTAATAAGAAAGAATATAAATTAATACTAAATACCATAAAATTTCAAATCATAGAGTTACATTTTATATTATCTTAGTTAAAATTTTAATGACTGAGAGTGAGATAATAATTTAATTTTTAATTTAATAACTTAAATAATATAATTAAAATTATATTATGTCAGTCATCAATTTAAAAATTGAGAGTGAGATATTTATCCTACTCTCAGCTATTAAATTAAAAATTAAATTAAGATAAAATTCTCATTTATCAATTTAAACATTTAATAATTGAGTGAAATAATATAATAATAAAATTATTAATCATCTCAGTTATTAATAACTGATCATATAATAATTAATAAAATTATTTATCATTATCTTAGCTATTAAATAATGCACTACCATTATAGAGTTAACTCAATAATGTAAGAAATTTTTTATAGTATTTTAAATTAGTATAAGAAAGAAAAATAAACCATTCTTATTTAGAATTTGTAAATTTATGTCAATTCTGGTCCACCATACTAAACGCGTCAACACGTTCAGCCATCAAATTATCAATGGAGACAGAAGAATAACAGGACCTTGTGGTCAAGAAATGCTTGTCTGGAAAATTTTATGTTATAAGTAAGTAATATTTACTATTTACATTATTTGGAATTGTCCTCCTCTTTGTCGTGAAAATTTATTACAACATTTGACGTTGTTTTTTTTTTGGCCCATCTTCAGGTGGTTGGAATGTTGAACTGAATCTTTTATTTCACTCACTAAGGTAGACTGTACTAGTTCCACGTTGCCATGTTTAATGGATGTCAGTTATCAGTTATCTCCTTGTTAATTTACTCCAAGTTCTGTGAGTTCGATACCTGGTTAAGGCAGGAGAACTTTGGAGAGGGAATTGACAGGAGATAACTGATAACTGACATATATTAAACATGGCACGTGGAACTAGAACAGTCTACCCCAGTGAGCAAAATAAAGGGTTCAATTTGACATTCCAACCACCTGAAGAAGGCCGGAGCGTACAACAGCTGAAATGTTATAATAAATATGGCAACAAAGAGGAGAATAGTAGTCTGAATAATGTAAATAGTATACATAATACCTTATCACAAATATAGACAGATAAGTAATATTTGTTTCAGAACAGATTAATTTAAGTTTAAATTTGCTAATTTTATGAAAGTAATGTTTCAGAAATGTTTATCTTATTTTTGCAGGATTCTTAAAGCTGAAAATTAAATTTTTTTTATATTTCTCTAAGAAAATTAAAAATGGTGTTTCTATTTTTTTTTTTTTTTTAAGAATCAACTAAAAATCATAATTTTTATTTGAAATAAACCACAGTATTTTGTTTTCTAGAATTAGAAAATTTAGTTCTTTATTTCTATTGCATAGTTTGAATCTTGAGAGCTGTTCTGCTTTCTGACAACCGTACATTCTGTCTTGATATAATTGATGCTTTGTCCTTTCTTCTTGCTTTCTTTTACTAATTTCTGAAGGAATTACTGTAGTTTCCTTTGTGTGTCTGTTCTCAACACCATGTCATTTGCATATCTTATGTTGTCTACCAATAATAAATCCTGATAGGATTTTTTTTTTTTTTTAATCATCTCCCCCCCCAAGCAAGCAAAGCAATAAAGTAACTAAGAGGTTACTCAGTGTGAAAGAACATGAGAAAAAGAAAAAGCATTGTTAAGTGTGAGAAAAGAAATTGTTAGTATAGGACTTATGGTTACAACTAGGATCTACAACTGTAAAATGAAGAGATCTTACTGCCAAATTCGTACTGTGCTTAAAGTCTAGGAACCATAGAGAAAAGTTTATCTGAACATGAAAGTGTATATAGAAAAGGCACAGGGGAGCAATATTAAGTCAGTGGGAAAGTAACTGTATCTGAGATGCCAGATCAAGACCAATAATATTGAAGATTCTTATTTGGATTTCATCAAGGATCTCTAAATATGTAGCAATAGCAGCAGATCATATATGACAAAAATATACAATGCATAGATGAGTGCTAGACTTATAAATAGGTAAGACAAGTTCTAGAGAGAAAAATTGTCTAGCTAAGCACAGTGACTCGACTTTCCTAGCAGCAGACTTAGCAACTGCTTTAATACAAGCTTTCCACTTCATGTCAGCACAAAATGTTATCCACAGAAAGCACTGTGAGTTATTTTCCTGGAGGTTAGCAATTGTGATGATGATGATGGATAGCATAAAAGATTATCTAAGATAAAAAGAGAGCTGTTTCAGTTTTGATAAGACATTTATTAATTTATTATTATATTTCCAATTCATGTCAGAAGAAAATGTTAAGCACAGAAAACACAGTGAGTTATTTTCCTGGAGGCTACCTTCAGTCCAGGGCCATATTCATAAAACACCCAATCAGAAAAAATTGCAAGAGCAACATAAAATCCAGTAGAAATTAATTAAAATCCACAGAAGTTGAAGTAGCATAGACTCTCTAGATGTCAGAAGTTAAAGTTGCAAACATCACATCAGAAGAATAAGAAACCAGCTTATATTTGGTTCACTGGGCAAATGTAAGTTAGAAGGAAGAGAGAGAATCCTGCTGCTGCTTGGAATTGTCCAAAACTAAGCTAGTAACATTTCATCATCAGCAAGCAGACTGTATGCACACTGAAATAGAAAAGTGATTTGAGATAATGAAAGATGCCTTCTGAATGCTAAATGTTGCATTACAGATCAGATCAGACATCAGGTCCATTGACAGGGTGCAGTTTCTTTTAGTTAAATGCTTGTATTGCATTTTGTTTATTCCTTCCTAGGTTACAACAAAATATATATAATACATTAAATGCAAAAAAAAGATTTAAAGAAATGTACTTATATATACCCAATTGCAAATATATAATTATATACATATACTGCTACACACCTCTCCTGTATATCCCATAGATAAACACTCTTCCTTGTGTGGCTCTGGGGCCTTTTATTGAGTGATCTTTTAGTAAAAAACATTTTGTAGATAATCAATGAACATATAAATATCCCTATTTTCATCATGAACAGAATATTTTGATGAATAGGATCGCTTATGGTACTCAGAAACTTTGTAGTTTTGAGTAGAATGTCTTTAATTATCCATTTAAAATTCAGGAAGAAAAAAGTAAAACAGGCTCCAGCTGAAATAGTAAATCCTTCTTTCACAAGGATCATGTTCAGGCCTGTCATTTTACCTTGACAGATGTTGCTCATTAACAGGAAATTACCTGAAATAAATCAAATTCTGGCAAGTGTCATAATTGATTGCAAGGAGAAGGAAATGAGTGGGCAAAGGTAGAGTTAAATTTATACTCAATTTGTTTACATATTTTTGAACAAATTGTCAGTACATATGAATTATATATGGATCTTAGTTGTTTTAAATTCAACAAGAGATTAAAAAAACTAAATTAAATTGCCTATGGGTGACCCTCTTAGTCTTCTTTCAGCATGCTTATTTCTAGAATTTTAAAAATTAGGCCCATTTTAATAAGTTGTTCCTAAGAACTCATTTTATCTCAGACATATCAATGATGTCTTATTCATTTATCCCTGAAAACATTGAGAAAAATATTATTGTTAATAGTAAGTCTGCCATTTGTCCATGAATTGAATATTTCTACCGCATCTGCTACGTATCTGGAGATTCTTGACAAAATCTTAAAAATTTGTAATGTTACCGGTTCTGACCTGGCTTCAGTCACTTTGTCCATCGACACATGGAATTCCAAAGGTAAGACATGCAAGAAAAGAAACTTAGAATTGACTGTTGCATCTAGCTAGTAAAATGGTGAGAACTATTTGCCAATCTTAAATTCATGCAATTTCAGTAATAAGGAAAATAACTCAGTGAAACAATTGCCATAAAAATATTTAAAAAAAAAAAAAAAAAAAAAGAATGAGGAAAGCCACATGACAGTGGAAAGTCAAAATGTTGGGTCAGGAATTTTATGTATGTCAATAGGTAGCATTATTTAATTTTTATATAATCTTTTATATATTTTATGAAGCATGAGAGAAAACAAATGAAAAATTTTAATCTATACGATATGGGTGAAGGGACAATGAATTAAATTTATTACTGAGAATAAAAGTGTACATTTATTTAAAGTCCATGCACTTTTTCATGCTGTGTCTCTTCATGACAGAGGTGATTATGACTCTCCACAATTTCCTATCCTCTGTTGTTCTTAGTAAATTTTGTCTTTTTGCTATCTTTCCTGAACATGTTTTCTCTCATGCTTCTCACTTGTGGAAATTCCTTCAGGCTTCTTGCTTTCCACTTAACCTTGATCTTCAAATATTTAAATGCAATGTCAATCATTAAATACTGCTTGTTCTCTATTCTTAATATTTTTTTTTTTTCATATTTCAAACTCAGTTACCTCAGTGGTTTTATTGCCTTGTTTGGTGTGAAATGATTAATAAAAAAAAATTGCTTTGTCTTTAATATCTGCAAATTGTGAATCACCATGACTGTTGTTGTGAAAGATATTGGAGTAGTTTTCTATTTCCTTCTACATGGTTTTGAGTTCAGAGTTGTTCTTGTTATAAAGATGTGCATATTAGCACAAACAAAACCACAGTTTACTGCTGGTAAGGTGAAAAAGAAAGAAGACGGGTTGTTAAGATAAAATTATTTGCATTGACAATACAGTGGGTATGAGTGGAATGTCTCTTTGTGGGCAAGGCAAGTGACTTGGACAGAGTTGATGTATTTGTCAGGTCCATTGACCAAAGTGTTGCTGACTCCCCTATTCACCGCAACTGTGTACAGTTTGTGAGCAGCTGTGTGTGGATCATAACTCATTGTTTTGTTTTCATGATTGGCTCCTTTTATATTGTTTTACATTTTTTTTTGTGAGTTGGATATGATGCTCAGAGCTTCATTTTTATTTTTGCTTTCTTAGCATTTACATCGAGGCAACATGTAGAGTGAATCAGAAAGAGATCTAATTTGAAGTAGAGTATGACATCTGTTACCAAGAGTGGCTGCCAATCCAGATTAAAAAGATCTATACTTCTATGTTAAGTTAATCCGAGCTGAGAATAAAAGAAATGCTATTCCCATGAAGTGAATGCAAGAGGTTGGACTTGAATTTTAACTTGATGTTCTATAGTCTTGTGAATGACTATCAACAACATCTGACAGCAAGACCTCTGATCGGGAGTTTTGAGGAGCATCTAACCACTTCATAATTTGTGTTGTTCGTAGATCCAGCCTTATCTAGGGTAGTAGCACCTGTTAGGGAGCCAACTATGGACAAATAGTGAACTCCCAAACAAAAATCAAAACCTTAGGAAAGTATAAAAATACATTTTTAAAGTAAAATTACCTGCAACACATTTTTTTGATAGTAAAAGTACCAACTATACATTTTTATATTAAAACTAGGTGTTGCATGCTTGCTATCACTTTGCAAAGTAAGATATATTCACTACTTGAAATCTTTGAAAGAAAAAATTTAAATTAACATTTAATTCATAAATTGTCTTGTTAAGGAAAGTTTTACAAATAGATTCTAACTTGTTGAAGACCAAGTAAAATGCAAATTTCAAACACTTTTCTGCACTATATGAGACAATATCCCTAAACATGACCGTTTTGATTTTCATATCAAAAATAGTTATCACATAAAAGAAGATTAATGAAGGACAGTTAATTAATGAAATAAACTCGTTTAAAATCAATATGGAAATTGGTTAATGCTGAAGAGTGATATTACCTAGAAGAAGATACTATACAGATATTGAGCTTTTAGTGTGCAAATTTGTATCATCTGTCTTTGGTCAGAGTGTGCTCAGGGGCAATACATAATTCTGTTCTCTGATTGGTCAACAGAGAAGCTGTCTCAGCTAATCAAATTTTGCATGCACATTAATATACTTTTGGACTATATACGCATCACTAAAAAAAAAGAATTATCTTTTTTCTCTGAATAATAACCATTTATTTTTAGCATCCAATTTATACCCATGAATTTGTAGCAATCATACAGCAAAGGCGTCAGACTCTTCCTGTCTGATCTTCTGTGAGTGCCACCAATGGGGGGGAAAAAAAAAAAAAAATTGAGTAGGAGAGTTAAATATGTAGAGAAAGAAGTAGTCGTTCATCTGACAAACTTGTCTTTGCAATTGCAAAGCATTATCAGAATCACTTTTTAAATAAAGAAAGTCACAGAAAAAATAGCAGTCATTACATTCATATTTAAATTACAAGATGAAAAATAAATGCTAAATTTGACATTTAGAATTTTATTAAACACTATGTAATTGAAATAATTCTAAAAACAATCGAAAATCAGAAACTAGATCGATGAAGGAATTGAAATCAATTTGTTTGACTGAAGAATGATATTAGCCCTGCATTTATCAATAGTCTGATACCATAAATAACTATTGATCTGTTACATTTATTGATTTTGATGAATGTATATTGATCCATCAGTTTGATTTTTTAATACTAGAATATTAATTGAATAATTTCCTTTGTTTATGGCATTTTCAGTTTTGATTTGCTCATCCGACCATCTCATCTCATCTTCATCAAAATGTTTGCTGGTGTATACAATCAGAAAATAAAGTGACAGATCTCCTTGCATGTTGGTGTCTAATAAGGTGGATATGAAATAAGCATTAATTTTTTTTTTTTTGTTTTTTTTTTTTAAGCATTTTACCCCAAGCAAGGAAAGTAATACAGAGGTCTCCTGAAATAAGCATTAATTTTTTTTCTTAGACATTACATTGATTGGTGTCTTTAACTTTTAAAAAGAAAAATTTTTTTAAATATAAAAATGATCCATAAATTACTGTTCTGTTAATGTGGGGCACACCTTGTTATCTTTCAGGGAACATTGATGTGAATGAAAGCACCAACTGAGAAACAAGGATCTGAAATAATAAAGCTATAAGTTTCTCCTCTTTCTTTGTATTTAAAAAGCATTGATTCATTTCTTTATCTAACTCCTTGGTGTTGACAAGCTGGTTCTGAATTTTATCTACTTGAAATAGATATATATTATTCAAAAGTCTGAAGCCACCCCAGCATTAGCATGGGAAGAACTTGATAAAATAGTGAAAAAAATTAAATAGCATCATCAGAAAAATGGTTTCTATTTTAACCAAATCTATATCAATAAGAGAGAACTTGATTTATATTAGTCACATGAATATTGGATTAATTAAAGAAACTCCTTAGTAAGCCATTAAATAAAACCGTGATATTACTGACACATTTGGGATAGGATAGTGGATGGTTTCCTTCTTTGGGAGTGAGAATAGTATAATGGTGATAATTAATTGCCAATACTATTAGAATAACTTGTGGAAAAGGCCTCTGTCAGATATCTCATAATACAAAATATGTAAAAGTCTAGCTGTAGATGTCATGAAATGTTGCTTTGTTGATCTGACTCCCAAGAGAATGCTTACCCAATCCCAACAATCTTAACCTGTTTGAGTCTAGAGTCAACAGTTATCTTCCCCATATATCCTCATAAACTGAGTGGCTTTTGAGCCTTGCACAGGGTTAACATTATTCTAAAAAAAAAAAAACATCATGAAACTGTTGTTACTCAAATGTAATGCATGAATGATACAATGAAAGGCAATGTAATTCAATACCAGTGCTACTCAACCTATCAGCCTGTGCATTGTATAATACACACTGCATTCTACAGAGTTTTAGAGTTGTCAACCCACAAGGGTACCATTATTGAGAATACAGCTTCAGTTACTTCATCTGGATCAGCAAACATTGGTCTGTCTTGACCATTTCCAATTCTTTTGGACAGACATTTGAGTCTGGACAAATGGATAGAGAAACAAATACTTCAAAGAGAAAAGGAAAGCATATAGGAGCAAGTATTATTCTGAGCAACCAAAGAAAGTTGTAGAGAGCCATGATTGCCCACATTCTGAAGAGGCATAGCATGTAGGGAGAGAGGGAGAGGGTATTTTAATATTGTAAATGTTTTCACGATCCTACTGTACTCAAATTACACTGAAATTTCCATTTTTAAAATAAACATTTTGTGTTGATTAATGATGAACTTTTCCAAATTATGGATATTCCTTTGCAGACAAGGACAAAATTTCAATCACCCTGTATGTTTAAGGATGTGAGCTCTTATAATTGTTTTTATTGTATGAGTATTGCTTCAAGAATGATAAGAATTTGATTTTACTAGTATTTTGGCATTGTTTGTGAGTAGATGTTTAATGTTACAATGAGATCCTGATGCTACTCTGCTCCGATAGGTGGCAGGTAAGTCCTCATGAGAATGTGGTTGTGGTATATCCTATATTAAAAGTTTCATGCTTTTGAATTACAGAGAAACATTCGCTGAGTGGGTAAGTATATTCATACACAAAATTAGTCTTATTAAGGACTTGGAAGCTTAGGATATATTACATTTAATGAATAAGTTGAGAGTTTTAGATTTTTTACATTAAATAATGAATCTAATGAATTTATTTTATCGACTGGTTTTATATATCTATGTATGAACTTTTTAATTGCTGTTTTGAGATTATTGTAAATGTGTTGCATTTGATAATATATGTTAATAGCATTATTATTTTTATAACTATGGTTTTATTGCTAAAATTGTTGTTTAAATGAAATTTGATTTGTTCATCAACTACATAATTGGGGGCCCCATTACTGATAAGTGTTAGTTTTATATTATTTAATTCTTTAATGCATATTGTTTTGGATAAAGAAATGATTTTAGCTCTTTGGATTCAGTTATTAATGACAGCAGATGGATATTTTTCAGGGCACTCACTGTCATACTTTATAAAACAAGAGTTAGAATTAGTAGATGTTTTATATAGAGAAGTAGTGTTTGGGCTTGTGCCACATCAAAGCTACAAGATATAGTGAAATTATCATAGAGTAAATGAGAATATCTACAAATGGGATATTTTCAATCAATATTTAATTAAAAAATTGAACATTATAATGTAATTATTTTAATGTTCTGTAATGACATTACGAAATTTGGTTTGGGTAAAGATGTCATTTTATGGAATGATTTCCTAACTTAGTTGGACATAAAAATGTGATAAAGGAAAGAGTGATTTTGGGTACACACACACACACACACATATATATATATATATATATATAAAGGGTGTATAAAAAAACTGAAGTGTGATATGTTTGCTATTAGCTGAAAATTGATATGGAATTTTACTGTGTAAGTATAAAATTATTTTTCAGTGGGATGAATAGGAAAAATTTGTTAAGTGATGAAGACGTAACTTGTCTTAGGGGTTGTCTTGAAATTTTTAGTGCAGTCCAAAACTGGGGGATCAGTCATATTTCACTTCATTTTAAATAACTTTCCTTTGTATGAAATATTTTGAAAATTGATTTGAAATTGTAGGAAATTTATTAATTACTCCATATATAACAGGATTTTTCATTTGGTTGAATAGAGGGAACTGCAGGTATGAGGATGTTGAGCCATGTTTTGGGGTCTGATTTCATAATTTAAAGTGTCCAAAAACCGGGTTGCTATATTTCTCTTGATTTCAAATTTTGGCTTTCTATGGAATAATTATAAAATTGATAACAAATGTTAAGGAATTTCTTCCTTAATCAATGTCTAAAAAATTTTTTCCAGTAGCTTGAATAGGGAAAACATGGGGTTCAATGAAGTTGCAACTTGTCTAAGGGGTTTTATTGAAATTTTAAGTGCTGCCCAAAACTGGGGATCAGTCATATTCCACTTTGTTTTAATTTTTTTCCGTGAAATGAAATATTTTCAAAATTGGTATCAAATTGTAGGAAATTTATGAATCAATCCATGTCTACAAGGATTTTTCATTTGGTTGAATAGACCAGGCTGGAGGTTTGACCATGTCGAGACATGTCTCTGTCATCTACTTTGAAAATGAAAGGCATACAAAAGACGGTTTGCTCGATGAATCTGGAATACCGCTTTTTCTTTCTATAGAATACTTATAAAATTGATATCAAATGTTACGGATTTTTTTCCTTAATGCAGGATTAAAAATTTTTTTCAGTCAGTTGAATAGGGACAACGTGGGATTGGATGAAGTGGCAACTTGTTAGGGGATTTGTGGGAATTTTTAGTGCAGCCCAAAACTGGGGGATCAGTCAGATTTCACTTCTTTTTAATTTTTTTTACATTGAATGAAATATTTTAAAAATTGGTATTAAATTGTAGGATATTTATTAATTAATCCATGTCTACAAAGATTATACATTTCATTGAATAGAGCGAAGTGGAGGTGCAACCATGTCTTTGGCGTATCCTTTGAAAATTTACGTCGTCCAAAACTCGGTTTGCTTGAGCACTCAAGATTTCAACTTTTTCGTGTCTATAGAATAGTTAGCAAATGTTAGGGAATTACTTGCTTAATGCATGTTGAAAAAAATTTTTTTTCAGTTGGTTGAATAGGACTTGTGATAATGGATTTGTTGGAATTTTAATAAGGCCCAAAACTGGGGGGGGGGTCAGTCAAATTTCAATTCTTTTTCCATTAAATGAAATATTTTAAAAATTAGTATTGAAGGCAATTTATCAATACATCCATGTCTACAAGGATTTTTCATTTGGTTGAATCGAGCAAAGTGCAGCTTTGTCAATGTCACTGTCGTGTCCTTTAACAATTAAGGTGTCCAAAAACCGGTTTGCTCAATGGGTCTGCATTTCTTAATTTCTTGCTTAATCCGTGTATAAAAGAATTTTTCCAGTTGCTTAAGTATGGAGAATGTGGCGTTTGATGATACGTCGACTTGTGTTAGTGGACTTGTTGGGATTTTGATGTGGCCCAAAACTGGGGGATCAAAATTTTGTATTCATATTGATTTTATTATTAATTCTTATGTACTGAGATGTGTAATATTCGGGCAACATATATGACTCAAAAATGCCGATTTCCGAATCTTTATATATATGATTCTAATGTAGTTAGATGAGTAAGAAAAGAAAAAAAACAAACAATTGCAATCCTTTTCATGCAAGATATACGACTTAAATCAGTCATCGAAAAAAACAATTGCAATCCTTTTTAGAAACTAGTAGTGAGAGAAGCTTCAAAAATGCTGATTATGTGTAGGGAGGGAGTAACCTTTGACGATATGGGACCTTGTGTTAGGGAATTTTCATGCGGACCAAAACTGGGGCATCACTCACATTTCACTGCTTTATCACTTTTTTCCAGTAGATGAAATCTCATCAATATTGGTATTAAATTGTGCGAAATCTCTCTCTGTCCATGTCTACAAGCATTTTTCATTCGCTTTTATAGGGCAAAGTGTAGCTTCGACTGTGTCGCTGCTGTTACCGTTGGCAATTTATGGTGTCCGAAAAGCGGTTTGCTCGATGAGATTGTATTTCAACTTTTTCCTCTCTAGGGGATCCTCATGAAATGGATATCAGATTGTGAGGAATTTCCTGCTTAATCCGTAAGTCAGAATTATTTCAGTCGCTTGTGTAGTGAGCAAGCGACCTTCAACGATACGGGACCTTGTATTAGTGAATTTGTTGGAATTTTGATGCGGACCAAAACTGGGGGATCACTCACCATTTCCCTGCTTTATAACTTTTTTCCAGTAGATGGAATCTTTCTCACTCTATACATGTCTACAAGCATTTTTCCATTCGCTTTTCTGCACCTTCCACCATGTCGCTGCTGTCACCGTTGGCAACTTACGTTGTCCGAAAAGCAGTTTGCTTGCATTTCACTTTTGCCTCTCTAGGGAATCCATGAGTCAATCAAATATTTCAGTCACTTGTGTAGGGAGAAAGTGACCTTCGATGATATGGGACCTCGTGTTAGGGAATTTTCATGCGCACCAAAACTGGGCGGGATCACTCACGATTCACTTCCCTATAACTTTTTTTTCCAGTAGATGAAATGCCTTCGAATATTGGTATCCATGTTTGAAAATTTTTTTTTTTCCACTCATTATATTTACAATTGTATTTGATATTTTTGTTTTTCAGATATATCAACTGTGCCTTGTCCACGAACCAATTGAGGTTTGCTGATAGCATCATGGAAATTTTCCCAACTTTCTGCCTTGGATGTTTTATACCTCCATCACTGCTACACTCTATTTGAACCTTTTGTTCTTCCTCTGAACATTATCAAGTATTTTTTGCAGCGAGAAGTGTTGCCATCTCTAACCACTTGTGTACTACTATTTTATTGTGATAAATTTAATAAAATAAAAATGCCAATTGTCCGAGCACTGCAACATGAATATATCATCTACATGGTTGTATTTTTGTAGGGTGAAAAATGTGATAATGTCCTGCACATAATGAAGAGGTAAGATTTTGATGTCATAATTGTCAAAAATAATAAATTTATAAGCATTTTAAATGCTATTAAAAAACCAAATTGTATTAACTCTCAGCTGGTTTCCTTACAATTTCACCAATTATAATTCAAAAGAGAATTTTTATTTGTTATATATCAGGGACCAAGTTGTTACAAATTTATTCATGTGTGTCAAGTCAATTTTACTCTCCTCAGAAATCTTAGCGATGCTGTTACTCCTGATAACATATTCTTGTGAATCTGCCACCAGTGAGAGTCTGCTCTCCCTTTGGTTAGACATTTCTGAAAAGAAAAAAACAAGACACTGATTAAAACTTCATTTTAAGAAAGTTTTGTAAAAAGAAACAACAAAGTCATTTAAATATTGGAGGAAACTAAATTTGGCAATTCTTTTATGAATAATGTATATCTTTAAACTATTTTAAGTAAAAGTTTAACACTATATTTAGCATTTTGATGGTGAAAAGAACTATAGTTAAATTATACAATTCAGAATGATAGCTCTTTTTTTAGAAAATTTCGTAAACAACACTTTTCTCTAAATGGCTAACTTAAAGCATTTTTATTACAAATTATCAATAACAGTAATAAGAATAGAAAAATAGCCTTTCCAATGAAACGACTCCTCATGTCACTATCATTTAAACTTGATTGAGGTCAATGGTGACTCATTTCAAATGTTTACCTCAATCATGTGTTACAGAAAATAAATACACATAAGAGTATTGTAGTCAATTGTTGTATTTAAAATATCCACAAAAAAAAACAACATTTCTATTCTAAAGAAATAGTTCTTAAACATTTATTTAATTTGCTGGCAAATTTAAATGATGTCAAAAAAAGAAGTTGTAGATTTGATCTGTTTCATACTGATAAGTAAAAATAAATTTCAGTAAGGAATTTTTTTAATTTCCTTTCTTTACTGTAGATGTTAAAATATCCTTGCCTACTTTTTGTAAACATGTATCTCTATACATATGCCTGAGAATTTCAATATTATTATCTATTTTCATGCTGTCATCTGATTTTACTGAAATATCCCCAATTTAATTTATGTCAGAAATTTTCCAGTTTTATAACTAGTCTAAATTTCTTATTGAAATTACACTGCCGTTCAGTATTTCTGCATCTTTTGAGGAGATGATAAATGCTTCCTCGAGTGAAGGGCTCCCAAATCTAACAATATATAGTAATAATACAACTTCAAGAAACTTACTTGCTATAGATTTGAAAAGCTGTCATAGCTTTGCTGAATTCTAATTAGTTTTTATGACCATAAAACACACCATTTTTATTCTATAAATCATTAAAGTTTTGTAATGAATGACTTTATATGGTTAGATGATTGTAGTTATTAGGGAAGCAAGTGAGAGGAATGGAGTTCCAATATGGAGAAGGTTGAGGAAAGAAACTGTTAGAAGGGCGGTTACATTTAACTATTTCAACAGTAAAAAGTTGGGACCTAGATGCCAATCTAGTAGTACACTTAAATTCATGTAGTCAGGCCACCAGGGGAAAAAATGCTTATCAGTGCAGTAGCCATGAAAATATTTGTAGAAAAGACAGAGGGAAGCCACATTACGTCTGTGAGAAAGCGGTTGAAGTCAAGAAGCTAATTCAGTACCGATTACATTACAGATCTTACTTTAGATTTTTTTTGAGAATATAGCACGTCGCAGCATTTACTCGTTCCCCCACAAGAATGAGATGTGACACAAGGTCGGATTAATGTGGGGGACCCGAGCGCGTACACTTGGGCAGGGACAAAATTTCCCCTCTCTTGGTGGAAGAAATCGGCTGTGTTTATGGCAGCTGATGTTAGCATCGCAGCTGGTTGGCAATATCTTTTGGTTGATGACTAAAAATTAACTTCTGCATTTTGACTGTACACATGGGTTTCATTTGGACACCATGTGTATTTAAAGTACTCTTATAGAAAAAGTTAAATTCAGCTCACATAATTTTATTCCTTATTTCATAGCTTCTTATTAGTTTAAAAAACTAATTACAATTGAGTGGATAAAATGTTTAGGTTTTGAGATTATGATAATGAGAATGTGTGTGACTAATTTAGATTTTATCAAAACTAAACTGATCATGTTGAAATGGCATTGTGACAACAATACTTATCTCAGTATAATTTGGGAATCTGAAGCAATAACTTCATCTGTCTCTCTCTAAAGAACTGATGTATACCAAGCTTTGACACTTTTCATCAAATAGAAAATAAAGATTTATTTTTAACTTTAATATGGTTCTTTATAATCTTTTTCTTTATAATCTTTTGTCAAAGGTTTTATCCTATAAATTAATAAGTGAACATTTTAATTTTCATAATCATGTTAGCTACTAATCATATTGTGATTTGTAACAAAACTTCTGAAGTGCATAAATGCATCACCACTATTGTCATTGTGCTGTACTGATTTTTTAGCGAATTAATTTTTTGGAGATTCCTACCTATACACACACAGCGAACATTCTGTAATCAAATAAAGGTAAAAAACAGGTGATAGTTTACTCCATTTTCCTGGTTTTATCCAAAATGATATAAAAGTTCTTGGATATTTTTCCAAATAAACTTAAATAGAAGGATAATCTATAAAGAACATCACTGAAATATATATAATGAAATTAATAGAACGGTGTACGAACCAAGAAAAATAGTTTTCTTCCCTCAAATTAGACTGGGATTTTAAAAAGTCCTACTAATCATTAAGTCTCAAAGATTTGATTTTAATCTAATATATGGATGTGTGTCAGACTTTAAAAGTATCAAGAATGCATTTCCACTTGAATTTGATCCTTGTTTTTCTTAGATTCTGAAAAAGTATATAAAAAATATTAATAGCTTACTATTGAAATTTGCTGTTATGATACATTAACAAAATTAAATGTTGAAGCTTTTCAGCAGCAATAGCAAACGTTGGTTTTGATAAACTGGAAGATTGACCACATTAAACGACTTTTGGGATTTGTAAAAAGGAATTTTAAAATTAGAAATCTATAGTATGATCAGTTTCAGGTAGAGAAAGAATGGATTAACGTACCTTCTCCCCATTTTTTTAATAACAGAAAGTGGGGGTGCTTTCTCACACCCGCAGTACTGAAGATAATTTGGTGATTTTTAGGCATCTGAGCAATTTGTCTTCAACACAAGTATTTTCTTTATCAGAATAAGAGTTTAATGAACTATACATATGCCTACTTTCTATATGAAGTTAACTATTTGAGCCCAAAATGAAAGACGTAATACACTGGTGGGAGATTCTTAATGGCGGTGGTGGTGTAAAAACTTTGAGTATTACATTTTTTAAAAGACTTCATAAATTAACTGCATGTTCATTCTGGGGTTCGGGGACCTAGTCACAGCTCTGGTTGTGCGCAATCATTAAATTTTAATAAAAACGTATATTAACTCTTGAACTAAGTTTTAATCTTTACAGTTTCATGGGTTAAGGTGTGCGAATGTAAATTACAATCGTAAATTTTTCGTTGTATATCGTAGGTTAGTTTTCAAATTTTACCAACATGACAACTTTCATGCGTATTACCACCAATTAGAAAATTCACTTCTATTTGGTTTTAAACTATTAACATATATACCCATAAATAGTTGAAACTCAAAAGATGTGCTGCAAATCAGAAAAGTAATAAATTAACGCAATTTGAAAACTTAATTCGTGCACTATATATTGTTTCAAACATAATAAAATACTGAATGGTTTAAATATTAAAATCATTTAAAATACATTGTATAATATTGTGTTGAAACTAAAAACTAAAATAATAATGTATGAACCACTCTGCAGAGGTCTAAATAAGACAGAAACACTGTATCTTACCTTAATTTGTCTAGATGTCTTTCTCAGTATACGAAACTACCTGTTTCCAATTCAAGTTTGCCTCTTTCAGCTTGTGTAACTTTGAAGTTTTCACTCACCATTTACCAAATTGCAACAAAATAAAATTTATCAGCTGACTGTAACATTCACCGGAAGCTGATACTTCAAACAGCTAATGTAGGAATGAAGTTAACATGAACCGTCCACATTCAGAAGATGAATTTAAGTGTGAAGTCGGTCAATCAAACTTGAAAGCTTTGGATTGGTTGAAATTTATTAACATGTCACGTGAAGAATATTGTAGGTATTGTATTAAAGTAGGTCACGGAGTTGAGCTGAACGAAAAGCCGTCCCCTCTTTTTCTTGCGAGTTTGAGCACGTCGATTAGAGGGGGGCGAGTAGTTGCCGGTGTTGGATTTGCCAAAAACGGCAAATCCAACGCCAGGAAGACCCTCCCCCTCTAACGGACGCACAGGAATAAGTGATTTCCTGTACTACAACTAAACATAGGAATGGGAGTCTTGCCGGAATTGAACCGCTAACTGCAAATCCATTTCATCTCAAACATACCGCTACCCTACAAGGAACGGCCCGATGGCGAACAGATTTTTATTGACTTATAAACCTAATGTTGGCATGGTGGGTTGCAAGAAAAAATGTAACATTGCCATTAATCGGGCACGAACCCCCAATCATAGACTCCGTGGGCCGAGATTTTACCACAGACCCATCCTCACTGTCTTGCAGACTCTTTCCTAATAATTGAAGTCGAAGGGTTGTCTCTTTGGAATTGAAACCACAAACTCTGTGTCTGATTAACTTCGCCGAGGAACATATTAATCCTCATTTCAGGAAATGGTGAAAGCACTTTCAACTCGGACATTCACTATAAAATTATTTCAGCAAGCTATTTTCTGGTGAAAAATCGAATATAGTTGAAGATTTAAATACTTACGTATATTTTGCGTGTACTGTGCAAAACTATGTTTATCGATTGTTCATAGGATTTTAGAATGACGAAAATTCATATTTGTTTCAAAGGTTTATTTATTATTAAGAATTTTTAAACCAGCCAACGAAAATCTCAAAGTTTTATTATTGTTATATAAT